>JAJJWW010002215.1:0-600000 GCA_023531295.1 Papaver armeniacum
TACGCTTTCCATGACTTTTTTGTTATCTCCTTCCACTATGACCTGCTGAATCTGCATCTGAACAATCCACTGAAGAGCTTTAAGCACTGCCACTGCTTCAGCTTGGGCAACATCTCTGGCTCTTTCTACCACCGTCCAAGCTTCCACCATCCTCCCTATAAAATCTCTGATGATTAGAGCAATACCAGCAATATTATGATTAGGTAAAATAGAAGCATCAATGTTGATTTTTAATTTTCATCTAGGAGGGGGACACCATCTATTATTGTCTCTACTAGCTTCATTTCTGCCTATCATGCTTCTATCAACTTGGACTATACTTTCTGACTGATTTATGTGGATTTTATTCTCAGTGCAGTAAGTTAGGATCCTGTGTTTTAGGCTTGAGCTGGAACATCTGTTGTTATTAAAGATGAGCTCACATCTAGATTTCCAGATGAACTACATAGTAACAGTAATTAGATTAACTGTTGTTTTCCTTCTGAAGCAAATATTATTGTTAGAGTTGCAAAACGATGTAATTCAGTAGAGTACTTCTTCTTTCCAAAACGAAGATTACAAACAAAACTCTAATATATTAAAAAAAAAAAAAAAATCAGTTCGTCTTTATCATGATACCACATTACCACTGGTCATGTGGCCACGATCTTTGATCAAGGAAAACTAATCATAAAAGCAATATACTAATAATGCAGTCTGATTACAAATTGATTTGGAAAATAAGTGACAATTTCTGCAGTTGACTTATAATAGGATTACATTGATTTCCTCCAACTTTTGAGCTCATCTTGTAATAACTCTCGTTTGAAATGGATTCTAAAGATCAACAAGGAGAAAAGAAATCAAGCGGTGAAAAGATACTGGAGAGATTGGTGAAGGGAGAAATTGGAGACGAGGAATTGAAGAAGCTCATTAGGATTCAGTTTGAAAAGATTTTGGAATGGGGTTATAAGCCCACTCTTCAAGACCAACTCATTTCCAATCTCGACTTCATAAAATGTAATCATCGATCTCTTTCTGCATGCTTTCTAAGATTTGCATCATTTTATTGCGTTATGCATGGAAATAACTGATCATGTTTCTTTTTGTAGCCTTAAAAGATATGGAGATGTCAGGAAACATTGAGACTATGAATAGCGAAACATATGAACTACCTACAGCTTTTCTCGAAGCTGTTTTTGGAAACACCCTCAAAATTAGGTTATTCAAATATCCGATCATTGGTTTTAAATCCAGTTTGTTCCATCGGCCGGCCGATAAGGTTGAGAAAGTGAGGTTTTAAGTGTACTCATATTGGTACCCTTTTTTTTTTTTTTTTGGCAGTTGTTGCTATTTCAAAGACGAATACATGACGCTAGACGAAGCAGAGATAGCTGCATATGAGTTAAACTGCGAACGAGCAGAAATTAAAGACGGCCAAACTATACTTGACATTGGTTGCGGTCAAGGGGGTTTACTTCTTCATATTGCTCAGAAATATAAGAATTGTCATGTTACTGGAATTACGAATTCCATTGCGCAAAGAAATTATGTTGTTTTGCAAACTGAGTAAGTAGATTTAGAAACTGCACACAATTAATATTTAAGCTATTGTCTGAATCTTTTGACGCTGTTAATTTCTCAAATGTTTAGGAAGCTTAAGCTATCGAATGTGGACGTAATATTAGCTGATGTTACTAAATTCGAATTCGAAATTGAGAAGAAATTTGATCGAATACTAGTTATCGAAGCCATTGAGGTATCTTACAACCTGTACATGTAAATTCCTTGCAATTTTGTTTGTCACTAGCTATTTGTAATGAGCCTAATATTTCTATATATGTAGCACATGAAAAACATTCAACTGTTTATGAAGAAAATATCAATATGGATGAAAAATGAAGATAGTCTTCTGTTTGTTGAACACCTTTCCCACAAAGCATTTAATCATCATTTTGAGGTTAGCATATAAATTCAAACTCAAAAATTACCACTTAAATAATCTACTCAGTATTTTATTTGATACGGCATTGGATCTTGGTCAGGCAATTGATGAGGATGATTGGTACGCCGGTTACGTTCTTCCTGAAGGGAGCGTGACAATACTGTCAGCGTCAGCTCTTCTATATTTTCAGGTGAGTTCAATTACATTGAAATCATTCGCATATTAATAAAAATCATTATGAATATGTATCTAAGTTACTGATTGTAATTGATACCGTCTGCAGGATGATGTCTCTGTTGTGGACCATTGGGTGCTAAATGGAATGCATATGGCTCGATCACAGTAATGAATTTTTCATTGTTTTTCAATTCAGTATAAAATAGATGCATTTTCAAAAACAAATATATATGTATCAAAATTGAAATTTTCTTATTTGTTTCATCTATTTATTTCATCTGATGAATTAAGATGTGACTATTTTTTTGAGTTTTATGAACTTTGGTGTTTTTTTGTAGAGAGGAATGGGCAAAGAAATTAGACAAAAATTTGGAAGTTGCAAAAGAGGTACTAAAGCCGGGACTTGGAAGTGATGAAGCAGTGAACCAAATGATTACTCATTTTATGACGTTCTGTGTAGGAGGAGCCGTGCAATTCTCATTCAACAATGGAGAAGAATGGATGATTTCACAGGTTCTCTTCAAGAAAAAGTGATTATTTATGTTTATCGAGTTATGTAGATATTTCGATGAACAAATTTGCATTTTTATTTCTTTTTAAATAAAAATTATTTATAGCTTAATAATGCTCCCAAAGATTTTCAATTGCCTTTAATCTCATGTTGTCATTGGAAAGTTGAGATTGGGCAAATTGGTTCATGTTTCTGCATGAAGCGGATTATCTTTCTTGTCGCAATAGCATTTCTTTTCATATATGAAACCTAACGGGTATAAATTGGGTTAGGCTTGTTTACTAATCCAGGCGGACGGGCCTCATATTTAGCTATCCAAAATAAGCCTAATAGGCATTTTTTTGGGCACTACTCAAAAATTGTGGGGACTACTAAGTGATAAAATATCTACCCTATAATTACAAGGGGTGTCATAAAGTGTGGAAATGACTACCCTACCCTTAACCTATATATATTTAACCACCACCGCCGCTCACCACCACCTACCATCACCGACCACCACCACCACTGACCACCTCGAACCACCACCAAAGCCACCACTGACCATCAGGCCACCACCTATATATATAACCACCTCCTCCCATCACCACCGCCGCTCACCACCACCTACCATCACCGACCACCACCACCACCGACCACCTCGAACCACCACCAAAGCCACCTCTATATATAACTTAATTTAAATCATTAACAAAATAAAATCAAAATCAAAATTATAACAAACCCATTAATTGTCATTCGTTTTTGGTTGAAAAAATGAGAAGTAATCATCAAAATGAGTTGAAAATGGAAGTTGCAGAGAGAAGTTCGGCTAGGAATTATTCGAAAAACTTTGTCGAACTAGCCGAACTCAACTTTAATGGAGGTTTTCTTTCGGAGAAAAGTTCTTGCCACGCCGCAATTTTTTTCTCCTAACCGAACTTTTCTCCGAAAGAAAAACTGAGTTCCGCTACCTGTGTTTTTAGAAATATTAGCCGAACTACACTTGCAGATGAGTTCGGCTACCTGTTCTTCAAATGTCGTAGCCGAACTTTGTTAACAAACCGAAATCAATTGTAAATTGTTCATTTTTAGGAATATTTTGACCAATTCAAGCACCATTAACTAAATTTGAAGTATCCGTGAGTACCCAAAACATCATACTCTTGTTGTGGCTCTTAAAGAAAAAGATTAACTTTTTTTTTCTTCCAAAATCCTCATCTTCACTATCATCTTCATCTTCTTCTTCTCCCTCTCAATAATCCTTCTTTTGAAAAAAAATTCAAATTCTTAATTTAATCTCACTAATCATTAATTAACTCACTAATCCATACACTAACTAATTTTATTACCAAGGGTAAGTTTGGTATTAAAAAAAATTAGATAAGGGGTGACTCAAAATTACTTTAAATATCCAACCAAAAAATGAAGAGTAGTCCCCCTCCATTTTTGAGTAGTGCCCAAAAAATAGTTCTTATTTTGAGGCAGAACCCCATTCCATCAACCAACCCAAACATGCTAAAAGCTTCTTGCACCTATAAATCTATATGAGGCCCAGTACTATGATGCGCCGTGAGTCTTGGCTATAATGTCAAGAGCAAAAGGAAGAACCATCATTTGGGGCATACAATAAAATTTGGGGGCATACGAGATATTATGGCACCCAATGCCAAATTATAAGGGCTGCCATAATGATGCTTAAGTTACTATAATACCCCTGCCTAGTTTAAATTACATTACTACCCTTTCACTTAATCCCTCCCACTAATTAACTACCCTCCCACTAATTAACCATTACCCACTAATATACCAATTTTTTTAAAAGTTTTAAAAACCAAAAACCCTTCTCTCTCCCTTTCTTCTTATCTTCTTCTCCCAAATTTAGGAAAATTTCTAAAACTTTGTTGGTTTGATTTGTCGATTAAACACATACATGGCACCTCGTGTTAAGCGATGCCCTAGAAATACGGTCTTAGAATCCCGGTGTTGAATATGAAGCATTTCAATCTAGGGTTTTTGGAAAAGATGGAGATGAAGTGGTTAGTGGATCGATTGGTGTTGGAGAGGGAGAAATAGAGGCTGATTCTTTAAAATTTCACATAGAAAGGTATTTCCCACAAACCCATTGTTTATTTTTGCGTATTTCGTTGATTTATGACATGTAATCGATGATTCGTCTAGGTTGTTGTTAGTTTCAGGGTAGTGTTCGGTTGAAATGTCGCAGCCGAACTTTTATTTTTTTATATACGAGACTCAAGAACAGTTAATTTTTAACATTTGTTATATTGTGAATATAAATATTTGAGCGAACCAATGAGTTCGCATTTAAAATTTTGTATGATAACAAGCCGAACTGTTGGGTACATTGTTCGGCTCATTGTGATAAATATCGAATGTGCCGAACCTTACTCGACCATGGCTAAAACTGTTGGGTACCTTGTTCTGCCTCATATTAATAAATATCGCATGTGCCGAACTTTACACCGTGTTGGCCAATAGCTTCCTCTAAACTTGTCCAGTTATAGGTGAGTTATCAAATTGTGTAGTAGAATCATATTTATTTAATTTGGAAAACTAATTAAGGTTTGTCATTTGTTTTAGCACCCATCCTGGGAAAATTATGGAACCAAAGTTACGGCGGAAAGGAGTTGTTGAGAAATTTGAAGAAAAGAATTTCTTGCAAAAATAAGATGATTTGGAGGAGCAAAAGGATTGGTACAACCAAGTGGGATGCAGTCATAAACAAAGGGAAAGGACCCAATAAACCAGAAAAAGGCCGACGAGCAAGAGTCCACGACAAAAGGTGAAGGCTCAAGTCAAGTCGCTAGGGGCGGGCCAACCGGTGAAGAGGACGAGAATGTATGTCCTAAAGGGAAAAGAGGTCGTGGTCGATGAACTATAAGTTTGGATGTGTCGTGAAGTACACTTAGTTTGTTATATTTTGTTATGAGTCGTTAAGCACACTTTCTTTGTTATGAGTTGTGAAGTACACTTAGTTTGTTATGTTTTGTTAAATACACTTGTTTGGTTTAGTACCTTAAATCACATGTTTTAATGTAATTTTGAATAGTTTTATATGTTTGGTTCGAATGTTAGGTGGTCTTTGAAACAACTTAAAGGAACATGGTTCGGCTTAAATTAAAATTTTCGTAGTTGCCGAACCTTTGGAAGAGCATCCTCCTGGAAGATTAACTTCACTAGTTCCAATGCCCACACATAGCTTTCTTTCAACTCATCATGCAAAAAAACAAAAAGCAACGGTGAAAGGTGACTTGATTGACATATGACCAACAACGTTCATCAAGGGCATCTCATACTTATTGGTCTTGTAAGTGCAATCCAATATGAGAACTTGTGGGAAGCATAATGCCAACTTTACGCATTCTGAATGGGCAATAAAAGGTGCGCTCACATGGCCGAATTCATCCAATTTCTTTTGGCAAGCATAGTTCTTCTTTTGCGCCAACCACGGTTTTGGGTCAGGTTTGGCTCCATAAAGGAATCATCTTGAGCTTGAGAAAAAAGTTGAGTTTGGGTAAAATCGTTTTCATAATCCAACAAATAAGCGATGTCTGGATCTCCATCGTTGATATGTATTTTATTAGCTTTACATGATGAAGATTCACCTTCCTCACTCGAATTTGTATCACACATCTCTCAACTAATTGTGAAAACTCTTTCATTTATGTTCCAACTTAAGACGATCTTGAAAGGACAATTTATCTTCCTTGTTTTAGTCTTATATTTTTCCCGGTCTTCCCAACATATGGCTTACCTTTTTTTTCTTCTTGCTTACTTTCTTCCCACCCTCTCAAAAACCATCTCAACCCGCTCCTTTTCGGCTTTGTCTACCTTTAACTAGGACGCAATTGATTTTCCAAGCATGTTCCTCAACCCATTTAACGCCTTCTTCTTTGGTTTTCCACGTCTACATATCAAAAGTACAAAACTTAAGTTTTATTAATGATTTTGCATACAACATACTTGAAAATTAATAAAACATAATCTACGTTAGTTACCTACCAAGTCAGTTTGGAAGTGATCTCTAGTATCTTCATGAATGACATCAACAAAGTGTGGTTGATCCTCCATAGTTTCCATTTGAGGAACAATCTACAAGAATATCCCACGAGTTTTGGGTAAGGTTCGGCTCACAATATGTACTCTATATGTTTCTAGGCCTGTGGTTCGGCTTGTTCGTATTTGGAAGATAAAGCCGAACTACTTGTCGAACATGGAATCGGCCGATTGGGAACTAATATTATAAGTAGAACCAGAAGACTTGGAAATTTATGAAAACAAAAAATATTGTTCGGCTCGATAACGTGTGCGAACATTACACTCAGAACTCCTATTTTTTTCTACGGTTTGCTGTTATTATCACATCACAGTTGAGCCGAACCATGAATATTATTTGACGCTTGAAAATAATTGAATGACAGTTCAGGCGTATATATTTCTCAATCGAAGAAACCGAACTCCATTTATTTATTATGGTTAGGCATATATATTATCTGCCGAACCTTACTCTTGGCCGAACTAGTTGCGTAAATCCTAACTTTTGGTGAAATCAAGCTACAAAACGGAAATTAAACAACTTATATAGCCATACCTGTATTATTAGCATTGGGTTCCTCATCCATGTACTCATCTTCTGGATTTGGCTCCATAAAGGAATCATCTTGAGCTTGAAAAAAAGTTGAGTTTGGGTAAAATCATTTTCATAATCCAACAAATAAGCCATGTCCGGATCTCCATCGTAATTGATATGTATTTTCTTAGTTTTATGTGATGAAGATTCACCTTCCTCACTCGAATTTGTATCACACATCTCTCAATAATCACAAACAAAAAAAAAAAAAAATATTTCCTCCTCTCCTTCTTCTTTCCTCCTTCTTTTCTAAATTAACTCACTAACTATCTTTAAAAGAAAATTATTATCCTAAATTAACACTAAACTAACTACAATCATTAACAACTAATTAATCCGATTAACACTAATTTAACACTAATCTCGTAAGGGTATTTTTTGCATTTTAGAAAAGAAGCGGATAAGGGCAACCCTAAAAATACTATGAGCACCCTTTTTTTGTCTTATCTCGTATGCCCCCAAATTTTATTGTATGCCCCAAATTAGGGTTCAAGAAAAATGCTCCCCTATGTTAGTTTTATCTTGTTTTGGCTTACATTGATTGAAACTGAACTTCCGTCACAATAGTACATTATAGAAACTTCCGTCAAGTGTTTTTTATGTCCGATATTTTGGGGTTTCAATAAATATATTGGAAAAGTTAGGAAAACTTTGGCTAGATTATAAATAAGAAATATGATTGTATTCTCCATGATTTATATGGGCTGATACCAGTTCTGCTAGGGGACGATACCAGTCCATCGATCTAATGGTCGGGATTTTCGGAATTTTTGTCCTATATGGACTGACATTAGCCCTTAATAGAGCCAATCATGGTATTTTCCGGTAATTTAATTAAGTTTAAATATTTAGGAAACTAAGTTTCCCTCGTTTGTTTCTTAGTTCGAATGAGGATAAGATCTGTTTCCTCACTAGCTAAGCCAAAGTTTTTTGGCTACATTATAGCCACGATATGTGCCATAGTACTTGGCATTGGCTATAATCTAGGTAAGTCTAAGATAAAGGCATGATATCTCCTAATATAAATACTACTCCCTCCGTCCCACTATTAGATGACCTAGTTGAAGTTTGCACAATTCTTAAGGCAATGAATGAAATGAGTGTTTTTAAGCATTTTTTACAACTATACCCTTATGGATAATAATTTGTAAAATTTAGAAATCATTTATCTCTCAAACTATACCATAGATTTTCGTAAATTTTGTACCGTTGAAAATCATTTTAAAACACCTACGTAATTAGTATAAACATGAATATCAAATTATACATATTTCTTATGATACCGATAATAAATCAAAAGGGTAGTTTTAGAGATATCCCCTTGATTAGTGAAATAGGTCAACTAATGATGGGACAAGATCTTAGACCAAATAGGTCATCTAATGGTGGGACGGAGGGAGTATATGTTCTTACGGTGGCTATATTTCAGAGATAAAACATCCGCGATTAACTAGGTTATTGCAGGTACCATCTCAAACTAATAAATTTTAGGAAAAGCTTTTTTCTTTTTCTTTTTTGAAGCAAGGAAAAGCTTATTGTAAAACAATATTTATACTTTTGGCTCCAAAGCTATTAATTTTTCGAATTTAATGTAATTTTTTCCAATCACGTCAAACATATCAAAATAGCAAACTAGAATGGTTCTTGGATACACATAAAAAAGTTTCCGTTTAACTCAATTAAATCGAAAGCCCCAAAATTAGTTTGGGAATTAATGGCTCTGTCTTATGAAAATTACTTACGCTTTTGGTTGCCAAACAAATCACAAGAGGTTGGATTTTCCCTAACAAAAAGATTAAGAATTGTTGTTGGGGCAGTTTATTTTTCATGAAGGGTTCTATATAATGAAAAAATAGATTCATTCAGCAGTACAGTGACTTCTCGTACTGTTCATAATGGCTACACAATCATTGGTTAATTTTTGTTAATGAGATTAATTAATTAGTTTCGCTCAATTGTTATTATGTTGTGATGGAACTTCAAGAGGTAACTCTGGGATGGCTGGTTTTGGTTTCATTGGAAGGATTTGGACTGGAGAAGTAGTAGTATCTTCCACCGGAGGTTTGGGCATTGCTACCAATTTCCTTGTTGAAGCGAGGGCAGTGTTATGTGCAGGCGAGTGGGCCATCTCAAAAGGTTTCTTGAATGTCTGTTTTAGATCAGATTCAAGTGCTACCACTGCATTTTAATATGGTAATTTGCCTTGGATTGCTATCACAAGATGGAATAATATCAGTTCCAAATTACAATGGGAATTTGTTCCCAGCTTTAGAGAAATCAGATTCATTAGCAAAAAAAGGAGCAGGATTGAATAAGGGAGAATACATTGCGTATACAGGAATACCTCCATTCCTTCAAAAGCTAGAAATTCCATTTTTTCTACATATTTCAAGAACCGTTTTTTGGGGACCAGCCTTTTTTTGAGGGGACCATGGTTTTATTTTTGGTAAAGACATTAGAAGTAATTCTAGGTCACCCCATATCTAGTTATTTATTTAATACCTAATCTACCCTCTTAATTAATTTTAGGTTATGATTAGTGAAATGATTTAGTTAAAAATAATTAGTGAGATTAAATTAAAAGATGGGTTTATTATTAGTTGAGTAGAATTATTGTGAGAGTAGAGTTAGAGAAGATGAAGGAGAAAAACATGAAAAATAATTATTTTTTTTTTCCAATTCACCCCCTTTGAGTATTCAAATGATGGATTTTATCAACCACAACCGGAGGAAAAGTATTTGGGTGAACAAGTATGCTCCAAACTTAGATAATGTATGTTGAATTGGTAAAAACTTCCCCAAAAATGTAAAATTTTGAACTGGATTTTGATCAGTTCGGTTATTTTATATGAAGAACAAGTAACCGAACTCATCTGAAGGTGTAGTTCGGTTGCTTTGTGAGGATGAACAAGTAACCGAACTCATCTGAATGTGTAGTTCGGTTTCATTGGGAGATAAAAAAGTAACCGAACTAGTTTGAAGGTGTAGTTGATTTGTTTGATCCAAACACGCAGGTTACCGAACTCCATATTAATGGAAGCTCGACATGCGGCGTTGTGTTCGGTTGGTTCGCAACCAACCGAACTTTATGTACAAATAAATTTTAACTAAGTGTATAAGGTTCGGTTGGTTCGCAACTGCATGCTTTTGCGATCCAACCGGAACTAAGTTTAAAAAGTTCGGTTGTTTCAAACTTGAGATCAATTGCACAACCAACCGAACTTAACAAACAAAAATTTCTTATGTTTTTAACCGTAGAGTTCGGTTACATGGGAGTTTTAAGATTTTTGCGAAATAACCGAACAAAGTTGATAGAGTTCGGTTATAAGAGAAATAAAAATAATGGGAAAAATAGTAAGGTTCGGTTACATGGCAACTTTTTTTCTTATGCTTTTAACCCTAGAGTTCGGTTACATGGCAGTTTTATACATTTATGCGAAATAACCGAACTCGTCAGTTCGGTAACATAGTTATAAAGCATATAGAACAGAACTCATCTGAAGGTGTAGTTCGGTTGCTTTGTGAGGATGAACAAGTAACCGAACTCATCTGAATGTGTAGTTCGGTTGCCTTGTGAGATGAACAAGTAACCGAAATCAACACTGTAACCTCCATTAAACCTCTCCACAACTTCTATTTTCAACTCATTTTGATGATTACTTCTCATTTTTTCAACAAAAAACAAACGACAAGTAATGGGTTTGTGAGAATATCTTTGCGGAAGATTTAAATTAAGCTATATATATATAGAGGTGGTGGTGGTTGTTGGTGGTGGTGGTAATCGGTGGTTGGTGGTGGTGATAATCAGAGGTGGTGGTGGCGGTAATCGGCGGTGGTGGTGGGAGGAGGTGGTGGTGGTAATCGGCGACGGTGGGCGGTGGTGATGGTCGGAGGTGGTGGTGGTAGTAATCGGCGGTGGTGGGCGGTGGTGGTGGGAGGAGGTGGTGGTTATATATATAGAGAGAGAGGTGGTTATTAGGTTGGTTTTAAATTAAATTAGATTAAGGGTAAGTTAGTAATTTCAACGCATTAGGACACCCCTTATAACTAGAGGGAAGGTGGCCTAATAAGACCATGGTCCCCTCAAAAAAACCATGGTCCCCAAAAAAATGTAAGCCTGTTTTATAACGGCCCATTTTGGTGTGTTAGCCTCTTTTTAGGCTTTTGTTGTATTTTTTGAAGGTATCAATAAAATCATTATTACTGAGCAAAAAAAAAAAAAAAAAGTTTCGCTAATTAGGTGTATGTGGTTAGATTAAATTAATAAATTTTCTTTTTTCCTTTTTTGAGTTTATCGTTTCCACTCAGATATGGCTGGATCGTGTTTTAAATTTTCTAGTTGTAACCACCTCTAAGGCTAGAAAATATTAAACTTATAGTTGTAAGTAAAGTATTTTTCATTCTTTACCATTAGGAAAAGATTAACTCCTGGCCGTAAAATTATGTGCAATTTTTTTTTTCAAATTACAAAATCACCTATAACTAGATTGAAGATACATATTCCTAATCGTAAACACCTCTACGATTTGAAATAATCACATACATTTATGTTGTTTGTGATGAAAATTTAAATTTTGAAAACTCATTCACACGCCCAGAAGATCGTCATTTTCTAGTTGTAGAGGTGTTTATGGCTATGAAAATAAGATACATCCAAGCTGTAGACTTGTTAGAAACTACATGATAACTAAAAAAATAATTGATAAAAGTATAAAAATGAATAAATAGGAAGAGAATATGCTAATATAGACTATTCAAATGTCAACTTAAACATTTTCCTAGTATTAGCACACCCCTTAATCACATTCTAAGAGCATCTCCAACAGTGGGTGCTAAAAATCCTATGTGGAATTTTTATTTAGATCCTTATTTATGGGGTCATATGTATGTGACAAAAATAATAATGCTTTGCTCATGAACCATCTCCAATAGTATGGGGTCTTATTTTTAAAATTTGTTGTTTTGGATAATGATAAAATTGATTTCCTCTTTCCTATTGGTTCATAACAATTTATTTAAAAATTAAAAAATTAAAATATAGTTAAAATGATGATGTGGAGGTCATTCCCAAGGTCTAAATAAGACATTCTCCAAGACCTTCATATTTATTTTAACACCCTTCCTATTTTCTATGACCCACTCACTACAAAAATAGGTCTTATTCGTGAGGGTTTTTTAGAGAGGGCGTCACAAATATGGGTTATTTGTGAGGGGTTTTAACCAACCGCCACAAATACATAGGTCGGTCAAAGTCAAAGCCATATTCGGTCAGTTTCAAGGATCCGACAGATCAAAATTTTCATCCTTTTATATTTTTTTCCCTCTTATCTTCTTACAGAACTAGATGGATCTGGTTTCCTCTTCTCTTACCTTTTGTTCTTCCTCACTAAAGAAGTTTGCTGAGAGGTTTGCTTCTCTTACCTTATCGTCCATCTCGTCCATCTCTTCTGTAACCATCTCTTTTGTAGCTTAATGGGTCTTTATATCTTTTGCTTAATATTACGTATAATTATTTGTTTCTTTGCTTTGCAGGATCTGAAGCAGTCAATCGAAGGTGATTTTTCCCCTCTTTTTTTTGTATTATTGTTAATTTTCATTTGTTTGTTTAAAGTCTAGTTTTGCTTAAAAATTTTTAGATCTGGTTTGCTTAATTTTCGTTTTTTCAAATTTCAGTCAGTTTTCGTCAAATTTTTTTTCCAGATTCTTCTTATTTATCAACAACTTTACTCCAGTTTCACGTCAATTTGTATTCTTTCATCGATTTATGTCAATTTATGCCTTGATTTCATCCAAATTAAAAAAAAAAAAAAAAAAACGAATTCCCAGTTGTTTGCTAAAGCTCTTGATTCAACTAAACCCATTTGCGATTTAATTTGATGCATAAAATACACTAAAGGGTTTTAGATTCCATAGATTTTATTTTCAAATTAAGAATTTTTTTTTCTAATCTCTACAATACTACTGCAAAAGGATTGATCAATTGTTATATTCTTCAATGAGTGGCCGTTGTTCTTTTTGGTTGATTAAGGAGTGTTTACAGTTTGTGATTAATTAGGCTTATTGGGTTTGTTTAGAACTCGAAGTTGCAGGATAAAGGATTGTAGAGAAGGAGCTATATAAGATTACAAACAAGCAGCAAACTGATTAATCCTTCATTAGCATCTTGTCTCCAAGGTGTTTGAGAAAAAGTCCCAAAAGAAACTGCATTGATATTTGGGGGTTGGACCAAATTTAAGTTAGTTTTTAATCCTCTTAGTTGTAACTGAAATATCTTTTTGATTCCAGAATTGTCGATGTTGGGAGATTAAAATTTTGGGAGGAAATTCTTGGTTTTGTGTTTATTTGCTTATTCAAAGATTTTCTTTTGTTTCAGATTATTCTTGATTGGAACAAGAAAGTTGTGGATTCATTAAAAGGATAATCACATAGATTATGTGCTTTGTCTTGATTGGAACAAGAAACTTAAGCAAGCTTCAAAAAGTTTGGGTAGATAGTATTTTCTGTTTCATTAAACATTGGTCTTGCTGATGTTGCTCATCAGTTGATAGATACCCTTCTATTTTTGATGATGTCTATGTGCTAGGGATGAAATAACTTTGGTATTGTGTGTTTGGATGTAGCAGGGTGGTGAGGCTATCAATTGCCTGGATCTTTGGCAAAAGAAGGGCATGCTATCAGGTGACTAAAAATATGACTCCCTGTTGATACCACCAAATTTTTAGTTGAAACTTGATCCCATGGAAAAAGTTAGAAACAAAAGAAATAACCTGGGATTTTTCACCGCTTAGCCCTTCGGTATACTAGGTGACATCTTTTGGTTGTAGTGTCAAGAATCCCAACTGCTCATTTTCGATTCTGGACTTTCTATGTTATTTATGTCATAGTAAGGTTCCTTATCTTAGATTCTTTCACTAACCTGGAACACTAGTAAAATTATGGGTTTTGGACACGGTTGTGCTTGTCACGGTTAAATCAATAAACGGGACTAAAGCTTGCTTTTGGATCAAATGTTGTGCGATATAGTATGGATGTTTGTAGATCCTCCCCTTATATATTGTTGTAGTTGTTGATTTTCTTGACTTGTGTGTTTTGGTGGTCTGCAGTTTTGTAATATTGTCGAGTACTCATATCTCGCTTTCTACTTTCTTTCTTTTTTTTACGTAAAGTCTGCATTTAGATTCAACATTCTTTAACTATGGAACTGTTGGATGATACACAAAACATGAGAAGGCTTCTTAGTTCTTCATGTCTAGGTCTAGTACAACAAGAAGAGAAGGTATAAATTTTCCTTTTGCATCTGATCCCATGGGGTTTAAAGCATTGGTTTGCATACATCCACATCCACTAGCTTTCTTGACCAATGAATTTTTCTCTTAATGATGTTGGAGCTGTTAAGTTTTACCCTTCCCTTATCTATCCAAGTGAGCAAATTTTATGCTTTGGAACCCCTCTCGCTCAGTAAAACTTATAATAGTTTCTTCTTCTTTGCATTATCACTACCGTTGTTGTGCCGAAAGCTAACTTGATTATCAATCTATTGCATAGACTGAAAATAGGTAAAGCACGAATAAAATTTTGTGATCTCCTTTAAAGTTTGAAGAGGTTTTGGATCAAATGTTGTGCGATATTATATCTCGTCACATCATTGCGCAGTTGTGTCTTTAGCTGACCCTTAGTAATTTATACTTAATACAAGCTTTATTATACATGCTTCCAGCATTTGTGCATTGTTATGGATATTATCTATTTGAAGCTGATAGGTAATTGAATATATACGAATGTAGTCTCTTAGCTTGAACATGTGTCAATAGTTAGTTTCTTTTTTGAATTTTGATTTTGCTACAGCCCACAACATGTGTCAATAGTTAGTTACTTGCTTAATTTTGCTTGCTTAGCTAGTTGGTTCGTTACGTATACCAGAAATCTCTCTCGGACCTTACATATAGTACCATTGACTCCACAAGATATCTTTATTTAGCTATATTGATATATTTAGTTAGCTAGATTCTTGCATAAGTAGGGTATAGGTAAGTTTATGCCGACACCCGTACTTTCATATTGACCAAGTCGTTTGATATTGTTGTGGTTGTAGTATTACAGATGACAATTAGGTCTGTTGGGACAGTAAAAAAGATATTTGTCCTACCTATTCTATAGATTTCATAATATGGATATACAACATTTTTGTAGTTTTAGTTATGGGTTGTCATGCACTAACCCGAAAGAGGTATTCATTTTCGTGTTCGCGTATCCGAGGTAAGCTACATATTAGGTCTGTTGGGGCGGGGAAAAATATATCTTTCTACCTATTTTTAGACATCGATGGACCTGGCTCTGCGTCTCCGTGTCAGCTACATATAATACTACAATTACTTTCATTCTTGAATTTGTTTATTTTTGAAATGAAAAGGTTAAATAATTGAAAAGAAATTTTTAGAAGTTGGTACAATATCTTAATGCTTCGCTACAGAATTCCAATTCACAAAAATGGATTAGTTGGAATTCTCAAAGAAGTTAGCTTTGTTCACTAACTCTGCTTCACTTCAAAGAAGTTAGCTTTGTTAACATGTGTGCGTGCATCCTTGGAGATTCGTATTGATAAACTTTCGTATTTAATAGGTGCTAAGTGCTAACATGATAAGTTTTTGCATTGCATCCCGGTATAATAAGTATCTCCTGACCAGTCCCGATGAGGAAGGGAGAAGCAGAGTCGCAAGATGATAAATGAATGTCATCGTGGAACTTGGGAAAGAACCACTAGCTGCACAGATGATCTATATTTTTTTTTTTTCTCATGCCATCAGGTGTGTTCATATCATGTCCCAAACTTTCCACATGAATTTTGGATGTTGATAATCTTAGTTTCTAGGTTTTTTAACTCTCTTGGTGTTGATCTATTGCCCAGATTTATGTTTTTGAAACAGTTAAACATCTTACTGTCGGATATGTAATTTTCTATGGTGTAACAATGTAAAATTTTTTTATGAAAGTTGTAAGTTTCTGGTTCAGTGTGAATGATGCGAGTTTTGAAAGCTTTTTAATTTTTGTGTGAATGGCTTATGATTTCGAGAATTTTAATTTCGAGAATCTAAATTCGGCACCTGAGAACAGCGAATCGTTGACCAACGCCGAGAACAAGAATCACGCCGTCAAGAAGAAAACATTTATGACGGCTTGACAAGGCGCCACAAATAGAATAACTATTCGTGACGATTGACCAAACGTCACAAATGATCTCAAACCGTCACAAAAACATTTGTGACCCCAGTAGTAACGACGGATTATCACCCGTCACAATTGTGTTTTTGTGACGGTCTTTCTGCTATTCGTGACGGTTTTTTGTTATTTGTGACGGGATAGAAACCGTCACTAAAGGCCCTCTGTTTTGTAGTGACTGTTGGAGATGAATTTAATGTAAATGAGGGTCTAAAAACCTATGTGTCATGAAAAAATAAAACCTCCACCCTCTGTTGGAGATGCTCTAAATAATAGAATCCTAGACGGTCTGAGACTCGAAGGGGATGGTCAAGTATTTTTCTTTTTGAAAAAGAGGCTAATCCTCTTTAGATATATTGATTATTTTTTTAACAAAACAACATAATTTATTTTTGGGCTTCTTGATAAAGTACCCCTGCACTTCACTTTACACTAAAAAAGTGCCCCCGTTTTTTAGAAATTTGTTAAAGTACCCTTGCCTTGACCGTTTAGTTAAAAAAACGGTAAACAACAGTTAGCAGCTGTTAACGCTTAGGTGGCAGTGTCAAAATGTCTAAAAGGCCCTTCCTACCGAGTTGAGCTGAAACTACTTGAATCGCCGATTCAAGTCGAGTCAATACCCGCAACATTACTACAACTTCCATTATCTCTGTAACTTACAAAACCACTACCACTAATTCAATATATTTCTTACATTTAATCAAAACTGAACTACATATATCAATTCCAGTGAAATCATACTTAGCCTTATAACTGGATCAAAGCTACTGCCAAAACTTGCTTCTCTGCAACACCATTCAACTGATACCCGCCACTGCCAAGATCCTGTCCTAATATACATCTAGTTGTAAATGACCACCAGCTCAATCACCTGAATTCATCAAACAACCACTATAAAGAGTGACAACCAAACCCAAGTTTCAGACCATCAATACCATGTTCTTAATCTTTCTCATCCTCAAGGCTTGTCCAGCACAAACACAAATAAATAGCATGAATATCAGCTCCACACAACCATTCACCAACACTTTCTCTGCTCATGTACCTGCATCCATAACCATTGCAGATTCAAACACCACCAAATTTAAAATAGGCTCTAAACCTGTACAGCACCACCACCTTTCATGTAATCTTCATTTGCATTATCATAAAATTCAAACAAAACCCATCAAGACCATCTGTAAAACTTAGCATTCATCTACTTCCCTTGTCAGTCTCTTCTAGACATTACAACTTCATGAAACAACACCACATCTAATTTCTGGCAGCAACCCATGTATCCTCTACCCCATGCCATACCACTCTACAGTTAGTAAGTTCATCTCATCTTTCATAAATGCAACTTCATCTCAGTCGTTGATTTAAAAACTCCAACTGTAACTGCATTACCAACTCGAGCACAATCAATTCAGTTCATACCAACTGATACCAGCATATCCACCTCCTGTGACCTAAGCATGCATCTAAGCCTCCACCTGCAATATCATCTCAGGCTACTTGAACTCACCAGAACAACAGCAGCATCAACTCCATGGTTCAAACCCTTCTATCAACATCTTCTCTAGATCTCAACCACCATCACCGTCGTTCTTCTGAATCTCAATACCAAATACAATTTCATTCACTCGGATTCATACTCAGCTTCCTCCAATCTCAGAAACATCAAACCAGCAAGAACCATAGCTTCAATTTCTGCAGCAACAGATCGCAAGATATCACCCCAATCAAATTCTGACCCAATTCATCACCTTCTTCATCTTCTCTGACAAATTCAAACCCTTATCTCGACCATTTCCAAAAAAACCCATATTAATTCTACCCCCAATTTTCTCCATGATTTCATCACAGATGCAACAATATCCATTGTATTACATACCCCACTAAATATCTCAAGAACCCTAATTCAGGGAAATTCTCAAATTGAATCATACAAACCCTAATTAAACAATTGATTCGATTCAGGTTCAAAACAAACATTCACGCACAAATTAATACAAACCAATATCTTAAATTAAATCAATTTAATCAAATCAGAAAAGGAAAAAAAGCTTAAATACACAGAATGAAAAAAAATTAATCTAATGAAGAACACAGTATCCCTAATTTTAAAAAAAAAAAAATCCCAAGAACACAAGAACCCTAATCAGAAATTGATTCATATTCCTAACATCTCTTTGTTTACGATTTCTTCTCTAACATCTCTATTAACCACTGGTGATGAAGAAAACAGAAGGGGCGCCTCTTTTTCTCACTGCTTCTAAAAGAAAGAGAGAGAGAATGAAGAAATGAATGAATAGAGGCGTGTTGTATCAGGGTAGTTAAATATGATAGGGTAGGGAGGTAATTTGACTCGTTTTTTGACCTGGTAAATGACCGTGGACTCAATGTGTGGGCCCAAGACGTGAAAATAGACATCAAGGGCAGTTTAACAAGTTTTTAAAAAACGGGGGCAGTTTTTTAGGGGGTATTTTTATACGAGGGTACTTTATCAAAATTCCCTTTATTTTTTTTAAATCTTAAAGAAGTCATACGGGTCATAATATGTTCGCCAGTTTTTGCATATCAATTTTATTCCTTCAGATATAAGAACAATTTCACAAGGCATTTTTTTTTTCTCGCAAAGGAGAGAACCAAACAAGTAAGTCCAAGCCAAACTGATTTTGAAAACAAAACCAATAAGTGCCAAAGCACAAGGCATTGACTGGATTAGATCTAACCTCTCATTCCTCAAAACATGCAAATTTTTAAATTCAGATTACTTTATATAATCAGCATAACATAGACCCAAGTGACAATAACCAAGAAGTATCGAAAATAGTGGTAGTCTGAATCCGCCTATAAAGATATGAATTGGCGCAAATCGGGATGACTCGGTTTTGGAGATGCAATAACAAATGTAGCGGTTGTTGATGAGCTTGATGAAGATTTTGGTATAATTGTTGCGGTCGTTGTTTCCATGGTTTGAGTAGTTGTTATTCTTGTCGTTGTTGGTACTTTTCCTCTAAAGAGAGGCACTAACTTCTACTTCAGCCAACTCTTCAATAAATTGAAGATAAACACCAAAAACACAAAGCTAAAGTATTCCAAATCGAAAACAATAATAAGAAATCTAAGTACTATTACCAAAATCAAAAGCATGGTATAGAAAAAGCCCTAGAATAAAATATCAACAATAAATTGAAGTAAAAAGAGAGCAACACAAGTAAAAGACAAGATTAAGCCCAAACTTAGAGCCGTAAACTAACTGATTCAAACATAAAGACAAAATAAAGCGATGTAAATCAAAACAAGGATGCAAAAAATCAAGAGGAGAATGGAATCAGGTTGAGTTTTGTCTTCTCAGATATACTCCAAAAGAGCTCACAGATATACTCTAAAGGGGCTAATCTGAGATTCTGAGCAGGAAATGACTCAAGTAGCTAGGTTTCCGTGGGTGCATGTTGACAAAGTTCTTTTGGTGAACTTGTTAAGGGTAACCCTGGTATATTCTAAATGTTTATTTATATTCGTTGGATTTTTCATTAACCAACCCTTGACTAGAATTTTGCCTATTTCTTTCCCTCCTCAAATCCATTTTTTCCCTCCTAATAACATAACTCTTGGTCTTTCCTCATGGGTTTTACAAGACTGCAAGGCCATGTGGCCCATAAGGCCACACTCGTGAACCAATCAGGTTCCCCCTTATCTGTAATATACACACAGTGGAACACATATCGCGCCACTCCCTTATCTTTAACACTGGGCGGTAAAAATCTTGAAACTCCCGCCAATTTTCTAATCATATCATCACTTTAGTCAAATTGACCGAAAACTCAAACAAATGCAGAACCGTGGATTTGGTCATTGACAGTTCAGATTAAACCTCAAATCCCAGTGTATATCCTCTGTAGATTTTTTCCCTTTACTTAATAAAAATCTCCACTCTCCCTTTGGGAAAAGTGAGAAATTTAGAGAGTGATCTGATCTCAACATAAGAACCCTAGAAAACCTTGGATTTGTAAAGCTTGTTCAGATTCATCCAACCCTGCTTTTCATGGTACAAACTCTTCCTATCTCTAACTTACATTTTTTTACTGTCTCTGTTTTTTTTTGTTCTGTTTTCAGTTTTCTTTTCTTTTCTGTAATCAATGAAACTAATACCTAAATATCATGGGTTATTATTTCTTATAAGAGTATATAACACGTCAAACTGTAATTCTTTTGGGGGTTTATTTTTATTTAAAGCAAAGATCTATAGTTGTAAAATGATGGGTTGCTTTCATTAGCAGTGTGGGTTGCAATCAAAGAACTAGAACTCAGAAATGATGGGTTTGTTTGGTTAGTAATCAAAGTAGAAGTACCTATAAATCATGGGTTGTTTTCAATTTGTGTTGATTTGTCTTTGATGTAAAGATTTTGATCTATAAAATCATGGGTTTTCATTATTGATTTTCTTTTGGATCTGCAATTTATTGTTTATATTTCCGCAATGAATGTTTAAATTGAGACATTTGATTTGCAGGAATGGCGAACCTACATCAAGATATCGTATTCAACATCATTGTTAGGTTGCCTGTGAAGTCGATTTTGCGGTTCAGGTGTGTATCGAAAGCCTGGTGCAAGTTATTGAAAGACCCTGATTTTGTGAAAAAGCACCTTAGTCATGCAATTGAAATGAATAAATTCAGTGTGATGATGCCCTCAGGTTTGAGAGAATTAGGTATTGGTGATTATGATAATAGCAAGGATACCTACACTTTAGCATATGATCCATCATTGTCTACATTGAGTAACCGTGTTCGCATAGATTATCCTCCGAGAAATGCAGGTTTCGGAATTTCGATTTGGGGAACTTGTAATGGCTTGATTTGTGTAACCCCCTATTGTTATTATAATGCCGTCCTTTGGAATCCAGCAACTAAGGAGTTTAAGGAAGTACCAACAGTACCAAATGAGTCTGGGAATGATTTTAGTTACTGTCATTATGCATTTGGTTATGATGACGAGATTAATGATTTTAAGGTTGTAAGTTTTGTGGGGTCTGACGATTATGGAAGTCTTTGTGAAGTTCAGGTATATACACTTAAATCTAATTCATGGAGAAGGCTTGAGAACATACCATGGGAGGTCTGTGCAGGAGACCTCATTTTAGCCCAAGTAACTGTTAATGGAGCTACACATTGGTTAGTATCATATGATTCCAAGCCCGACAAAGTCATAGCCTCTTTTGATTTCAGAGATGAGAGCTTCAATGAGATGCTCCTACCCAGGTCTTGGGATGAATATGCTGAAATAAAATTGTGTTCATTGGGAGGGTCCCTTTGCTTACACGGTTTTGTTGTGGGTCGCATTGATGTATGGGAGATGAAGGAGTATAAAGTGACTGAAACTTGGGCTAAGCTCTTCACTGTTAACGAAGCAACTATCTGTCGGTTCTCTAGACATTTAAGTCCACTTCAGTTTGTCAAGAATGGTGAGGTTTTATTGGGATATGACACTGATGTTGATTATCATCTGGATTTGTATGACATAAAGCTCGGTAGATCCACAAATCTCAAGGCTTATGCTACGGGGAATTCATACTATGCAACTACCTTTGTCTATGTGGAGAGCCTTGTAACGCTAAATTCGGGTACATATGTCGTGCAACCAGAAATAGAAAGGAAAAGACTGCAAAGGCGGGGTGAGTATCTTATGTACTTATAACTTTGTCACGTAGTATCTCGTATATTTTCCTAACTCAATTTGAGCTTAAACGTGTTGATTTCTTTACGCTACTACCAAAAAATGCGTTTACTACAGCTATTTTGCTTGCTTTTAGGTCTACCACATAATGTTTTAAGATATTATTTCATTGTTCATGTTCAAAACAATGTGTTATTCTGTTTGCTTTATTCATATCATCGATTTTCCATAATGAACATGTTCTTTCCATTATCTCTCACATATTGGCAGTTTCAAGCTTGGTATTACTGAATGATGCAATTTTATCTTCGTATTTTAGGCAGTAGGTTGTGATACTAGGGACTATCTGAAAGTTATTTGTATTTTTGTGCCATTTGTATATGTATTCTTTAACTTCAATTTGTGCGGTTATCGGTTTAATGACCTAAATGCTGTTTCGATTTTAATCAAATTTAAACTCTAAATCATCCGCCTTACAAAATTGTCCTTGCTTGTCACTCTGATTCACTGAATGATCATAATTATGTACTGTATGTCGACAGCTCGAAAACAATAGATTTGGAGTTGTAAAATCACAGTCTGTTTTCATATTAAGTTATTTTTGCTTACATCAAAGTATCTGAAATCAGATTATGCACTATTTGTTCATTTGGGATATTTGATTTTTCTTGTTCTTCTGGAAATGCAGAAATGGCAAAACTCCAAGATCCTAAAATCTTAATGAACATCCTTGTAAGGTTGCCTGTGAAGTCAATCCTACGGTTCAGGTGTGTGTCGAAAGTCTGGTGCAAGTATCTGGAACACCCGAAGTTTGTGAAGAAACACCTAAACAATGCACACTACAGGAAAAATATACATCTACAACTGGAGATTTACAACGCTTCGCTAAGTATTGTAGAAAGTCCTATGTTTTACAACTGGTTTCAAAGGAAGAGTTGTCGTATATCATCACTGCCAACCCTTAGGAAACAAGGGTTGCGCTAAGAAAACAAACGACAACTCCTTAAGCAAAACAGTTGTGACGACATTTAGCTATAACAACGTTGTTCCATATATGTAGTGACTTAGCCTATCACAATACTCAAAAGTGTTGTTGAAGAACACAGAAATATCATAATGAAAATATGTTAGAGGGGAGATTCGAACATGAACCTACTGCATGGAAATATAGCTCATCAACCACCCTTTCAGTTCACAAGTTTTGATTTTTTTTCTTTTTTTAAATAGAAACCTACAACAACACTTATAAGTGTGGTTGAAATAAAAATATATAATGTTTCATATATGTAGTGACTTAGCCTATCACAATTCTCACAAGTGTTGTTGAAGAACACAAAAATATGATAATGAAAAATATGTACAGTTGTTGAAGTAAAAATATAATGTTCCATATATATGTAGTGACTTACCCTATCACAATTCTCACATGTGTTGTTGAAGTAAAAATATATAATGTTCCATATATGTAGTTACTTAGCCTATCACAATTCTCACAAGTGTTGTTGAAGAACACAAAAATATCATAATGAAAAATATGTTAGAGGGGAGATTCGAACATGAACCTATTGCATGGAAGTCTAGCTCATCAACCACCCTTTCAGTTCACAAGTTTTGCTTTTTTTTTCTTTCTTTTAAATAGAAACCTAAAACAACACTTATAAGTGTTGTTGAAGTAAAAATATATAATGTTCGAAAAATGAGGTTGGGGATTCGATCCACGAGCCTCGGGCGTGGAAGTCTACACCACCGACCATCCTACACTATCACAGTTCTGGTCAACTTTGTGGTTCTTTAATATACTAACTATACACTAACTTTATGACAACCCTTTATAAGTGTTGTAAAACAAAATGTAATGCGCAAGTGACTGAGCCACAAACAGCGCGAATCCTTCTCTGAACGAAAAATATCACTCTTAATACACAAATATCAAAGTTATCAACATTCCCAAATGGAATAAAAGTAGCAACATAAGAGGTCAGTTTTTTTAAAAAAATAGACTAGCAATATGAGCATTTCCTTCGCCGCCATATGCCTTTTAACAATCCTGCTAATGAAGAAAAATGATAATTTTACAATCCTACCATAATTCCAACTCAATTCTCGTATGACATCATAATTGACAACAAAAAAAAAAAAAGAAAAAAAAAACCCAGATAAGTAACTAGTCCTAGCAAAACTCGAAAGCACCAAATAAAATTCGAGCAAACCTACAAAATTCATACAAATTTGAGGAAAAAATTGGTGGGCCAATATATCAATCATAACAACCGACATGTCCATTTTCTCTCCTCCTTTATCCGGCTTGAGACCGGCAACAAAATGATATATCATTTACATTGGCGGAGTTAAAAATGGGTGTTTACATTCGGAACAAATATTACAAAGGTAATGAGCTAGCATTTTATAAATTAAGCACCCAAATGGAGCTGTTAAATGTCTATTTTGCAACAACAATACTAGTGTTAGTAAAGGAAATACAACAAGAGCGACAATGATAGTAAAAATTCAATACAGTAAAAAAAAATACACTATACTGACTTAACTTGTGAACTTCCTTTTCTTCTTCTTTTTGTTCTTCTTCTTTGTCGGAACCACTATGATATATTCACCATCTTCTCTTAAGTAGCTCTCGCTCTCGTCATCCATTTGTAAACCAAGAGCTGAAGTATCCACTGGTTGGCAATTTGTCTCAAGCTTTTCATTGTATTCCTCTAATTCATGGAAACCCCTAGGTGGTGGTTTCACCATCACATACCAGTTAGATGCATTTGACTCTCGAGAATAAAAAACTTGTCGCGCTTGTTTTGCTAAAATGAATGGATCGTTACAGTATTGGTTCTTATGTTGTTTTAAATTGACTAATGTAAAGCCATCTTCTACCTTGACACCAAAACTGGTGTGAGCCCAATCACATTTGAATATTGGAATTTGAAACATATGATTGTAGTCCAACAATAGAATTTCTTCTAAAACACCGTAGAACCCACTAGTTTCTGACCGTCCTGCAACTAAGGTTGTTGATTCAATTGAAACTCCACTGTTTTGTGTGACTCTCTTAACATCCTTCGTAATAAACCTAGACCCATTGATTAGCAAGCCTTTATATGATACGCAGTTTTCTAACGGCCCATATGACAACCATTCTACCATGTTTGATACTGACATGCCTTGTTTAATTTGCATTTTAACCTACAAATGTATAATCTCAGGACATAAGAATATAATTAAATTTGCTATCTAAGCATGGGAAGTTAGATTTATAGTGATGTTGTGCCCAACATGGATTGTTTCAAGTGACAAATGAAACAGAATCACACGTATTTGCGTTTCGTAGGAACAAAATGTCCAAGTGTTTAAACTATACTAAGTCGCATAATCGACTAAGAGTGGACTAAACGTACCTTTTGTTGAAACCAACTGCAAATGTGTCTGATCGTATAGAGTTGAGTTCGTCTTCACTGGTAATTGCCCTCCCAACAGAAGATTTTAACTCGTCCATATGCATTCTAAGACAAAAGTAAAATTAAAAATGAAGTATTAACTCGACAGAGACCATTTTTAATGAACATGAATGTCATACTTACGTCATATATGGGTCAATTTCGGGTGTGTTAAAAGCACATATCTCGTGAGCTATCTTTAACATCTCACTATCCATACGCACTTGGACACCTTTAGAAAGAGGATGTGCTACGGTGTGGAACCACTTTGAATGTTTTCGTTACGCCTTTGCTTTACTCTTTCAGTCTGCTTGGGCCTTACGAACATCAAAATACCTAACACACTCCATTCCAAGATAACACTCGGCTATACAAGCTTCAGGTAGTGCATAATTCTTTACATATTCTTTGAATATCTTCATATACCTAGGAAATTCGCGTATGCAACAATTATCAAGTAATTAAATATTAGTATCTCTAAGGTACAAAGGGCATAACTTTCTACATGAAACCAAAATAATGAAGTAATATAAATTAAATTGGCATACCTTTCAAACGGATACATCCAACGATATTGTACAGTCCACATAATCGCACTTCTCGAGCTAGGTGAATTGTCAAGTGCACCATGACATCAAAAAATGACGGAGGGAAGTACCTCTCCAACATACACAAAGTCTCAGCAACTTCTACTTCAAGTTCTACTAATCTCTGGAGATCAACTGCCCTTTGGCATATTTCTTGAAAAAAAGAACATAACCTGAAAATCGCCTCCCTTGGCCCTACGGGTAAAAGTCCTTTCAAAGCAACGGGGAATATTTGTTGCATAAGAACATGGTAATCATGAGCCTTAAGAACACCTAAGCAACCATCTTTCGAGAAATGCTTTCTAAGATCAGAACTATACCCATATGGAACCTTCAAATTTCTCATCCTATTATAAAATATAGCCTTTTCCTTGTCATTTAAGCAGTATGGTCTTTGGTGGAAGGATCGTTTTGCCATTTCTCTCTTCTGGATGCAATTCTGGTCTTATTCCCATACTCTTCAGATCATTGCGGGATTTTAGACCGTCTTTTGTTTTGGTGTTTATATTCAATACAGTACCAATGATACTCTCGCAAACATTTTTTTCTGTATGCATAACATCGATATTGTGTCGTAGTAATAAATCCTAGGAAGATGGAAAAAACCTAACATTAGTAACTCTATAAACAAAAATGTTTGCTCTTTTTTTTTTTTTCTAAGCATAACCATACAAATTTTTTATCAACTTACTTAAACGATAAACCTTAAGCTATGAATTAAAACAAACAATGAAGAAGGGAAAAACAACTTCTTAAAAAATTAGACCTTAGCATAAAAATCATGATAAAATGAACTCTGGTCACTAAGATGTGCAGCACAAGATGCCGTAGTAATAAGACCTTATTCACATCCATCTTCCAAAGGAGAAAACAAAGCAAGTTGCAGCACAAGATGTGCCACCATACTTGGTCACTAAGAGCTACTTATATTTATATTTATATTATATTATACTTATTTTTATTCATATTTATATTGCTTACGCTACTCATTCTTAGAAACATACATTTCAAAATCTACAAGTGAAGACATGAAAAAAACAAACCGATAAAGTCTCAAAGTCTACCAATAAAGTTTCGGGTATTTTAGAGTTGTAGTAAAGGCTTGTGCAACTCTGACTTGTTAAGCAAACTAAATGATTTCAGGTGAACACTTGTAAATTTAAAAAAGTTGAGACATAAACAAGTAAATTTGAAGTTGCAAACTATTAGTAAATTTGAATTTATAGAACTGACCTTCCAGTAAGCTAAGTCGAAAAATATCTGAAACTTGACACAAGCAAAGACAGCCCATGTCCGAATGTTCAACTTAGGATCCAAATGACACACTCCCAGCAGATTTGCAAGATGAAGAGGAAGAGGAAGAAGAAAATCTACATACCCGTAAAGTCGTGGAAGATGATAACTCGATCATGTGGAGCCCGATGTGGAAGAAGAGAATGATAATGTTAATGATGATGAGCCCGATCCGGAGAATGGTAATGGATTCAGGTAATGAGAAAGGTGAAGAAGGAAAAGAAGCGAAGAAAAGAAAATATGTTCCACGTGGCCCAACTCGGATGCATGCACTAAAGTTGGATGATGTTGTGTCGAAGAGAGCAATTACCTTCAACGCTAATGAACAACCGATTGGTGATCCCTCTGTGCAACTGGCTAGTGTGCTAGGGGTGCTTGTTCGGAAACTTCCTTTAACTTTCAGGGATTGGAGACGTGTCCCTATTGAAGCAAAAGAAAACATATGGAAGGTAGTCATGGTACGGTAGTTCATAACTCTTTATCTCTTTTCGTTTACTCAACAACTATTGAATTCATAGCGTATTATAATTCAAATTATTTACTTTTATTTGTAGAACCGATTCATTGTGCCTGAGTGTTACAAAGCCTACTATTTCAAAGAAGATGGGAGCTTATCTTAGAGAAGCAAGGTCAAGGAAAGCTGGTTTGGTAATCGATGTTATCGATCGGTTTCAAGGGGAAGAAAGAAAGAAACGGCTGGAAAAGCTAACGCCCGGGACCATGACGGTTAGGGGCAATGGGACGAATTTGTGAAACATGTAGACTCTATTGACTTCGAGAGTAAGTTTTTCTATTATAATGAATGACTCGTATATTTTTATTAAAAACTTTAAAAGTCCTGTTGAATGATGATGTCTCTATTTTTCTTTTCAGGTCAAAAGAAAAAAAATGCAAGAAAAGCGTGCAAAAAACAACACCCCACATACCATAAGTCGACAGGGTTTCGCGCGATTGGAGGAGGCCTTGGTATGTTCACCACGTGAAAGCTATTGCATCGTTCTAAATATAATTGCTTGGTTATTGCGACATTATTTAGGCAATTGCAAAAATTTAGATGCTTATGCAATTTCGTATAGGTTGATCTGGCCTTTTAACGGTTGTGGATTGTAAAGCCGTTTATGATGGATCATTTCATTTCACGACCTGTGGTTTACTTTTAACTGTTGTAATCTAGCATTTTTTTTCATGTTAGTTTCATATCAAATATTCATGTTTGGTTGTTGACTTCCTTAAGAGTTTAGAGTTCAAAGCCCACACTAAGCCACTAATGTGTACATATTTTAAGGCGGAATTATCAGATATTTAGATACCATTTGAACATGTTACATCTCACAATTCTCTACAAGGTTGTATCTTAGAAATCTTCGAAGTTTCTTATTAGCATGTATCGTGACTTTAATTCCATGTTGTTATGCTATTCTTGATGATTGTCATGTATTGATACATTTATTTGCGGAAAAAAGAACTAAACACAACCAAAGGATTGATCAAGTCGCTTTATGGAAACGTGGTCATATGCAGCGCAAAGGAAAGATTCCACATCCTGGTGTTGTAGAAGCTTTTGTAAGAAATCTTCTCCTCTTCCTTTGTGTGGTTTATGTGTCTGCTTTAAAAATGCGAAAATATCTGATGTTTTACACAATTAAACAGGAGAAACTTGAAAAGGCTCAAGCAGAGCATGGTGCAGAGCATGGTGCAGATGATATTCTTGCAAAGGCCTTTGGCGAGGACAAAACTACAGGAAGACCTAAAGGAATTGGTTTTGGAGCGACACATAAAAAGGTTGCTGCCCAGTCCCACTATAAGTTGCTGATTAGAGAGTGTCAGGAATCCTTTAGAGAACTGAATGGTCTACCGAGATAGAGGTGAGAATTTAAACTTGATTAGTTCTTATTTTCATGATGAATTCAAACTTGATTGTGACCCACATACTGCTGATATGGTCTTAATATAGGAAAGGAACTCAAGATGTGTTTGCAATGGAGTCTCACCCTCTCGCAGTCAAGTCCAAAAGCCAAAGAACAACTGTGAGGCTAGCACTAGCAGGACTGTTCTCGGCGATGTAAGAGACTCGACTCATACCACTCCAAGTCGAGGTCCAAGTGCCGGAGAGATTCCAAGCTTGCAAGTTGTTGTCGGGTACAAGGAGGGCGAAGTGGTTGCGGAGGCTGAGATTGCTGAAACAGATCCAAGTAAGGAGATACATGGAAAGCCAATAGGTTTTGGAGCCTACTCTGTATGTGTGAAGGTTGCTTATGTGGAGGATGCTCCTGTCTTCAAGGAGACTTCAGAAAGTCGATCTATTGGTGAAGTCGTTTCAGTGTTTTATCACATGGCCCAAGGATCGAATTTCCTACGAGTAAACTTTCTTAATCATCTTTGATCTTTTGTGGAAGACTTCACTTTTTCGTAACAAACATCGTAACAAACATCATCACTGCCACTTTTTTGTATGTTTTGTGTATATTACATGGGTATGTAAATGTTTTTGTGTATATCACATGGTATGTGAATGAATCTTCTTTCAGTTTCTGAGAACTGTTTATGTTTCAGATTTAATCTAGTTGTTTCATCACATTTCACAACACAAACAGTGGTGCCAAAAGTGAAATGTATATGTTGGGCCTTATTCACATATAGAGTGTTGTGTTAGAGATTTCCACTACCCAACCAAGATATTGTGAAATAGCATCTTTACAATATAACTATGTGTTGTCCAAGATAGTTTATGTGTTGTCCAAGATAGTTAACTGACTCATACAAGTGTCGTGAAAATCTTATTAATAATAATAATAACAGGTTGTTTTATATGTTTCTAAGATACCTTACTTGTGTTGTCCATGATAGTCCTACAATACTAGTAAGAGTGGTGTTCAAAAATTCTACTACACATAGTATAGTTGTATCATGGTGGTTTTACAATTCCAACCAAGTGTAGTGACTATAATAATCACAATACTAATAAGTGTTGTGTTAAAACAATTTACTACTCCGCATAATGATTGTAAAATAAATCTTGCAAATAAGTAGGAGTTGTTTAGTGCAGTTGCACAACTCTAGGAAGTGTAATGACAATTGTATTCACATTACTAATAGATGTTGTCTTCAAGTTTTCAACTACATAAGCCAGATATTGTGAAATACTTGATTACAATATAACTATGTGTTGTACAACATAGTTCCACGATACACTACTTGTGTTGTCCAAGATATTCCTGCAACAACAAGCAAGGGTTGTGTTAGGCTTTCTAAAAAAATCGAAAGAGAATCACAACTTTGGCAAAATATTGTGGAACCATGAATCACATCACCCTTTACAACACTTAGTCAAGTATTGTAGAAAATCTTGGACTTTCTACAATACCCCACCTACACAATACACAAAAAAGCGTTGTAGTAGGGGTACTACAACCCTAATAAGGTGTTGTAAATGATGATTTTTCCCGTAGTGGCAATTGAAAGGAACATGTTCAGTGTGATGATGCACTCTGGTTACGGTCTTCATAAGAGCACCTACACTTTAGATTTTGATCCATCAACATCTAAATTGAATAACCGTGTTAATGTCAATTATCCTTCAAGGTATAAGAGTGAGGGAATTATATTCTGGGGAACTTGTAATGGGTTGGTTTGTGTGAGTCCTCATGAAGAGAATGCTGTTGTCCTCTGGAATCCAGCTACTAGAGAGTATTTTAATGTACCAGTTGCTCAAATTGAGTCGTGCCCGGATGACATTATTAGTTACTTGAAATACGGATTTGGATATGATGATGAGCTTGATGATTTTAAGGTGGTAACAGTTGCAGGTTTTGAGGGTGAAAGTTGTTGTGAAGTTCAGGTATATACATTAGGATCTGACTCATGGAGAAGAATTGAGGACATACCTTATGAATTTGGTTTTGGAGAACCAGATATGGCTCGAGTGAGTGTTAATGGAGCTATGCATTGGATAGTAAAGACTGACCCCATGGCATCTGAGACCTACAAAGTGATAGTCTCTTTTAATTTTAAAGATGACAGATTCGATGAGATGCCCCTACCCAGCTTTTGTGATGAATATTCTGAAGCAAATTTGTGTTCTTTGGGAGGGTCCCTTTGCTTACTTGGATCTATGCACCGAGGTCGCATTGATGTATGGGAGATGAAGGACTATGGAATGACTGAATCTTGGGCTAAAATTTTCACCGTTCAGCAAGCAACAATCTGTGAGTTCTTCGGGCACTTAATTCCACTTCAGTTTGTAAGGAACGGTCAGGTTTTATTAGGATATGACACAGGTCTCGATTTTTGTCTGGATTTGTATGACCTGAAGCGTGGAACTTCCATAAATCTCAAGGCTCATGATGACTTCGATTCCTACTCTTCTACTACCTCTGTTTATGTGGAGAGCCTTGTATCGCTTAATTCAGGTACTTATGTTGGGCAAGATGATGACTCAGAAGACGAAGACTCAGAAGATGAGTCAGAAGAAGAACACTCAGAAGATGATGATGAGTCGGAAGAAGAAGCCTCGGAAGATGGTGATGACTCAGAAGAAGAGGAGCAGCAAGAAGAAGAAGATATTGAGACCAAAAGGGAAAGACTACGAAGATGGGGTGAGTATTTGTTGCCTTTATGCTTAGTTTAGAACTTATGTCACATATTTGTATGGCATTCATTGCTGTTTTGCACTTCTAAGACTTCATATTCTCCAGTAGTATGAATGAGACTTCCTACATGACCAATTTAAAGGAGGCTTACAACTTGTTATATGATATTGTTTCTAACCTCTATGTTCAAATATGAGAATTTATTTGCCTTTTTCATGTCATTGATACTCGATATGTTCTCTCCAACATTTCCCAAATTTGCAGTCTCAGGCTTGATGTTAATAGTAAATATCTGAAGCTTATTTGTAACACTTGTATGTGCTTTCTTTAACTTCAGTTCTCGGAACCATATAGGGTTTATTCAATCTTGTCATTCTATATTATTGAGTTCTCATGCCTTCTGCACTTCTTGCAGCTTGCTCAAGAGAAATAGATCTGGATAGCCTTAATTCAGGTACCCATGTCGGGCAAGTAGAAAGAGGAGACTCTGAAGATGAAGATGGCTCAGAAGAAGAGGAAGAACAAGAAGTTGAAGAGATCACAAAAGGATTTCCTATACATCCCAGCTCAGTCAATGAAGTTAGTGAAACAAGTCCTCAAAAGTGTTCTGAAATACTGGATAAGTATATTTTTTATGTGAAAAAATTAATCAAGTTTGCAGAATCAGGCAAACTCAATTTCAAACTTTGTTTCCAAGATGAACGGCATATGATGTTGGACACAACAAAGATGGATGCTATACAGTTGGAGTGGTGGCAAATATGTGCTAATCAGATTTTAGAAAAGTATAGGGTTTCTTACATGAAGATTGGTGATGTCAATGATGATAAAGAAGAAGACGAAGACCTGAATGATGTAGAAGAGAATATTGGGAACAAGAAGAAGAAAGCTAAGTTGATGTGAGTATCTTAAACATTCTTAATCTTTCCTGACATAGTATCTCCATTTTTGTCTAACTCTATGAGAGTGTGTATGGATACCTGACTATCTTATGCACTTACATAAATCCTCTTACTCATAAACTATTGCTGTTTTGCCTATGTTCTAAAACTGTATAAATGCCCTTTACAGAAATTTTTTGCATCTTTTGGGGCAAACTTCTTACCTATATAATCAATTTAAAAGTAGGTTTGCTTATTAACCATATGATGGCATAGTATGTTCTTGCCAACTTTTCTTAAATTAGCAGTTTGAAATTTGGCATTAGTGAAGATCAGATATATATACTTGATGCGTAAGACAGTAGGTTGTGGTACTCATCAATTATTGAAGCTTATTTATGCCATTTGTATGTCGATATGTATGTTATCCTAATTAGTAATGCATCACATATACCCCTCCTTGATAAAAGAGAGAAAGAAGCCTACAACTAGCAATAAGTAAACTCCTCATATCTGAAGAGAACTGCTCCTGTGGCTGAGTTTCATTAGTACTGAAGATTTTACTTTGGGCTGCTATCAGTCTGCAGAACAAACCAGTGTTAGATTAGTCTGCATCTCTTTTCTTACAACTCTATTCCATCAAGTTCTCATTTATTATGCACCTGATGCAGGTAGCTCGTGAGGATTAGAGTCAGAGGCAGCGGAAGAACTCAGCAGCTGGCAATCTTCTTACTAATTATTGGTAGTGTAGGTCTCCGTAGAATAAGTTGAGGTTTTTTCATATTATTTGTAGGTGTTCTTTTTTATCCTTTGAGTGGTTTTCTTTGTTACTTTGGAAGAGATCAACTAAGATTTTGTTAATGTGTGGATGGAATATGAATTTGGCGAAAGAAATGCTGAGCTGAAAATTTCAAACTTGAGAATGTGTTCTGATGCATATGTTAAAGTTTAAAGCATATTTCATGACTTGATACTAATGCTCAAAAGCTTTACCATAGACTGCAGCAGTGGAGGTCGATTGTGATGCTAGCCTGTTAGCCCCTAGCTTCTGGTGCTGCTGTTACAAGAGACCAAAGGCTTTCTACAGAAGTTGCAATTTGGAAGCACCACAGTAAAGCTATTGATCTGAATTACATTGAAAAAACTTGGCTTCTTTAGTAGTAGCAGTACCGAAAGATTTAGAATAAGATTTACTCTGAAACTCATGCAATAAGATAATGAAAAGAGCGAAAATACACTCTTGAGAAAATGGTCCCGGCTACCAAGGCCGAGCACTAAGGTGCCCTATTTCCCTTCCCTATCCCTCGTATGTACGGGGAAAATTTAATTTGGCAACTACTATGGTTCCCATATCCGGATATCCCTACTTGTGTAGGGATATCCCTTCCCTACTACTCAAAGTGTTTCTAATTTGATCCCCTTGTGGGAAGTGAAATCATTTTCCGTGTGATTTTGAACGGATACCCAATATCTTATTTTCCACTAAATTTTTTTATTTCCAATTATATCTCCATTGTTTTCTCTTCAATTTTTTTTACTCATAATAAATATTTATCTAAACCCGTAGAAATAAAATTTGGAAAATAAAATAAAATCGGAAACTGAGTTTCTCTTTCGCACTATTCACACAAAACTAGGTTTCCGCGTAGTGTAAGTAAGGGATGAAAACAGACCATAGTAAGGCTGCATTTTGAGCCAATCCCTTCTCTACATTTGAGGGATAGGGAAGGGATGCCCTCTCCAGTAGTGCTGGCCTAATGAATTTGAGTGACTAGGGATGCAAGGGGTCTCATTAATGCTTTATGAAAGCATTAATGAGACGCTTGCAGATATCAGTCACAACGTGCCCAAAAATAAGACGAGGGAAGCAACACGTGGAGTAATTGAGACCGAGATCTAGGAATATTGTCAGTTAAAGAATATGGACAGGTGAGGGGGTGCAAAGGTCATCGTGTAAAGGAGCGAAGGCGACTAAGAAAAAATTTCTCTCATTGCTCTTTCTTCAGCAAAGATCGCTAAGAGAAGAGGCAAAATGTAGGGGTTAAATACCGCACACGTAAGTATCAGGCGAAGCAATCGAATTACTACAGGAGCGAAGAGAAGTCACACATAGCATATCCCAATTGACGGAATCAGTGACGTCACAAAGTCATCAGTAAAGTGAGTGGGTTGTGCGAGTACTAATTAAGAGCACGCGCGAGAAAACATAATGTAAACATGCGAAGACATCGCACGGCAGATCCGAAAATAGGGGCCTTATTAGCTGTCCTCCACTATGTAAAATCCCTATATATAGGAATAGCCACCCTTGTGGTGAGAGGGAGGTCTTTTTGAGAGTTGAGATTGAACTTTAGGAGAGACAAAGTTATTTGCTTCCCAAGTTAGGGTTTTATCTTTTTTATATTGATTTTTAAACTTAATAAAATCTTTTAAGTGTTCTCCACAATGGATTCATAATTTATCGTAGTGGAACAATCAGTTGATGTCTTTAATGTTATTTGTAGGCGTCTTTCCTTCTTCAGGTAGTTTACATTTATTTAATTTCTTTCTTTTGCTAATTTGGAAAAACAGCAGGTAAGTGATCAAGAGTAATGCTTAATGTGAACACGGAAATCCCGTAGGCATCCACGTGTTCACAAACAATCTTTGCGTGAATTGAATATACGCATTAAGGTGTGAATATAGCATAAAATACATATATGTTGATTCATTGATTCCAAACCCCGCGGGTTTGTCATGATCTCATCAACATCCAAAATGGTAGATCTAAGAAGTGAACACATAAATAAAGATATATGAGTGCTAAAAGTAAAGGAGACAATGATTTATGTGGTTCAAGACTAAGGCCTACATCCACGGGTCAGGGTATTCACTATGAAGTAATGGTTACAAGAATAGTCGCAAGACTTTTGGTGTTCATCAAACCCCCGAGTTGATGCCCATACTTACTTCTCACCGATTTCTCTCCTATACTCTCGTTCTCTCTCTCTCTGTCTTCCTCCCCAATGTTTGGAAAGGACATGTATATATATAGCTAATCTAAGTGGGTCCCTTGGAAAAGAGTTGTTGAAGTCTTATCTTCTTGTGTTACGTGCATAATCCGCGGACTTCATTATCATTCCGCGCCTTCTAGTATTTACGTGTTCATTACGACCAGCCCTCGCTCTCTCGTTGGTCATTTGACACGTGCCCTCGAGAGCATTAAATACGAGTGGTTGGGGCGGTCCCGTCTGCGCCGGGCGGTGTCGGTCTTCCCTTGTCACGTACGTGTCGGTTGGACCTTCCCAGTAGTTGATTGTGCCTCATCTCGTGATGAGGTAAAGTGTAGAGTAGTTCTTTGGTGTTATGTGGGGATATCTTCCCTTGATACTCCTTCATCTTCGACCGTTGAACTTGACAGATGGCACGCCGTCTAGATCCTATGGATGCCCCTATGTGTCATCCATTTTTATGACGTGGTCTCCACGTGGGCTTTGCTAGTACACGTGGTGAGGGAGATAAATAAGTGTACTTACAATTTGCCCCTCTTCTTGTGACTGGGCGCCAGCTTTAGTTGGGAGAAGAATCGTGTGGCACGTTTTTATCTCTCTCTTCATAACTTCTCCTAAAAGGAGTTATCCGCATTTATTGTGCACGTTTCCCATATCCGCCATAATCGCCCCTTGGGTAGTGGATAGTTTATTTTGGTCCTATAAAAAGAGAATAGGATGAAGGAATGTGAATTAAATTCACATTCTCTGTTTATTCTCTGCCCCACTTTCTTCTTCGTCTTCTTAACTTCTTCTGCCACCATTACTGTTGCCGCTGCTGCTGTTGCTGCTGCTGTTGTTGCTTATTGAAATTCAGGTAGGATTCTTTATTTAGTTTACTCGCCATTCCTACCCTTGTTGAGTTCTTGATTTTCTGGTGATGAATCATGATGGGTTTAATCTTATGCATATCATGGAATTTGAAAGTTGTCGCCGCCCGGGCCGTGTTTTTCCGGCCACATTTGATTTCTCTTTTTCTTCTTTTGTGTTTGAGTAATAGCTTGAGAGCTTAAATGGTTGTAGATGAAATCTAGGGTTTTCCTCACGTTCGCTGCTGTTCTTGAGATTTTTTTCATTTTTTGATCTTCCTTGACTCTGATTTGTACTTCTATTTGTGTTTGTATCCGCAGATATGTCCGATCGTCCGCGGGTTCCTTATCAAACTCCTCCGTCAAGTCCTCATAGATCTCCTCGGAGGGATTCCAACATTAGGGGCGGAACTTCGGCTCCTCTTACGCGGGGTAATCCTCGGGATAGACGAACGTCCTCGTCCCTGGTCGAGGTCTTCGCTCAAAAAGGTGATCCGCCGCAGGGGGTCTAGGTACGCCGTGAATCGTCCTAGAGATGGGTCTCCTAAGAAACAGCAGAATCCGCCCGGTGAACTTCTAGATGTGCAGCCTCTTCGCGCCATGCCTCCACCGCGGACTAATCTTCCTTTGACTCCATCTGTGCCTAGTTCAGGCAAGGATGACTCTTCTGCGGAGGATGTAGTTCCTCCTAAGAAGAAGGTAGCGGGTTCTGCGGAGGATGTTATGGGAGACGTTTACGAGGATGACTCTTCTGTTACCTTTCATCCTTTACCTTTGGGTAACAAGAAGTTCACTTTCAGACACATCGATCTTGAAGCCTTCAAATTGAAGCACGGTCTTCAACACTTCCAAGTGCGCTTTTATGCCCCTGATAAAGATATAACCTATGAGATGGTTACCAATTATCGCACGATGCCTTTCATTTATTGACGATAGTGGGTGCTTTGAGGCTGGTTTGATGTTGCCTTTGTATAAAGTGGTGATGATTTCTACTACCGGGTCTTGTCTAGCCGCGATCTTGCTAAGAAGAGTCATAATCGTGGGGTGCAGCAGTTGACAGGAAATTATCTTCGCCATCTCCGAGAATGCTATCTTCGTAGCAAAGGGCAAACGATGATGACCTGTTATACCCCCAAATTAGAAGAGGAGAGAGGGTGGTATACTCCTGAAAATTTCAACAAGTCTTTTGGAAATTATGTTAACTGAGGGAATACACGTAAGCCGTGGTCGTGAGTCTGCGGAATATTGCTCCCGGTAAGGGGAAATTCGCCATTTGAGCGAGGTAAGTGATTCCAAAATGGCGAGGGTTCCTGGTGCTGAACGTCTTCCTATTCCTGCTGATGAGAGAATTAAGCGCGATCATGACTATGAGTGGTCTGCCACTGTTCTTGAAGTTGTTGGTCCGTGGGGGTATGGTAGGGTCCCCGGACCCCATGGTTGGCGAGCCCTCATTGTTGACATTCCTTATCGCGAAACCTCTCCTTCTCGTTATGCCCATTCGCCCTTGGCGAGATGAGTTTTGGAGGTATGGATTTTGCTTACAATCGTGATGTTGATGATGCGGAAGATGAAGATATCTCCGATGCTAACCCTCCTACGAGAGTGCTATTATTGCTAAGGTGTGTTGTTTGTTTTCTACGTACATATGCCCCTTCGTTTTCTTAAGTAATGTTGATTGTGCTAAGGAAAGGAGATACAAATGGCTCTTTTAGCATTGTCTCTTTATCATTATGTTTCTTTGTCATTATGTCTCGCAGGTGCTTAGAAAGAAAAAGATCAATCCCAAGCAATCGTCAAATTCTCCCACCGAAGATTCTACGCACTTCGAGGATGTGAACAAGACGGTGGATGGTGATGAGGATGTTTCCGATAAGGAAGAGCGGATTGAGACTTCTCCGCCCTTTCAAGAAGGAAATAGTGTTCTTTGGTGGGGGCGTTGGTAGAGGTGATGGTGATCGTGCCACTTGGTGGTGGTAGTGGTGATCAAGCCACTGGTGGTGGTAGTGGTGATCAGGCCCCTGGTGGTGGTGGTAATGTCGTGCCTGGGGGGGATGCTAAGTCAAGTGGGGCCGCGGGTATTGAGGTTGGTGAAAATCTGGTCGCAGAGGATAGTGGTATTGGCCTGCAGCGGGCCGTTGTAGACAAGGGCAAGGGAGTTGCTCTTGGTAGTAGTGACAAGGATGGGGATACTTACTTGTGAGTTCTCCTTTGGTAAGGTTTTATCCTGGGAACAATCTTTTGACATGGCCGCATGACTATAGGGCTTGTCTCGGATTTCAATCCCGCTTTTCCGTGGTGATGATTGGGATGTTCTTCAAGGTAGGCTGCGGAGGTGGGTTAGTACGCGGATCGATCTTGAGGTTTTGGCGGTTCATCCGAGGGTTTTGTTGGCACTTCCTCCGCATTGCTTTGGCGGGGATTTGGTGCAAGGTAATACTGGTGCTTTACTTGGTGGGAAGCCCTCGATTCTTCCTCGGATGATTTCTCGCGGTCATTGACCGCGGATGGCGATGATGCTATTTTGGCTTGGCTTAAAAATAAAGACTTGCTTGTCGTGTCGCATCCTGCCCCTGTGATTGAAGGGTAAAAGAGTTCGGACTCTTTTACTCGCAGGCATATGGATCTAACCTCTGAGGAGGTGGTAGATGAAGAGTGGGACAAGAATCTTGTGGCCAGCGGGATTGATCTCGTGGTGAATCCTCCCTCTACTGTTGCGGGTATGATGGCTATTGCTGATGGGTACCAGTACGGTTATCCCCAGCAGCGGTTATTAGAGGTTTGCCCTGCCCTCTCTATCCCTGATTTTACTTAGGTGTGTTATGTGAACTAATTTCCCTTTTTGATCGATAGATGATGAGGAGTGAGTATTGCAACCATAATCTTTACCGGCTCTTCAAGGCTAAGTCTCTCAAGCTAGAAGCGAAACTCCGCCATCGTGAAGAGGTGCTTTCGAGTGTTGAAGCTGCGGTCTCTGCTAAAGATAAGGAAATAGCAGAGTTTGAAAGGTGCGCTAAGCGCAAGGAGCGGCGGGACGTGGAAGAGGCAAAGCTGCGTTCCGAGCTAGCTTCGGTCAAGGGCGGAGTTAGAGGTGGCTGAGAAGAATTCTTCATCTATTTCAGGTCTGCGTCTCCTTCTCTTTGATTATTAGATGTTCCTTATATGTTCTGAGTTATCTTCTTCTTCCCTCCTCCCGCTGTACTATCTTCAGTGGGTGGAATCCCTGAGTTGATGTGGCTTCGGGGTGAGAGAATTCGTCAAAAAGGTCGTATTCTAAGTTAGTTGAAAAACTCAAGAGTGAATCAGAAATGGAATGCTCGCACGGATGTCCATAATGCTATGGCCGAAGAATGGCGTAAGAAAAAGTTTTACTTGGTAGATCTGCAAAACCAAAATAACCATGACCGTCATTTATTCAACGGGGCTCTTTTATGGACGCGGGATAATCTTGAGAAAGCCCGCGGCCAGATTTCAGCTCTAGAAGTTAAGCTCAATGTCATGGAACAAGAACTGCGGTAAGCGCGTTCTTCTCATCCCTCAGATGTGCGGGCTTATATGCAACGTCTTGCTAAGGAAAGAGATGACGCTAGGGCGGAATCTGGCGCTCTTAGTAGTGCTTTATCCGCGTCTCGAGCTGATGCGGCCAGTCAGGTTGAGTATGAGAAAAACTTAGAGGTGACTATGTATCGTCTTAACAAGGGTTTGGAATCGAAGAATGATGAGGTTAACCGATATCATCATTCGAACTCAATGCTTCGAGACGACCTAAGCGCGAGTCAGCATGCTCATAATCTTCTGCAGGTAGATTATGTTAGGTGATCAAATGAATATGATTATGACGCAGAAGCACGGGACTCCGCGGTTTATCATTGTGAAGGTATTCGTCTTTGTCATCGATTGTGCTTTGTGTTGTATTTGTTATAACTATCCTTTTCTAATATCCGCAGAGCTCAAGGACAGCTTCGAGTTGCGGATGGCAAATTTGCTGAAGCTCAGGCTAAGGTAGTTCAATTGGAGGGCCAAGTCAATTACCATCGTGGTCTGGCCTTGTCTCAGGAGGAAGCGCTGAAGCAAGCCAATCAAAAGGTGGACCATCTTTCCACTTCCCTAAATCAGGCTGAGATGAAGAGTGTAGCCATAGGCTTCGTGGCTCGTAAGCAATTAGCAGAAGAGATTAACAGGACTCTTGGTGAGATTGAGTTGGATCTCAAGAAGAACCATGGGCTAACCAAGAATTATACTCGTCGTCCCGTGCCCGTGCTCCCTTCAGGTTCTTCTGTCCCTTCCTCTGGTGGTAGTGTTCCTTCGTCGTTGAAGGATAAACCCGCGGATAATGCTCCTTCTCAGTAGATCATAGCTAGTATGCTAGGGATTGATCTCGATTGCTTATCCTTTTGGCGTTTTTGCTACTTTTCTTGCTAGGCTTGTAATCAAACTTGTGTACTAGATCAAACTTTAGCGTTTAAATCTGAATTTGAATTTTGTTGAATTCACATCTATTGGCTTTACAAATCAAGTTAATATAATGATTAATTCCGTAGTGTTTGTAATCCAAGGATGTTGATCCTTGGAATTTGAAAAAGTGTATTGTTCGTGCAATTCCGTAGGTTGATATCCCGGAATTGTCTTGTGACCTTGCACCCGTCCACCTAATTCCTTGGCGGAGGATTTCGAGCGGTGGGTGTCCGGCCGACGTTCAAGGATATATTCCATTGAGTTCGAGGCTTATAATATTGCTCGGGTATCCAGTTCGGGGAAGTCACCCCCTGGTCGTTACACTTATAGGCGCTTATGGGGAGTTCCGAGAGATTGCATGTGTATGCTTTGTGCGGGATATTCCCAGACATATTGCGGTGGGTATAATCCACGCTTTGTGCGGGACATTCCTCTTATTAAATTATAATGCCGATTCTTAATAATAGTAAGCGCACAATGATTTACGTGGTTCGGCTCAAGGCCAACGTCCACGGGGTAACGATAGTGTCGATATTTTATTAAGATGTGACATGGTTTTCAATGTACATTCATATTACGTTCCTTTGTTGATCTTCCTATGTACGAGATGGGTATGTAAGTAGTATATACATGTGTCTCATATGGTATAGGTTGTGGGGTTTTGAATAAATTTAAATGCGTGTGGGTAATGAATAGAATATGACACTTGAAGACGAAAGCTTTGATTGATTGAAAAGTTAAGGCGCGTTACTCCTTCATCGAGATAGAAACATGTGGACTTGTAAGTCAATTTTCTTCTTCTGAAATGCATACTGAGTGATTGATTACGGGTAGTATGGCTTGAGATATTTGGCATTCCACGGATGCATGAGGATTTCCCCTTTCAAATTACGCAGATAGTAAGAGCCATTTCTGCGATGTCGTGTATTACGTAGGGTCCTCCCCAAGTTGGTGCTAATTTTCCCCACTTCTTTTCTCATTTGGTATTGGGGAATGGTCCTTAACACATACCGCCCTTCTACAAAATTCCTAAGTTTCACTTTTTTGTTATATTCTCTGGCTAGCTCTTAGGCTGGTAGTTTTCCATTCTTTGCGGTGCCGCTTCTCTCCTTTCTTCGAGATCGTCAAGCTTTTCCAACATCATGTCCGTGGTGAGGTTCTTCTCCCATGCTTCGTCTTTGTTGTTGGTAGTAGAATTTCCGTAGGGATTCATTCGCTCCATACGTGAGTAAAAACGGAGACTCTCCTGTAGCCGATCTTCGAGTTGTCTGTATGCCCACGTAACGTTATGTAATTGCTCACACCACCGCCCTTGTACTCGTCTAGTTATTTTTTAAGGATAAGTTCCAAAGTTTTGTTCGTGGCTTCTGCTTGTCCATTGCTCTGTGGGTATATGGGGGTGGATTTGTTTTTTCGAATTTTGAGAGTGTCGAATAGCAAGTCGATATTCTTTCCTTGCAGCTGTTTACCGTTGTCGGAAACTATCTCTGCGGGGATGCCAAAAACTCGCAAATGATATTTTGAAAAATAAAAGTAAAGACGTCGAATCACGAATTCTTGCCGGTGCCTTGGCTTCTACCCACTTCTTCAAGTAATCTGTTGCCACTATTAGGAATCTTCTTTTCCCGGTCCCTCATACGAACGGGCCCACTATGTCGATACCCCATTTTGCAAAGGGTCACGGACTACCCACGGAGTTCAACGTTATGGCTGGGGCGTGGATTCGTCTGCCAAATCTTTGACATTCCTCGCACCTTCGCGCCATTCTGGCCGCGTCTCGGATCATGGTTGGCCGCAGTAGCCATGTGTCTTTGCCTTATCTGCAAGGGATCTCATTCCATTTGTGATTCCCCGCGTCTCCTCTATGGATGTCTTTCAAGATGCCATGTCCCTCGGATCGGGACATGCGGCCGACGAAGTGGCCCGAGGAATGATTTTCTATATAAGGTTCCGTCTCTTAGCTCGTACATCCTTTCTGGATTGCACTTTCCTATCCTGTTTGGTGTCCTTGGGGAGCTTCCCTTCCTCGAGGAAAGAATGGATTTCGATTCTCCAATCTTCTTCCCGATGTAATCGTCGTCCTCATCTCGCTTGTCGCATGATGTCATCGCTCGAAGTCGTCGAATATGTGCTCTCCGATATCATCGTCGAGAGATATCTTCCTCCCTAGACTTGCGTTGGTTAGCCGCGCACATCTCTTGGGGCTTGATGGATGGTTCGTACACTCTTGTTATCTTGATTGCTTTGACTTCCTCGTTCTTGAGCATGGCTTATATATGCCGGGGCATCCGCGTGCTGAGCTCCTTTCTACGCAGATGGCGGAACTTGATTTTTGGTATTTGGGAAATCAACGTTTGCACGAGCCATGTATGCCATTAGTGTCTCGTCGTACACATTGTATTCATAGCCTATCTGTAGTATGATTAGTTGTGAGTCACTTGTCAACCGCACTTCTTGTATCCCCATTTCAATTATCAAGCGGAGAGCATGGACCACTCCTTCGTACTCTACGATGTTATTTGTATGGCCTTCAAATTCCAATCGAATGCATGTACGATCCTATCCCCGCGGGTGTGGTGATGACGATGCCTATCCCCGCGCCCTCTCTATTTTTGGAGCTGTCAACAAAGACCTCCCATTGTCGTGGGTTTCTAGGTTCAAGAATATTATTTGGCTCCTTTTTCTTTTCTATTTCAGGGCGCCCGCGGCCCTCCATCCTTGTATGTGCACCTCTTCTTCGTCGTCCAAAGGTAGGTGCGCTAGGAAGTCTCGCTAACACTTGCGATTTCCGAGAGTGTTGAAGCTCATAGTGGATGTTGAATTGGTCGAGGTACGTGCTCCATTTTGCTATGCGTCCTACCTTTCTGCCCCTTTGAGGATGGCTTCTAAGGGTGCTCGACATGGGATACGTATGTCATGCGTTAAGAAGTACGTCCTCAGCTTTAAGGTAGACCATACGATGGCTAAAATCAGTTGTTCGATTCTTGTGTAGTTTCTTTCCGCGGAATTCATGGTCTTGCTGACATAGTAGATTGGCTGCTCCTCCTTTGTATGGGTCCGACCGATCTGCGCTTACCGCATCGTGCATTGTTGCGATGTACAATGCCAAGACTTCGTCGATCGAGGTCCGGTTTACGAAGGATAGGGATCTCCGCTAGGTATTGTTTGATGCCTAGGAAGGCTTCTTCGCATTCTTTAGTCCATTCAAATTTCGTCCCCTTCTTTAGTATGTTGAAAAAGGGTTTGCATTTATCCGAGGATCTCGAGATGAACCTTCCCAGAGCTGCTAGGGATCCATTGAGCTTTTGTACTTCTTTTAGATTCTTGGGAGATGGCATGTCTACTATGGCTCGGATTTTTGCGGGATCTACTTCAATGCCCCTTTTTGTCACCAGGTACCCAAGGAATTTTCCGGATGTTACTCCGAAGGTGCACTTCTCCGGGTTTACCTTCATATTGTGTTCTCTCATGGCTTCGAAGATGTCCCTCAGGTCTTGGTGATGGTTCTTCCTCAATCTGCTTTTTACGAGCATATCATCAACGTAGACCTCCAAGGTCCCGCCAATCCATGGCTTGAAAATGGTATCGACCATCCTTTGGTATGTTGCTCCCACGTTCCGGAGCCCGAAAGGCATCCTCACGTAGCAATAGAGGCCGTGGGGTGTGTAAAATGCCGTATGTTCCGATCTTCTTCGCTAAAAATAGTTGATTGTACCGGAGTATCCGTCCATGAATGATAGCTCTTCGTATCCTTCTACTGCGTCGACTAGTTGATCAATCTTTGGGTAGTGGGTAAGCTGTCCTTGGGGCACGCTTTGTTCAAGTTGGTGAAGTCGATCGCGATTCCGACCCCACCACTCTTCTTTGGCACTATTACCATGTTAGAGATCCAAGTAGGATATTTGACTTCTTTTATGAAACCAGACCTCCAACATCTTTCGTGACTCTGTTTCTCTTTGCTTTGTGATACTCCGTAGCTACCTTTCGTATCTTTTGTCTTAGGGGTGTGCCGGGTTTAATGTGCAGCTCATGTTATCTTGTCTTTGGGTCTATTAGGGCATGTCGGATAGTTTCCACGCGAAGATGTCCGCGTATTCCTTTAGTAGTTTCACCAGCGAGGCTTCGCGTTCTTCGTCCATTAGAGTTCCTATCTTGATCTTTTTGGATTCTCCTCCGTCCCTATGTTAACTTCCTTACCGCCTCCAAGGATGTGAATGTGGGTTTTGGTTCCCCAAGGTGAGGAACTTTCTTTAATTGCTATTTGGTAGGCTCGGATTCTTTGTTTGCGAGAGCATCCTGGTTAGCGGTTGATGTTGATGCTAAGTGTTCCCTACGGAGTTCCCCTTGGACAAGCTTTTCCCTGAAATTCCTTCCAAGTATTCATCGATGGCTTTGTCTTTGGATGTTGTCTTGTTCCGAGCCCTACGGGTTCTTCTTTTCTCATCTTCTTCATTGTTGAGTTGTATTTGCATTGCCTGGCATTCCTTTGCGGAAGCTTGATCACCCTTGATCTCCATTACTCCCAGGGGAGTAGGAAACCTAAGGTATTGATGGTAGGTGGCTGCGAATCCCTTAAGCTTATGGACCCATCTTCGTCCAATAATGGCATTGTAGGGTGAAGGCGCGTCCACCACACTGAAGCGAGTGTCAACTTTCATGGGACCTGCGTCCACCTGCACAACAATATCCCCGAGAGGCTTCGTAGCCGTACCATTGAACCCATAGATGGTATAGTGCGAGGTCAAGAGTTGCTCGTCATTAAGCTCCATACGTTTGAAGGTATCGTAAAACAGGACATTTACGGAGCTCCCTCCATCGATGAGGATTTTCTTTATGTTGCATCATGCGATTGGCAAGGTGAGAATCAAAGGATCATTGTGATCTTCCATGTCATCCTCAATGTCCGCGACCTCGAAGGTTAGAGGTGCGTCCATCCATTCTTCGTGATCTTCCACTTCTTTCCCGTCTAAATTGTAAAGCTCACAATAGTCTTCAAATTGCTTCCTCAATCTTTTCCCTATTTGTGCGATTAGGGTTGGTTTTGCTTTCCGAAGCGAGGATATAGTATTCACCCAGCCGATTACCCTCACGGCAATTGGACCATTTTTTGCGTTTGGTTTCTGTCTTCCGTGACCTTCTCTACATATTTTTTGAGATCCCCGCATCTATCACTTTTGTATCATTATCTTGAGATTTTGCACTTCTCTGTTGGGTGCCCGTAGAAGCAAAGTGGAAATCACGGTACTCTTTGGATTCTTCCGAGGCCGGTGGTTGCTTCCCCTTAGACCAAGGCCGGTCTAAGTTTTCGCGGTCCTGGATCTCCTTTAAGATGCGTGAGTAGCTGGTGTTGAGCTTCGTGTAGACTCGGTCTTCAAATTTTCTACCACTCCTTTTGTGGTCGTCTTTCGATCTTTTCGCGCCCGCCGGTCTCTGTTTGCTTGTTCCGTGGAGTTGGTCCGTGGAGGTCGTTGAGCCTGTGCTCTTGGGTTCTCTCGTTGAATTTCTTCCAACCTTGCATGTTTTTCGATGATGATCCTCAAATCTCCCTCTGTGGTTGGGGTGGTACCGTGGATTTCGACAAACAATGGGCTCATCCTGTCAAGCGAGAAGAGCTTGTCCATCCCTGTGTTTACAACCTTGTTATACATGTAGGTGGCCAAGAATTTTTCGGTGAGCTGATCATACGAATCAATGCATCCTGGCTTGAGGTTATCAAACCAAGATAACGCGGAGCCTTTGGGCTTGAAGGGAAGTATGCATAGTATAGCTTCGTCATGGTCCCACCCTGCCATTACCCCGTTGTAATATCGTAGATGGGCGGCGGGATCCGTGGACCCGTCGTAACACTCAAAGGATGGGACCGAACATACCGCGGAATGGCGGCCGTAGCCAAGCTAGTGCTAGTGGGGTAGTGTTGGCCTCCTTCATAACTTTGTTCTAGTCTTCCACCTCCTTGCCCGGTCTTGATTTGATTGATCTCTGCTAGCATTTCTTCACGAAGACTCTCCATTGCCAGACAGTGCTCGTCCTGAATGGAAGACCTCGTCTTCCTTGTAGGTTGTGACATCGTGGCCTCCTCTTCATCATAGTAGTCTGAAGTTTCCGGATGGTAGTCTGGGTCAGACCTTCTATTGTTCCGCGCACCTCTTTGGGGTATTCCTCTTTGATTGACTATCGCAGGGATGTTTTCGAGGATCATCCTCCGGTCTCTATTCTGTACCGCAGAGTTAGCCTCGTGCTGCTGATTCTCTAGCTCCGCGCTTTGGAGGATCTTCTCTCTTAATACTTTGGTTCTCTTGGGCTAGTAAGTCCACCGCGTCCGCGTATGTCTGCTGATTCCTTTTTAGGTCTTCTAGTTGCGCCAATATTTGCGCAGACTGGTTTGAATCTTGATTTGGCGTTCCTAACTGTAACTGAGCTTGTCCCTCGGGGGCCGCGGTATTGATTTTATCCACTAGACGTATATCCGGCTCGATCATTCCGTAGGATCCTTCTTGTAGCTGTGCGTTTTGTTCATTGGTCGGCGGTATCCCGTAAGGAAGGTTACGGATTACCGGGATTCGCTCCGCTTCTCGAGGCTCGGTGGGCCTGGTTGTAGTTGTCACTTTGGGAGGCGACCACTTGCGAAGCTCCTACGTTAGGTGTAGCAGGCTCTTGCCTCCGCGGCCTTCTTTGCTTCCATTGCAATGATGCCCGCATCTAAAAGTGATGTGCTTTCCGCTCCATTCTGCGTCTTGTCTCCGGCTATGAGTCCTTCACCCTTCTGTTTGCTCCTTGTTACTACTGACATAGTCCTAGGAGCCTCTTTTGAAGGTACCTTTGTCTTCCCTGTATCTTTGTTCTTTTCCATTGTAATATTCTGCAGAGAAAGCATGGAGGTAAACCGAGACAAAAAATCCACGGGTTAGCTGTTAGTTCAAACTCGCTTTCATAAGCTCGATTTCTAGTGGCAGAGAGTGTATTCAAGCTATTGGTTTAGCGAATGATATGAAAAAACATAGACGGATGTGCGGAATTAATTAGAATACGGTCCATGGGTGTTGTTTGCAAAAATCCCAGATCTATTGGTGGGAATTATGTGTGAAAGACTAGTTAAAACATAGATCCGTTGGTTAGAAGTTACACAACGCCCAGATCTGTTGGTAGAAAATATAATGGACATAAATATGTGCGAAAAATAGCCCAAAATACAGATCTGCTATTTAAAGGTTGTAAAAGACCCAGATCTGCTGGTAGAAAGTACAAAGAATATAGAAATGTGCAAAAAATGAGTTTAAACACAGATCTATCTATGTTCTAAGTAAAATTTTTGAGGTAGAGGCTATAAAGTCACAGGGAAAGATTAATATGTTTCTAGCACCATATTGTGAACTCGGAAATCCCGTAGGCATCCACGTGTTCACAAACAATCTTTGCGTGAATTGAATATACGCATTAAGGTGTGAATATAGCATAAAATACATAGATGTTGATTCATTGATTCCAAACCCCGCGGGTTTGTCATGATCTCATCAACATCCAAAATGGTAGATCTAAGAAGTGAACACATAAATAAAGATATATGAGTGCTAAAAGTAAAGGAGACAATGATTTACGTGGTTCAAAGACTAAGGCCTACATCCACGGGTCTGGGGTATTCACTATGAAGTAATGGTTACAAGAATAGTCCCAAGACTTTTGGTGTTCATCAAACCCGCAGGTTGATGCCCATACTTACTTCTCACTGATTTCTCTCCTATACTCTCGTTCTCTCTCTCTCTGTCTTCCTCCCCCAATGTTTGGAAAGGACATGTATATATATAGCTAATCTAAGTGGGTCCCTTGGAAAAGAGTTGTTGAAGTCTTATCTTCTTGTGTTCTGTGCATAATCCGCGGACTTCCTTATCATTCCGCGCCTTCTAGTATTTTTGTGTTCAATACGCTGACCAGCCCTCGCTCTCTCTGTTGGTCATTTGACACGTGCCCTCTGAGCAGCATTAAATGAGAGTGGTTGGGGCGGTCCAGTCTGCGCCGAGCGGTGTCGGTCTTCCCTTGTCACGTCTGTGTCGGTTGGACCTTCCCACTGTTGATTGTGCCTCATCTCGTGATGAGGTAAAGTGTATGAGTCGTTCTTTGGTGTTATGTGGGGATATCTTCCCTTGATACTCCTTCATCTTCGACCATTGAACTTGACAGATGGCACGCCGTCTAGATCCTATGGATGCCCCTATGTGTCATCCATTTTTATGACGTGGTCTCCACATGGGCTTTGCTAGTACACGTGGTGAGGGAGATAAATAAGTGTACTTACACTTAATTCAAGATCTCAAACTCAAGAATGCATTTTTATTCACATGTAAAGGGGCAGATTTCAGGTATCAATGCTTATGCTCATTTGAGTTCCAGTTTTTGTTACTCCCTCCGTTCAATTTTAGATGATGTTTTAGGATTATATTTTTTGTTCCACTATACTTGAAAGTTTTCATATTTTTCCACAAAACTACCAATTACACCCTTGCATCCCTGGACATAGTCCTTTCAGGCAGTGGCCGTTTAGTCGTCTTGGAACTACAAGTTTCTTTTTTAAATGCACTAATAGCAATTAATGTTTGAAGACTTAAGAGTATAGATGGAAAACCTTCATATCTCTCTCCATTTCTTAATGTGCCTGAAAACTCTAAAAAGATCATCTATTAGTTAGTTTAAATCTTTTGAAAGGATAAAATTGTTTCTTCAAATTCGTATTACTAGGCTTTTATCCTTTAACAAAGAATACCTTTGAACCCGGTTCACTAAAAGCTGCGCGTGCGATCGCTTCATCACAAGATTTTTACATATTATTATTTTTATTAAAGTAATAAGAAAAGAACTGGATCACTGGAATAAAATCAACTACAAAATACCTCACTTAGATAGACAATTTTTTTTTTTTTTTTTTTTTTTTTTTTGCAAACCTCATTCATGAACTTCTAAATCACATACAAATGCACAAACAAAAGACATGGATTGCGCAAACTTGAACAGAAAAACAAACATGCACACCACAAACAAAAAACGGAAAATCAAACACACCGAAGCAAAGAAGCGAAGCCAAACGAATGAACAAGCAAATTGAGGTGGATGCATGCATTGAATAGTCACTCACCACCATCACCAACGAAGCGTGCTTTACTCCAGAGGAAGCGGGACAACCTCGTACCTATAGCCGTAGCCATTCTGGCCAGTAAAAAGGCCATCGTTCTTTTCGGAAACTTTTGTAGTCCCATTCATTAGGACGTCATACTGAGTGTAGGAGAAGGGTATGTCGTACGAAAGCCGCGTTGCCATAAGACTCGCCTTAACTCTAGACATAGGTTTCACAGTGACAGTTTTCACAGATCCAACCTCTTTGCTTTCTGTATCCGTTTGTCCCCAATTCCGCGATCCAGTGGCCTCAGCAGAAATTTCAAACTTACCCGATGATATGCTTGGGATACCAGCCGTATAACTCATCTTGACACCCACTTTCAGCGTGACGCTGTTACTCCAATTAGTTGTATTGATCACTGTAGTCTTGAGGTTCAACTGTGACGTGATGGTCTCTTCAGTATAGTTGCTCGAATCATCAGTGATAAGTGCAAGAGTTTTCTCATTGTAAACCCTTGCATCCGTAAGGTGATATACGATATTATCTATCTTCCTTGAGATAACGGGCTCCTCAATGTCCATGGAGCTCCACTTGTCCGGATAGTTAGCAAGTGTGGCGAGGCAGCTCCATTTATCTTGTCCATTGTATCTGTTGCAAAAATAACTGTTCTTCAAAGATCGCATCATGATGCGGTTGCCTTCAAGTATCGTGGGTAAGAATACAGTGTTGGTTTCATGGACAGTGGTGGAAGCCTGCTTTAACAATACCCAACAACTCTCATCCATGTCCGTCCAATAGGTGCCAAAGTGAGTACTCTTTAGGCGGATGCCTCCGTTGCGACTTGGAAACACCTCGTAGTCAAACAATGAGGAATTATCGGCTTCGAAATTGTAGTCCATAAACCCATCTTCGAAGGCCTTAAGGTGGTTTCCATTGTCGCCCTTGATCCTGATAAGGTTAGGCAACATAACGACAGATTTCCAGTCAATGAAGGTGAACACATCATAATTGCCGTTGTATTTGTCAGTCGCTAAAGACAACAAACCGCAACAATAGCCGCTACCACCAAAGTACATAACATAGTCGCCGGAGCTGACATGGCGGAGCTTAAGGACACGGTTGTTGTTGGAATACAAAAAAACGGGCTGGAAAAGCGTGCAATATTGGTCGGACTGATTTTCCTCAGGTTTGATGGCCATGGCAGTGACCCATCTTTCGGGGGTACCGGAACTTGCCCAGTACTTGTTGTTCTGCAAACACCGGATATGGACGAACCCAGTTCCTGTGGTTGCCGGCACCACCTCAAACCTCGTGTCGAGGTCAAAACTGTAATCACCATCGAACCAGAGGGCATCGGATGCCCGTGGATTTTCCGGGCTGTAGCGCAAGTATCTATTGTTTAGGTTTGATTGCACTATAAAAAATCTGGGGAGTGTTTCTGTCTTGTTAGCATGAACAACTGCATCATTCTCATTCAAAGTAACAATCACTCCTACATCTGCTGCTGCCATTTCTCTCTCACTCTCTGGTAATTTCTTTCTTTTTTCTTCTTTGTTTGTAATGTTTCTTTTTTTCTTGCTTGTGTTGTGTTTCTTTCGATATAGATCATCTGGTATTTATAAGCCCCCATCTCGCATGATTCATGAACTTGATCAGAATATCATTCGCCTAGTGAGAAAACAAAATATAAAACTCACTATAATTTATTGACCTTTTTAAAATTAAATTTTGAATTTCTCTTTACATATTTAAATTCATTTTTATTTATATTTACAAAAACTGAATACTCAAACCCACGACACAAAGGATGCTTCAAAAAAGAAAAGAAAAAGACAACACAAAACCCGCACCTCATATCTCTTTGCAAGTTGGGGCCTAAAAGTGGCCTCCCTGGTAACTTTAAGGTGGCGGGGCCCATCCTCCGGTGAGAAGTGGCTTTTTTTTTCCTTTTTTTTTAGACGGTTCATGTACAAATACAATTCACTGTTTTTTTTTATTATTATTTGCGTAAAACAATCATCCGTTTTCTTGATTTTTTTCCCAAATTAAGCAAATTTTTTTTTTTCTATTTATTAAAATTCTGGAAAAAATAATTAGTTTTATTGGACCTGTTTTATTTGAATCTTTTTGTATTATTTTTTTTATTTTCATAAATTCAGAATTTTATGGTAACAATTTAAAAAGATTTTTTTTTTTAATGTGAATGGTTAGAAAACACATATGGCGGTCATGGATTTATGATTTAATAATGATACAGTCATAGCATTATAATACTAAATACTTTCATAGCCTCGCTAGTGCAAGGAGGAAACGAAACACAATAGCCAAGTTACAAGTGGGAGGGATTGATATCTTTGATCAGAGCATTATAAAAGAAGAAATAAGGAACTTCTACGTCAATTTGGTCTCTCAACAAAACGAGTTGAATTCGGGTATGGAAAATCCATATTTTCCTAAAATCAAAGAGGAAGACAAATTTTGGCTTGAGAGGGAATTCACAGAGGAGGAAGTTTGGGGTGTGATTAAGCAGATGGGATGCAACAAGGCGCCTGGTCCATACGGATTTACGACTGAGTTCTTCAGGAGTTGTTGGGGTATTTTGAAAGATGACTTATTAAATCTTATTAAGGATTTTCACAGGTACGGTCCTGTTGACTGGAGGTTTAATTGTTCTTTTATCACACTAATTCCTAAGAAAAAGATTCTTGTACTCCTAAGGATTTTAGACCGCTAAGTCTAATCGGTAGCTGTTGATGGTGGTTTTTAAACAAGGGGTAAAATCGTAAAACCCCATGACCTAGTGTTACCCGCAACACATTAACTAAGAGCATTTAACTCAGGTGTAAATAATTAATAGGGGTATTTTTTCAAAATACAGATTAGGGTTTTCAACACGTAACCCTAATTCCAAAACCAAGCCGCATATCTGCGCACCATGGCAACAATGCCAAACCAAGCCGCATATCATGCGCACCATGGCAACAATGCCAAACTAAACACAAGCATCTGCGACCATGGCAACAATGCCAAACCAAGCCGCATATCGCGCACCATGGCAACAATGCCAAACCAAGCCGCATGTTGCGCACCATGGCAACAATGCCAAATCAAGCCGCATCTTTGCGCACCATGGCAACAATGCCAAACCAAGCGCATCCGCGCACCATGGCAACAATTCCAAACCAAGCCGCATCAGCGCGCACCATGGCAACAATGCCAAACCAAGCCGCATCTGCGCACCATGGCAACAATGCCAAACCAAGCCGCACACTGCGCACCATGGAACCAACGCCAAAACCAGCCGCTATGCCATTGGCACACGCCAAATATAGCGCCCTAGGCTTGCAAGACTTGCAACTAGGTCAACATGGCGCACGTGCCATTGGCACATGCCAACACGCACCGCAAGCCATATTTCCAAGCCGCTATGCCATTGGCACATGCCAAATATAGCGCCCTAGGCTTGCAAGACTTGCAACTAGGTCAACATGGCCAGACGTGCCATTGGCACATGCCAACACGCACCGCAAGCCATATTTCCAAGCCGCTATGCCATTGGCACACGCCAAATATAGCGCCCTAGGCTTGCAAGACTTGCAACTAGGTCAACATGGCCGACGTGCCATTGGCACATGCCAACACGCATCCGCAAGCCATATTTCCAAGCCGCTATGCCATTGGCACATGCCAAATATAGCGCCCTAGGCTTGCAAGACTTGCAACTAGGTCAACATGGCCGTACGTGCCATTGGCACATGCCAACACGTACCGCAAGCCATATTTCCAAGCCGCTATGCCATTGGCACATGCCAAATATAGCTCCCTAGGCTTGCAATACTTGCAACTAGGTCAACATGGCCATACGTGCCATTCGTACATGCCAACACGTACCGCAAGCCATATTTCCAAGCCGCTATGCCATTGGCACATGCCAAATATAGCGCCCTAGGCTTGCAAGACTTCCAACTAGGTCAACATGGCCGTACGTGCCATTGGCACATGCCAACACGTACCGGAAGCCATATTTCCAAGCCGCTATGCCATTGGCACACGCCAAATATAGCGCCCTAGGCTTGCAAGACTTGCAACTAGGTCAACATGGTCATACGTGCCATTGGCACATGCCAACACGTACCGCAAGCCATATTTCCAAGCCGTTATGCCATTGGCACACGCCAAATATAGCTCCCTAGGCTTGCAATACTTGCAACTAGGTCAACATGGCCATACGTGCCATTGGCACATGCCAACACGTACCGCAAGCCATATTTCCAAGCCGCTATGCCATTGGCACATGCCAAATATAGCGCCCTAGGCTTGCAAGACTTCCAACTAGGTCAACATGGCCGTACGTGCCATTGGCACATGCCAACACGTACCGGAAGCCATATTTCCAAGCCGTTATGCCATTGGCACACGCCAAATATAGCGCCCTAGGCTTGCAAGACTTGCAACTAGGTCAACATGGCCGTACGTGCCATTGGCACATGCCAACACGTACCGCAAGCCATATTTCCAAGCCGCTATGCCATTGGCACACGCCAAATATAGCGCCCTAGGCTTGCAAGACTTGCAACTAGGTCAACATGGCCGACGTGCCATTGGCACATGCCAACACGTACCGCAAGCCATATTTCCAAGTCGCTATGCCATTAGCACGCGCCAAATATAGCGCCCTAGGCTTGCAAGACTTGCAACTAGGTCAACATGGCCGTACGTGCCATTGGCACATGCCAACACGTACCGCAAGCCATATTTCCAAGTCGCTATGCCATTAGCACGCGCCAAATATAGCGCCCTAGGCTTGCAAGTCTTGCAACTAGGTCAACATGGCCGACGTGCCATTGGCACATGCCAACACGTACCGCAAGCCATATTTCCAAGTCGCTATGCCATTAGCACGCGCCAAATATAGCGCCCTAGGCTTGCAAGACTTGCAACTAGGTCAACATGGCCAGACGTGCCATTGGCACATGCCAACACGCACCGCAAGCCATATTTCCAAGTCGCTATGCCATTAGCACGCGCCAAATATAGCGCCCTAGGTTTGCAAGACTTGCAACTAGGTCAACATGGCCGTACGTGCCATTAGCACATGCCAACACGTACCGCAATCCATATTTCCAAGTCGCTATGCCATTAGCACGCGCAAAATATACCGCCCTAGGCTTGCAAGACTTGCAACTAGGTCAACATGGCCGTACGTGCCATTGGCACATGCCAACACGTACCGCAAGCCATATTTCCAAGTCGCTATGCCATTAGCATGCGCCAAATATAGCGCCTTAGGTTTGCAAGACTTGCAACTAGGTCAACATGGTCGTACGTGCCATTGGCACATGCCAACACGTACCGCAAGCCATATTTCCAAGTCACTATGCCATTAGCACGCGCCAAATATAGCGCCCTAGGCTTGCAAGACTTGCAACTAGGTCAACATGGCCGTACGTGCCATTGGCACATGCCAACACATACCGCAAGCCATATTTCCAAGTCGCTATGCCATTAGCATGCGCCAAATATAGCGCCCTAGGTTTGCAAGACTTGCAACTAGGTCAACATGGCCGTACGTGCCATTGGCACATGCCAAACACACACGCTGGTAGCCTAACTTGCAAACCGTGCAACCTACCACCAAGGTGTTCCACACACGCCATTGGCACATGCCACACACGCCACTAGCAGCTCTGGCATTGCCACTTGCGCTCGAGGTGCAACTCGCAACAAAGGCATTCCGCACATGCCATTGGCACATGCCACATGCGCCCTAGCAGCACCACTTGCACTCAAGATGCAACCAACACTCGAGACGTCAACACCTGGCGGGGATGCTTTCTAGGGTTTTGGTTTGGCGGTCACAAAGATGCGCGTACACTACGCTCACATTAAGAAAGCGTGAAAAGGAATAAAGCGGTCAAATAAAAGAGGAAATAATGGTGAAAACGTTTTCACCCATTAACGCCATGCGGTTACCACCTCCTCCCATTATTTCACCCTTTACTCTCTTCCTTCATGAGGCTGTGGTACGTTTCAATCTCGACTTGTATAAATAGGTCTTACCTATTTCCACCGGACAACAAGTCTCGGTCGGAGAATAATACTACACTCTTAGAAAGGCAACTTTGCAAGCTCTCCCAAAAAAGCTTCCACCTCTTGCAAGCTTCCTAAGCTTTCACTTTCTGATACAAGTCGAGATACTACTCTCCCAGAACTATTCTGGTCTCAACACCTTTCTTTGCTTCCCTCCCCAAATCAACCCTTCTCCTCCACTTTGTGACCGAAGCAAGTCTGGAGCGGCCATTTCTTAGTTTAGGCCGGACTTGTACAGATTGATCTCTCGAATATATAAAGTGCTCACGTGCAGCACATTTGTTTAGGGTTTGAACTAGTTTCTCACTCACCTACCGAACTTACCAAAATCGGCAGAAACGATTTTTACCCATAAACAATTGGCGACCACAGCGGGAGGATTGATCTATCGGCTACAATGTCAGACTGTCGATCTCGTTCTTCGACCCAGATGTCAAGACGGTAGGGGATGACGACTCAATCCGACGCAACTACCAGACGACCCGATTACCAGTTGTAAAGACTACACAAGAAAACTGGGGATTCGCTGAAGATGCTACCAGTGATTGGGGACTTGCTGGCAATTCTACCAGCAAAACCGCCTTTTTCATGAAGAGGGGCATGTTCGCAAAACCTATGAAGTGAGTAAATTCAGACTGCGCAAGATATACGATTTGTTTTTAGGTTCTTAGTAAAACCATTATACTACCGATGAGTATTGTGCCTATTGCTAGCACGCACTTTCATAAAGGCAATATTCCTTTCCCAAAACATAATCGAGTCATATTATCAAAACCATTTATCCGAGAAATAATCCAATATCCTCAAAAGCTACCAAACTTTCTACCAAAATCAAGTCAAACTTTGAAAGACATCCAATATGTCTTTCAAAAAAAAAAAAGAGAGAAAAAGAACCTAAATGAAAGTCTAACGGAGAAACATTCAAGGAAAATCATCCAACAGAGGTCTGTTCTTCTTGGAGAAAGTCAACTTTGCATCTTCAAGAGCCGCTCTCTTCATAGTCAACATCTTGGAAAGTTTTTCGAGTTCTACCTCTTGTCGTGCAATCTCCTCAGCGGAAAGGCTTCCGACCGCTGCATCTTTCAACTTTGGATCTCAGCAAGGCCTTCGACAAACCACGAAGTGTTGAACTTCTTTTCTATGCACACGTCGCGATGGTGCTCCCAGTTGGCAATAACGTCTTCAGAAACGGTGTGACCAGTCACCTCACGCATATCCTCGATGGAAGATAAAGCCTCTTCTACACACTTAATCGGTGCAAATCGACTAGTGACTTTCTTGGTTGTGGCCATATGTCCGTATTTCTCCCAGATTCTGGTGTACAACGCCTCGTTCTTAGCCGCACGCTGAAGCCGCCAACCAAAGACATGACCGGATAAGGAACCAAGTACGGAGGATCAAAAATGGCGCCTACACCTGTCCTCACGACTCGCAGAGGGTTTTCCTCCATGTCTACGGCAACAACCATCAGAGAATCATCCGCCGTTTGAGCCACATCTGTGCCCGGCAATTGGCTAACACCCATCTCCAAGTCACCAGCGGTGGTCACCAAAGGCAAGTTTTCGTGTGCCTCTACCCCTTAATCATCCTCCGAATCGGATTCCTCCTGCGAACTCGAGTTTAGACATTTTTCAAAGAGAAGAAACAGAAGAAGAGAGAAAAGAAACGCGAAACTCACCGAACCACTTCGAAAAAGAGAGATCTTGCCGGAGGAACCACTCTCACTTGTCGAACTTTCTTCTTTCTCGACTCATCATCGCTATGAGAAGGCTCGGTCTGCTTTGGAATTCTTTGAAGAAATCGCTGTCTCTTGGCAACGTGCACGGGCAGTTAAAGCATTAACACTACCGAAGCCCTGGAGGAAACAAGACGATGTTTTCGTGAGAAATTCATGTGTTTTGAGAAAAACCAAAGAAGAGGCGACACATACCTGGTTATTGGAAGAACTGAAAGACATGAGAGCTGAGGATTTCAAACCGTCCGGAACCCGCCAGCACGATTCTTCATTCTCCGTTCCTTGGCCTGGGGACTTTCCGAGTTGCTAGGCAACTTTCGTTTGAGATCTCTCAACATCGGATACTTCTTCAAAACTGCTGGGGAAGGTTTACAACGAACGTTCTCCACCACGTTATTCACAAAAGCCTGGATCATAATAAACTCATCGCACCAGAACTCATTATAGCCAAAGGTCGTCGAAGTTACTCTTCCCATTTGTAAGAAGGGAAGGCGGATACCCGGCTCGAGGGCACGGGCATTGAGGGCGGCACGCAATGAATCCTTAGGAAGCACCGACTGGTAAGCAAGAGGTACCCCTTGATCGAAACCCATGTGACGAGCATCACGGTCAATATTGTAAGCAGCTATCTGGAAAGACCCCATGAAGAAAGATGGCATATAACCGGGCAAGCAGCTTTTAACGAACAAGTTTTCACCAACGCTCAAATCGCCATCAGAAGACAAAGACGTGAGTGGAGCAGAAGCAAAGGTGTCAATTTGAGTCACCGACCTATGGACCAGGCTCCCATGGGAGAAAATTGATTTCGCATACGACTTATCAAGAAGACTAACCAAGCTCACGCCAACCTTTGGACGCCTGTTCACCCATCGAAGAATTCGGGAACCCCCCAACTCGCGGGAATCGAAGGCATCGGTTCGGAGCATACTTCTCAAAGTGCCCCCATAGCAGGACTTGCGGGAAAGCAACGTGCACATATGAATTCACTTTCATGAAACCATTCGAAACTCGCGTGTTCGCAACTAGGTGATCCAGATGCACATACGGGGAACCGAGGAATAGCTTGCCAATGGGAAGAAACTCACCTTTTGCTAACTTCACAAAGAACCGCTAGCAACTCCGGTCTTATTTCCTTCTTGTAACAACCGTCATCAAAAATGTCTCTAGACAACTAGAGAGCCAAAAATGCCGCAACATGAAGATCATTTGCTTTCATTCGTGTTCCAACTCGTCCAGGAAACCACCGAGACATCCACCAGCTATAAAAGCACCTTTCATCCTCTTTAGGACAGAATCCTTCGACTTCGCAGTGAGTCTTTTCGAGCGTAATCTCCCAAATTAGCGGCAAGGTCATCCCGCATCTTCACCTCACTTTCGAGATAATTGGATTTTAAGATTCCCGATTCTTAGGAAGATTAAAGAAGAGAGCCACACTCTCCAAGGAGAAAGTTATCTCACCCCATCTACATATGATTGTATGGGTGTCCGAACACCATCTGGAGATGAAAGCAACCAAGCCCGGGATATCCTTCCTAATATGGAGGTTTTTGAAGCTCGACAAACATCAATAACTGCGCTCGAGTCGCCTTGGTGCTTATGGGCTCCTTACTCACCATGAACTCAACCCATCTACCAAAAGACGCAATGGGCTTTGACACATCCTGAAATCAATGTTAGAAGAGGAGTATACCCCTTTTTGAAGACAAAACCGTATAGTATTCTCTAGGCGAATCGAACGTGGCTTCCTGTCATCTTCACCACCGGTTAACAAAATTGGCACGAAGCCTGGGTGATTTTTCCGAGCAGAGATGAGTTTTTTGGCGAAGAACTCATCATCCGTGTTTGGTTTGGAATTATGGACATCTTTTGAGGAAGAGAAATTTTGTCCAGGATGAAAAGATGAAAGTACAAGATAGGAGAAAGGGACTTTATATACATAGGCGTGAGGATTCTGAAATAGGGAAGGATTTCCTTTCCAAAATCGTGCGTAAGAAACGGCCCTACCAATTGCGCCAACTTCTCAATGGCCGCCCAAGTCACGCCTGCAAGCACGCACTGATTCCACACCTTGTGCCGGTCCCACCAGCTAGCACACTAAGTTTCCCAGTTTCACGCAACTTCCGAACGTCGCCCAAGCTGCACTGGCCCCACCGATTGTGCCAGCCTCCCGATTTGTGCAAAACTACCAGAGGCAAGGATTCCAAATCCTATTTATAGAAGGTCGACAAGCCTCCTTCAATTTTCTTTACGGTTTGCTGTTAATAGTTTGTCACCATCTTATGCTTACCTCGCAACAAAGCCCCTGTTCCGAGCTAAGCAGGGGACTTAATGTTGATGGTGGTTTCTAAACAAGGGGTAAAATCGTAAAACCCAATGACCTAGTGTTACCCGCAACACATTAACTAAGAGCATTTAACTCAGGTGTAAATAATTAATAGGAGTATTTTTAAAAATACCGATTAGGGTTTTCAACACGTAACCCTAATTCCAAAAACAAGCCGCATATTTGCGCACCATGGCAACAATGCTAAAACCAAGCCGCATATCTTTGCGCACCATGGCAACAATGCCAAACCAAGCCGATATCTGCGCACCATGGCAACAATGCCAAACCAAGCCGCATCTGCGCACCATGGCAACAATGCCAAACCAAGCCGCATACTACCCACCATGGCAACAATGCCAAACCAAGCCGCATCTTCGCGCACCATGGCAACAATGCCAAACCAAGCCGCATATCGCCCACCATGGCAACAATGCCAAACCAAGTCGCATACTGCGCACCATGGCAACAATGCCAAATCAAGCCGTATGCTGCGCACCATGGCAACAATGCCAAACCAAGCCGCATACTGCGCACCATGGCAATAATGCCAAACCAAGCCGCATACTGCGCACCATGACAACAATGCCAAACCAAGCCGCATCTCGCGCACCATGGCAACAATGCCAAACCAAGCCGCATATCGCGCACCATGGAAACAATGCCAAACCAAGCCACACACCGCGCACCATGGCAACAACGCCAAAACCAAGCCGCTATGCCATTGGCACACGCCAAATATAGCGCCCTAGGCTTGCAAGACTTGCAACTAGGTCAACATGGCCGACGTGCCATTGGCACATGCCAACACGCACCGCAAGCCATATTTCCAAGCCGCTATGCCATTGGCACATGCCAAATATAGCGCCTTAGGCTTGCAAGACTTGCAACTAGGTCAACATGGCCGTATGTGCCATTGGCACATTCCAACACGTCCGCAAGCCATATTTCCAAGCCGCTATGCCATTGGCACACGCCAAATATAGCGCCCTAGGCTTGCAAGACTTGCAACTAGGTCAACATGGCCGCACGTGCCATTGGCACATGCCAACACGTCTTCGCAAGCCATATTTCCAAGCCGCTATGCCATTGGCACACGCCAAATATAGCGCCCTAGGCTTGCAAGACTTGCAACTAGGTCAACATGGCCGTACGTTCCATTGGCACATGCCAACACGTACCACAAGCCATATTTTCAAATCCGCTATGTCATTGGAACATGCCAAATATAGCGCCCTAGGCTTGCAAGACTTGCAACTAGGTCAACATGGCCGTACGTGCCATTGGCACATGCCAACACGCATCGCAAGCCATATTTCCAAGTCGCTATGCCATTAGCACGCGCCAAATATAGCGCCCTAGGCTTGCAAGACTTGCAACTAGGTCAACAGGGCCGTATGTGCCATTGGCACATGCCAACACGTACCGCAAGACATATTTCCAAGTTGCTATGCCATTAGCACGCGCCAAATATAGCGCCCTAGGCTTGCAAAGCCTTGCAACTAGGTCAACATGGCCGTACGGGCCATTGGCACATGCCAACACGTACCGCAAGCCATATTTCCAAGTCGCTATGCCATTAGCACGCGCCAAATATAGCGCCCTAGGTTTGCAAGACATTGCAACTAGGTCAACCTGGCCGTACGTGCCATTGGCACATGCCAACACGTACCGCAAGCCATATTTCCAAGTCTCTATGCCATTAGCACGCGCCAAATATAGCGCCCTAGGCTTGCAAGACTTGCAACTAGGTCAACATGGCCGTACGTGCCATTGTAACATGCCAACACGTACCGCAAGCCATATTTCCAAGCCGCTATGCCATTGGCACATGCCAAATATAGCGCTCTAGGCTTGCAAGACTTGCAACTAGGTCAACATGGCCGTACGTGCCATTGGCACATGCCAACATGTACCGCAAGCCATATTTCCAAGCCGCTATGCCATTGGCACATGCCAAATATAGCGCCCTAGGCTTGCAAGACTTGCAACTAGGTCAACATGGCCGTACGTGCCATTGGCACATGCCAACACGTACCGCAAGCCATATTTCCAAGCCGCTATGCCATTTGCTCACGCCAAATATAGCGCCCTAGGCTTGCAAGACTTGCAACTAGGTCAACATGGTCGTACGTGCCATTGGCACATGCCAACACGTACCGCAAGCCATATTTCCAAGTCGCTATGCCATTAGCACGCGCCAAATATAGCGCCCTAGGCTTGCAAGACTTGCAACTAGGTCAACATGGCCGTATGTGCCATTGGCACATGCCAACACGTACCGCAAGCCATATTTCCAAGCCGTTATGCCATTGGCACACGCCAAATATAGCGCCCTAGGCTTGCAAGACTTGCAACTAGGTTAACATGGCCGTACGTGCCATTGGCAGATGCCAACACGTACCGCAAGCCATATTTCCAAAGCCGCTATGTCATTGGCACATTCCAAATATAGCGCCCTAGGCTTGCAAGACTTGCAACTAGGTCAACATGGCCGTACGTGCCATTGGCACATGCCAACACGTACCGCAAGCCATATTTCCAAAGCCACTATGTCATTGGCACATGCCAAATATAGCACCCTAGGCTTGCAAGACTTGCAACTAGGTCAACATGGCCGTACGTGCCATTGGCACATGCCAACACGTACCGCAAGCCATATTTCCAAGTCGCTATGCCATTAGCACGCGCCAAATATAGCGCCCTAGGCTTGCAAGACTTGCAACTAGGTCAACATGGCCGTACGTGCCATTGTAACATGCCAACACGTACCGCAAGCCATATTTCCAAGCCGCTATGCCATTGGCACATGCCAAATATAGCGCTCTAGGCTTGCAAGACTTGCAACTAGGTCAACATGGCCGTACGTGCCATTGGCACATGCCAACACGTACCGCAAGCCATATTTCCAAGCCGCTATGCCATTGGCACATGCCAAATATAGCGCCCTAGGCTTGCAAGACTTGCAACTAGGTCAACATGGCCGTACGTGCCATTGGCACATGCCAACACGTACCGCAAGCCATATTTCCAAGCCGTTATGCCATTGGCACACGCCAAATATAGCGCCCTAGGCTTGCAAGACTTGCAACTAGGTTAACATCGCCGTACGTGCCATTGGCAGATGCCAACACGTACCGCAAGCCATATTTCCAAAGCCGCTATGTCATTGGCACATGCCAAATATAGCGCCCTAGGCTTGCAAGACTTGCAACTAGGTCAACATGGCCGTACGTGCCATTGGCACATGCCAACACGTACCGCAAGCCATATTTCCAAAGCCCCTATGTCATTGGCACATGCCAAATATAGCACCCTAGGCTTGCAAGACTTGCAACTAGGTCAACATGGCCGTACGTGCCATTGGCACATGCCAACACGCATCACCAAGCCATATTTCCAAGTCGCTATGCCATTAGCACGCGCCAAATATAGCGCCCTAGGCTTGCAAGACTTGCAACTAGGTCAACATGGCCGTATGTGCCATTGGCACATGCCAACACGTACCGCAAGCCATATTTCCAAGTCGCTATGCCATTAGCACGCGCCAAATATAGCGCCCTAGGCTTGCAAAGCCTTGCAACTAGGTCAACATGGCCGTACGTGCCATTGGCACATGCCAACACGTACCGCAAGCCATATTTCCAAGTCGCTATGCCATTAGCACGCGCCAAATATAGTGCCCTAGGTTTGCAAAACTTGCAACTAGGTCAACATGGCCGTGACGTGCCATTGGCACATGCCAACACGTACCGCAAGCCATATTTCCAAGCCGCTATGCCATTGGCACATGCCAAATATAGCGCCCTAGGCTTGCAAGACTTGCAACTAGGTCAACATGGCCTACGTGCCATTGGCACATGCCACCACGTACCGCAAGCCATATTTCCAAGCCGCTATGCCATTGGCACACGCCAAATATAGCGCCCTAGGCTTGCAAGACTTGCAACTAGGTCAACATGGACGTACGTGACATTGGCACATGCCAACACGTATCGCAAGCCATATTTCCAAGCCGCTATGCCATTGGCACATGCCAAATATAGCGCCCTAGGCTTGCAAGACTTGCAACTAGGTCAACATGGCCGCACGTGCCATTGGCACATGCCAACACGCACCGCAAGCCATATTTCCAAGCCGCTATGCCATTGGCACACGCCAAATATAACGCCCTAGGCTTGCAAGACTTGCAACTAGGTCAACATGGCCGTACGTGCCATTGGCACATGCCAACACGTATCGCAAGCCATATTTCCAAGCCGCTATGCCATTAGCACACGCCAAATATAGCGCCCTAGGCTTGCAAGACTTGCAACTAGGTCAACATGGCCGTAGGTGCCATTGGCACATGCCAACACGTACCGCAAGCCATATTTCCAAAGCCGCTATGTCATTGGCACATGCCAAATATAGCACCCTATTCTTGCAAGACTTGCAACTAGGTCAACATGGCCGTACGTGCCATTGGCACATGCCAACACGTACCGCAAGCCATATTTCCAAGTCGCTATGCCATTAGCACGCGCCAAATATAGCGCCCTAGGTTTGCAAAACTTGCAACTAGGTCAACATGGCCGTACGTGCCATTGGCACATGCCAACACGTACCGCAAACCATATTTCCAAGCCGCTATGCCATTGGCACATGCCAAATATAGCGCCCTAGGCTTGCAAGACTTGCAACTAGGTCAACATGGCCGTGACGTGCCATTGGCACATGCCAACACGCACCGCAAGCCATATTTCCAAGCCGCTATGCCATTGGCACATGCCAAATATAGCGCCCTAGGCTTGCAAGACTTGCAACTAGGTCAACATGGACGTACGTGCCATTGGCACATGCTAACACGTACCGCAAGCCATATTTCCAAGCCTCTATGCCATTGGCACATGCCAAATATAGCGCCCTAGGCTTGCAAGACTTGCAACTAGGTCAACATGGCCGTACGTGCCATTGGCACATGCCAACACGTACCGCAAGCCATATTTCCAAGCCGCTATGCCATTGGCACATGCCAAATATAGCGCCCTAGGCTTGCAAGACTTGCAACTAGGTCAACATGGCCGTACGTGCCATTGGCACATGCCAACACGTACCGCAAGCCATATTTCCAAGCCGCTATGCCATTGGCACACGCCAAATATAACGCCCTAGGCTTGCAAGACTTGCAACTAGGTCAACATGGCCATACGTGCCATTGGCACATGCCAACACGTACCGCAAGCCATATTTCCGCGCCGCTATGCCATTGGCAAACGCCAAATATAGCGCCCTAGGCTTGCAAGACTTGCAACTAGGTCAACATGGCCGTAGGTGCCATTGGCACATGCCAACACGCACGCAAGCCATATTTCCAAAGCCGCTATGTCATTGGCACATGCCAAATATAGCACCCTATTCTTGCAAGACTTGCAACTAGGTCAACATGGCCGCACGTGCCGGGCACATGCCAACACGCACCGCAAGCCATATTTCCAAGTCGCTATGCCATTAGCACGCGCCAAATATAGCGCCCTAGGTTTGCAAAACTTGCAACTAGGTCAACATGGCCGACGTGCCATTGGCACATGCCAACACGTACCGCAAACCATATTTCCAAGCCGCTATGCCATTGGCACATGCCAAATATAGCGCCCTAGGCTTGCAAGACTTGCAACTAGGTCAACATGGCCGTACGTGCCATTGGCACATGCCAACACGTACCGCAAGCCATATTTCCAAGCCGCTATGCCATTGGCACATGCCAAATATAGCGCCCTAGGCTTGCAAGACTTGCAACTAGGTCAACATGGACGTACGTGCCATTGGCTCATGCTAACACGTACCGCAAGCCATATTTCCAAGCCTCTATGCCATTGGCACATGCCAAATATAGCGCCCTAGGCTTGCAAGACTTGCAACTAGGTCAACATGGCCGCGACGTGCCATTGGCACATGCCAACACGTACCGCAAGCCATATTTCCAAGCCGCTATGCCATTGGCACACGCCAAATATAGCGCCCTAGGCTTGCAAGACTTGCAACTAGGTCAACATGGCCGTACGTGCCATTGGCACATGTCAACACGTACCGCAAGCCATATTTCCAAGCCGCTATGCCATTGGCACACGCCAAATATAGCGCCCTAGGCTTGCAAGACTTGCAACTAGGTCAACATGGCCGCACGTGCCATTGGCACATGCCAACACGCACGCAAGCCATATTTCCAAAGCCGCTATGTCATTGGCACTTGCCAAATATAACACCCTATTCTTGCAAGACTTGCAACTAGGTCAACATGGCCGTACGTGCCATTGGCACATGCCAACACGTACCGCAAGCCATATTTCCAAGTTGCTATGCCATTAGCACGCGCCAAATATAGCGCCCTAGGCTTGCAAGACTTACAACTAGGTCAACATGGCCGTATGTGCCATTGGCACATTCCAACACGTACCGCAAGCCATATTTCCAAGTCGCTATGCCATTAGCACGCGCCAAATATAGCGCCCTAGGCTTGCAAAGCCTTGCAACTAGGTCAACATGGCCGTACGTGTCATTGGCACATGCCAACACGTACCGCAAGCCATATTTCCAAGTCGCTATGCCATTACCACGCGCCAAATATAGCGCCCTAGGTTTGCAAGACTTGCAACTAGGTCAACATGGCCGTACGTGCCATTGGCACATGCCAACACGTACCGCAAGCCATATTTCCAAGTCTCTATGCCATTAGCACGCGCCAAATATAGCGCCCTAGGCTTGCAAGACTTGCAACTTGGTCAACATGGCCGTACGTGCCATTGGCACATGCCAACACGTACCGCAAGCCATATTTCCAAGTCGCTATGCCATTAGCACGCGCCAAATATAGCGCCCTAGGTTTGCAAGACTTGCAACTAGGTCAACATGGCCGTACGTGCCATTGGCACATGCCAAACACACACGCTGGTAACCTAACTTGCAAACCGTGCAACCTACCACCAAGTCGTTCCACACATGCCATTGGCACATGCCACACACGCCACTAGCAGCTCTGGCATTGCCACTTGTGCTCGAGGTGCAACTCGCAACAAAGGCATTCCGCACATGCCATTGGCACATGCCACATGCGCCCTAGCAGCACCACTTGCACTCAAGATGCAACCAACACTCGAGACGTCAACACAAACCGGGGATGCTTTCTAGGGTTTTGGTTTGGCGGTCACAAAGATGCAGCGTACACTACGCTCACATTAAGAAAGCGTGAAAAGGAATAAAGCGGTCAAATAAAAGAGGAAATAATGGTGAAAACGTTTTCACCCATTAACGCCATGCGGTTACCACCTCCTCCCATTATTTCACCCTTTACTCTCTTCCTTCATGAGGCCGTGGTACGTTTCAATCTCGACTTGTATAAATAGGTCTTACCTATTTCCACCAGCACAACAAGTCTCGGTCGGAGAAAATACTACACTCTCGTAAAAGCAACTTTGCAAGCTCTCCCAAAAAGCTTCCACCTCTTGCAAGCTTCCTAAGCTTTCACCTTCGATACAAGTCGAGATACTACTCTCCCTAACTATTCTGGTCTCAACACCTTTCTTTGCTTCCCTCCCCAAATCAACCCTTCTCCTCCACTTTGTGACCGAAGCAAGTCTGGAACGGCCATTTCTTGGTTTAGGCCGGACTTGTACAGATTGATCTCTCGAATCTATAAAGTGCTCACGTGAAGCACATTTTTTTAGGGTTTGAACCAGTTTCTCACTCACCTACCGAACTTACCAAAATCGGCAGAAACGATTTTTACCCATAAACAGTAGCGTGTACAAAATCAAGAGAACGGAGTAGCCAAAGCAGTTAATAGACTGAGGACTTTCTTGCTTAGCTGAAAATGAGAGTAGTGGCTAGCTAACCAGGAGCAGAAGTTACTTACTTCGTTGACAAGAATAGATTACAATCGGAAAAAAACAGAGTCTTTGTCTAAAGAAATGCGTTGAGAAATGGCCTGATATAGTGATTAGTGTATTTGTCTCTCTATTGAAGAAGGTCTTTCTTCCTCTAGTGTAGTCTAAGGGCAAGCCTACTAATGCTCATTTTTTTCTAAGTTAATTCTTTGTAGCACTCGTTTCACGTGCAGAAACTGCTTCACGCGTTCCAACGTTTCTTAGATTTTCCAAGTTGCTTGCTGCTAGATTGAAGAAGGTGATGCCTGATATTATTTCTGACTTCTAAGGAGCTTTCATTCATGATAAACAAATTCTTGACGGGGTGCTTATTGCGAATGAATGTGTGGACAGCAGGCTGAAAGCCAAGAAGCCTGGAATTCTTTGTAAGATTGATATGGAGAAAGCTTTTGACAATGTTAACTGGAAAGCTCTTTTTACAATTTTACAGAAGCATGGTTTTGGGGAAAAATGGATTTCTTGGATTAGATGGTGTGTTACTTCCTCATATCTGTCGGTTCTAGTGAATGGTAGTTCGATGGAGAAATTCAAACCGAGTAAGGGGCTAAGACAAGGAGATTCGTTGTCTCCTTATTTGTTTCTATTGGTGGTGGAGGTTATTTCAAAATTGATCAATGATGCAGTAGCGAGAGGACAACTTTAAGGTTTCCAAGTGGTGGATCACGGGACCATTATTTCTCATTTACAGTTTGCAGATGACACGCTAATTTTCATTGATTCTAGTGTTGAAGAAGTTAAGAGACTTCTAATAATTTTGGCGGTCTTTGAAACAATCACAGGGTTGAAGCTAAATTTGGAAAAATCAACTATGATTAGTATGGGAGCAGATAATGTAATTGATGTTCTAACCAGGGAGCTTGGGTGCAAGTCGGAGAAGTTACCTTTTACTTATCTCGGTATGCCTACGAGGGGCAAAGTGGCGCAAAGACCTCGGTTTGGTATGATGTTTTGACTAGAATGGAGCAAAAGTTGGCAACATGGAAGAAGAGAAAATTGAACAAAGCAGGTAGACTCGTTCTCATTTAGAGTTGTCTTGTTAGTTTACCAATTTATTATTTGTCTCTTTTTCATTTGCCGGTTAGTGTGGAAAAATGAATGGTCAGAATAATGCATAATTTCTTATGGGGAGCTGTTGAAAGACGAAGAAAGTTAGTTTGGGTAGGTTGGACAAAGATTTGTCTTCCCAAGGCTAACGGGGGATTAGGAGTAAGGAATTTGAGGAAAATTAATCAGGCAATGTTGGTCAAGTGGATTTGGAGATACTCTAAAAGTAAAAATAGTTTATGGAAGAAGATAGTGCAAGAGAAGTTCAAGAGAAACAGTGGATTGCTTATGCCAGATATAGACTCTAAACCCCAATGTAGAAGTCTGTGGAAGAATGTGGTGAACATGGTACCTACGGTTCAAAGTATGGTACGTTTTACAGTTAATAACGGCAATGGAGTTAGATTCTGGAAGGACAAATAGCTTGATGGAAGTTGATTGCAAGATGTATTTCCGGAAGTGTTTAAAGCGATGAAGGATAAGGACGTTTCTATAGCTGAGATGATTGATAACAATGGTTGGAAGTGTGTGTTCAAGAGAGCTTTGAATGCTAATGAGCAGCTTGAATGGGACCTACTTAGGCGTGATGTACGTATCCCTAATCTTACGGAAAATGGAGATGATATGTCTAATATGGAAAACTTTACTACTAGTAAATGCTACGAGACTTTAGCAGGGAAGTTTGAACCATGTACCTTTGTGAAGCACTTATGGAGAGGCAATATTCCTCATTAGGTTAGTTTCATCATTTGGGCTTTTTTCATAATTCCCTTCCAACTATAGACATGTTGACGCATAGAGGAATGAAAATAGACAGTGATTTATGTGTTTTTTGCAATACCGAAAGAGAAACAACGGATCATATGTTTTTGCATTGACCTTTTTCTTTTGAGGTATGGAACTATTTCATAAAAGCTTTCAGGATATCGTGGCCAATGCCAGAAACTATTCTTGATTTGTTTGAAGCTTGGACTACAAACGTCTTACAAGGAAGAGGCAAAGTAGTATGTCAGATTATTCCCTATGCTATTTGTTGGAGATTGTGGAAGGAAAAGAACGGGAAAGTTTTTGAGTCTAGAAAGAAAGAAGCGACGGAGATTATTGATCTAGTCGAATAACTTATTGTGGTATGGTCTTGTGACTCTGATACATTTAAGTTTGTTAATCCTAGTCTCATTTGGAGTTGGGAAACTCTCATGAATGTGTAAAAACCTTTGTACCGTGTAAGGTTATTTTCTTTTTAATACTCCCTCCGTTCCACTTTAGATGATGTTTTTGGAGTTTTCACGCAGATTAAGAAATGGAGAGAGATATGAAAATTTTACATCTATACCCTTGAGAAAAGTCTTCAAACATTAATTGCTATTAGTTACATTTAAAAATAACTTATAGTTCCAAGACAAACTATAAGGGTGTTATTGGTAGTTTTGTGGAAAAATATGAAAACTTTCAAGTATTATGGAACAAAGAAAAAACCTTAAAACATCATCTAAAATGGAACGGAGGGAATATAATTTTCTTCTTCGAAAAATATAAAATAATGATGCATATTTTATTTTAAAATTTATTTTGTTTTAGAAAACATAACTAGTCATAAAAACCCATAAAAAGTCATAAAAACCCAAGGTGACCAAACTTGCGGAAAATAACAATTACTACATTTTTCTTGAAAATTGCGGGAAAAAAAAATATCAAAAGTTTATACACACTAAGAAAATTTTTGAATAATAAAATCAAAAGATAATAATTTATTTTACTTAAAAGTTTAAGAAAATATGATTTTATTTTCTCAAAACCCTTAATAATTTTTACTGTTTCAAATAATTTGAATCATGTGTTGACTGCTGATTACTTTATACGTAACATTAAATATATATATATATATATATATAGCTTCTACATTGTGCTTTCTCAGGCATCCTTTCACTGTGTAAGAAATCATGTTATCAATCCTAATGTTGTTTATGAATTAAGATTATTAATTGTATATATATATATATGTATACTCCCTCCGTCCCAAATTAGATGTGCTAGTTGGTTATAAATTTTGTCCCACAAATAAATGAGCTATCTTACTAATCAAGAGGATATATTAAAACTACCTTTTTAATTGATTATTATTACTATAAGAAATATGTATAATTTGATAGTCATACTTATATTCGTAGGTGTTTTAAAATGCTTTTCAACGGTATAAAGTTTACGAAAAACCATTGTGTAGTTTAAGAGATAAATCATTTCTAAGTTTTACTAGTTATTATTCATATAAGGGTATAATTGAAAGAAAAAAAATACTTAAACATACTCCCTTTTCCCTTGCCTTAAGAATTGTGGAAACTACAACTAGCTCATCTAATTTGGGATGGAGGGAATATATTACAGATTATTTTTTTCTTTTATCAGAACCCATAATGTCTGAATAAAAGATATAAATAAACGGATGCAATATTATTCAAAAAAATGGATACAAATACAATAACCCCAACAACCACATATGATAAGTACCCATACCAATTAACGCGTTGCTAATTTATATAGATGTGTCTTAAATTAATTAGTTGGTAAAACATGATACTAATATTGAATCATAATTATTGTTATGAGCTAAGCAAGTAGTAGGTATATTTTGTTTTCCCTTTTGAGATTACCAAGAAATATCATTTTGTTTGACCCGAAGTCTTACTATTAAACTCGACTAAAACGTCGGTTTCCTTGTACCAAGAATTAAAATGTTTAACGCGGTATGACTTACATTTACGGGTAAAACCCTGAGTTTTGATTCAATTAAAATATTTAGATGAACTGTTCATAAAGACCAAGAGTTTTCGTGAATCGAAACCGGCGAAGCGTGATTCGTATTTTATTTTAAGAATCGGTTCATATGTTGAATTATCCTATATGTATTCGGTTATAAGCGCAAGGCAAGCCCAAATCCTTTTTGTTTTTTTTTGGTATACGGCAAGCCCAGATCCTTAAACTGCAAAATATATACTCCCTCGGTTCCATTTTACTTGACGTTCTAGAGTTTTTCACGTAGATTAAGAAACAATAAAAAGAGTAAATTTTTTCCAATTCTACCCATATTAATAGCTTCCTAAGAATTTAAATTATCTAGTTTTTAGTTTCCTGATTTAATGCATATTACGAAATCCCGTTGTAATTTACTTGGGATAAACCAAATATTCCTCCATAGAATAAATTTAAAAATTGGATTAATTATATACCTGTTGATTACAATGAGAATTAATGATATGGTGTGATTCCAAAACAAGGGCAAATCAGTGAGAACTTGGGAAAAATACTTAAACTTTCATCTATTTTGGAACACAAAAAAAAACCCTAAAACATCAAGTAAAACAGAACGGAGGGAGTATTAAGAAAGCAAGGAGCATGTCTGGTGCAAAACTTGATTCCAAGGCCTCCCTCCCTCCCTCCCTCCCCACCTCTGGCAATTGGATCACCGATCATGTCTTTTCATGGTGCCGCTGTCAAAAGTTTGAAATTTGAAGCCAAGATATCAAGCATGGTCTGGACATACCATATTAACAATCTATTATCTTGCTTTCCATGCAGTTGATGAAATTATTTATCAGACAAGGACATCATTGAGATGATATTTTTCCCAGTCGTAACTTAGGCCTGCCGTGTCATTCATGATGGAATTGCAGCTAAGGCATCAGCCCTTGACATGCATTGCGGCTGTTATGGGGATGGGATTCCCACCATACAGGTTGTTATTGAAGCTTGACTCCTGATATAGATAATAGTAAAACTATTTATTCCCATGCATCGCTAGCATAATATATATACCTATAACGATAAGAACACAATGTGTCGTTTCAAGGGGAGGAATCATGTTTCTGGGATGACTTACTCTGATCCAAATACATTTGCTCGAGGTTAGAGGAATGGACCAAGATGTATGGAGATTTCTTCAAGGCTTCTTCCTACTTGGCAGAACTAGCTGCCAAAGGAGCTAAACTGGTAATAAAAGATAGAAAACAACCCTTTCCTTTCATTATGTTTGAGCTTACAAACAATTTTTTTTAATATGTTTGTTAATCAAATGCTATGCAGAGTGCACCAGGACCAAGCCATGTCTCGGCTATAAGAAGGTTAAGCGAATATCTTCTTGGTACTATTGCGGTATTCGCTTTGTTTTTGTTTTTTTTTTTTTTTTAATTAAAAAGAGAATTTATTAAAGAGAAAGAATGTACAAAAGGAGGCTACCAGAGGTAGCAACAAAAGAAAGAAAATTACAAAAGAATGGAGCCCCAGTAGAAGATTGTACTAGAAAAATTAATATGGACTCTATACCCTGCAGCTGAAGACCAAGCTAGAACTAAAGATTTTGCTTCATTGTCTAGGTTCGAATCAGTCTTGAAAGTATGTTTTTCCTCAAAAGTTCCATGATTTCTGTCATTCCATAAGACCCAAGTTACTGCAGCTGGAATAATGTTCCAGATTTTACTTCTCGAAACAGCAGGCCAACATGGAGCCGGTGTATACATAGAGAGTGGAAAGCACCATGACCAATCTGTAGGTGTTAGCATAGACCAAACTCTAAAAGCCACCTTACAATGAAGCAACATATGATCAGCCGACTCTTTCCCATCTCCACATAAAATACAGCAGTCATCTAAAGCTACACCCTTCTTCAGCATCATATCATTGGTGTTTAATTTCCCATGGATTGAGAACCACAGGAAAAAAGCCACCTTAGGAGGGATATAGTCATTCCAAATAAATGTGTAGGGAAAATCTTCAACACCTGCATTCTCTCTAAGTTTAGAATATAAGGTTTTAACGGAGAAAACACCTTTATCTCCAAGAGATCTTATAGTGTCAGGTAAACTGTCTAGCCTTGGTGGAGTAGAGCCAATTCTTATAAGTAATAAAGCAAACTGGTTTGCCTCATCATCTCTTAGTCTGCTTTTAAAATTAAAAATCCAGTTACCTTCCGAGAAAACTGATTTTTCTCCTTTGAATGGTGCTTTGGAGTCAAATCGTGCTTCAGTGGAAAGTAATGGGGGGTCTTCAATTCATAGCAGCAGATGGAATAATCCCCTTCCAATCATCAGCTCTTCTGCAACAAAAACCAAGCTTGCTTATGTATAACCCAAGAATATCGATGGGGAAACTTCTGCTTTCTTCGATTTATGTGAACTCAAACCTAAAATTGAAAATTGTGCTTCTTTAGTTGTTGGGTATTTTGTGGGGCAGAGATTGGATTTTACTTTTGTGAAAGAGAAATTAATCTTAAATTGGAAAACTAAGGGAGATTTTCCATTACTATCCATGGAGAAAATTTATTTCTTTTTAAGTTTGTACAAGAAGAAGATAGGATAAGGGTATTGGAGAAAATTTTTGATGGGGCGAAATCCGAAGGGGCATGGGGGACAAATGATATGTTGACACATGTCTTTGATTCCCATGAATTATGTTTCCAAAAATACCAACACCAATTAAGAAAACATGTTTTCTGGCCAAAAATACATTTCTTTTATATTTTTGGAAACAAAATTCATGGAAATCAAAGACATGTGTCAGCATATCATTTGTCCCCCATGCCCCCTTCGGATTTCGCCCCCATCAAAAATTTTCTCAGGGTATTGGAGGCTAGTTCTATTGACATTGCTAATCGTTTATTCATAGTTAGACCCTGGTCACCATTTATTGAACAACAGATTGCTTCAATTCATTCAATCCCGATCTGGATGAATCTAAGATATGTTCCTATTTACCTTTGGAATGAAATGGGATTCGCAAGATTAGCTAGTGTAGTTGGCAGACCTATTATGACTGATTCTCATACAACTACGAAAACTAGGATGAATTATGTGAGAATATGTGTTGAAGTTAGAGGTGTAAAACGTGTTGGCCCGGCACAGCCCGGCACACGAAGTCGCGTGCTTCACGTGCCATGTGCCGTCTTTGTCTTGTGCCAACGATTTAAACGTCTTTGTGTCGTCTTTGTGCTTTATTAGTCAAAAGCTAGGCACAGCACAGCCCACGGGCACAACACATGAATAAACGTGTCGTGCTGTGCCGTGCTAGCACACGTGCTATAAACAATTTGAAATCACTTAATGTATACATTAAGTCGGACATTATCACAAGAATTTAATTAGACAACATATCATTTGAAATTATTTCAAGTAAAATTAACAAGTTTATTCAATAAAAAGAAATAGCCCATCAAATATAAAATTGGATTATTGTCATGTAAATTAATGTTCTAGTTACGTGTAGGTGACGACATTATAACAACGATATTGAAATATACTTTCCAAATATTAAGGTATTATATGTGTTGTTATAAATAAGCCAACATAAAATGTTAAAAACTAGCTAGAATAGTGACTCTTTTGTGAAATATACAAAAAATGTGATGTATTATGCCTTGTTATATGGTGTATTTGTACATGTTATGACGTGCTCTCTTAACGTGCTGGGCTGGGCTGGGCCACGTGCTTATCCGTGCCGCGTTCTGTGCTGTGCTATTGTGCCCATTAGTCAAACCCAACACGTCCCATTTAACTAACGTGATGTGCCGTGGCCGGGCTAAGTCACATCTTCGGCTGGGCTGTGCTCAAATTTTAGCGTCTTCAATTGGTCAGTGTGCTCCTGCTGGCACAGCCCAATTTACACCTCTAGTTGAAGTAGATATAGATTGCTCTTTTTCAGCTGAGATTCCTTACAGAATTGATAATGAAAGGGCGTTCTTCTATATACCACCAGAATTACTAGCGATACCCCTTTATCTACATACCCCCAACATTTATCTATCTACCCATCAGATTCATAAAATTTTCATACCCCCAAACAACAAATCAGAAATAAAAACAATATTATCTCTTCACTGTAGCAACAAATAGATGAAAATATAGAGTTCATGTTCTTCCTCCCCGTCTGTTTCTGCATTGAAACACAAACCCATTTTCTTATTTCTGTGTTAGTGATAATGGATCAAGGGAAATAGAACTCCTAACTTGAAACACTTACAGTTTTGTACCATGCACCTTCTCTGTTTGTTAAAACGCCTTGAAGATTTTTGTTGAAATTGATTGTAGTTAAGGATTCTAAAGAGATCTTTCTAGTTTTGTACTCCAGATCTTTAAAATAGAATAATACAAAGAGATGATCCATACCAAGAGAATCATTCTTAACTGAAGAAGCCATTTCAAGTTTCAACCTACTGTTTGTACATAAGTACATTTGAACTAAGATCCTAAATCACCGTTTGTGCATAGTCACTTCATTTGCAGAGCTTGAGAAAATGATTCTACATTTATTTATCTATCAAATCACTTTCATCAATCATAAGAATGATTCCAAACTGCTCAAATCAAATCATTGTTAAACAGCTGAAATCAAATCCTATGACAAATTAGCCTTCCTAAATTGGGGCCTAGGCAACTTAATTGGGGCCTATAGATTTCTTCATCCACCAATAGAAAATGATAAGGGGTGTCCCAAAAATTGTAAAATTTCTAAATTAACCATAATTATTCTAACACAAATACAAAATTAAAACTTAATTAACAAATACCAAAATCATTGATCAAAACTCAATTTATTTTTCATCAAAATTAAAACTAAATCTTAATCAATCACAAACAACAATTAAAATTTAATTTTCCTTTTGGTTTGAAAAAAAAAAAAAGCCAAAAAACACACAATTCAAGTGTCGAGTTGAATCCCTTTAAACCTTTCCTTATAAGGGATACTCTACAATGATTTACCTCTAAATCTTTAAAATCCACTCATCAAGTTTTCTGAAAATCCATCCAGAATCGGTCTATATGTGAACCATATTAATCATATTATGGCCTTAATCGGTTTTTAATGTGAACCTACATTACCCGATTCTGGATGGATTTGATGAACATAAACTATAATCGGATTACATTAGTACACACATAAACCGATTCTGGATTCATGTTCGGATCATTTTGCAGCATATGTAATTCGATTTTGTAATTTAAAATCTCTGTATCAACAATCGGATTACATTGTCATACATATAAACCGATTATGAAAAAGCTGCAGCAAACTACCTTCAGAATCGGACTTCATAAACGTATTTGAAGTCCGATTCTGAAGCAAAATTCATGAGTCCTAGTTACCAAAAAAAAAGAAAACCACTTTCATTCATTAAGATACTCATTTCATAAGAAAGCGTCAAATATAAGCATCCGATAGATCAAGTTTTTAACATAAGGAAAATACTCATTCCAACAAATGGAGACCATCAAATTGATCCCAAGACGATCAATTCCTCCCATCGCCTCATGTTGGGATCGTATTTTTTTAGCATATCCTTGCTGACCTCCGAGACCTCATGAAACCCATAAACCGGTGGTAGTGGACAATCATCACGTACTTTAAGACCGATATAATGTATGTTGTTATGGTTGAATAAAATAATTCTCCGATCCCTAATCGATTCATCCCAAATGGTGTATTTTGGTGCGTATGTATAACATGATCCCTTACCAAATAGATGAACAACGCAACTCCACGTTTCCGCTAAGAGATGTCCACATAGAAGTATTTACATCCAATGCTCTCGGGTAATTGGTCCATTTTGCTTTGGCCCTTATACTCTAGCAACCATTTTTTTCAAAAATCACTTCTTTGTCTTGTCTTGTTTTTCCTTCCTTCATCATCGATATGTAAAATTCCTTGTCTTCTTGTAGGCGCAAGGCCATCATCTTTCTAAAGTATTGATATTGGGTTAGGTTCTCATCGTCCGCCAAACTTATATGGCCTATTTGTTCCGACGCAACATGATAACCACAATTCCCATCCGCATCCACGTCGTCGGTGGATAACACATAGGGCTTGATGATTTCAGGAAGTTTCGAGTAATACTCCTCGAATATGGTGTAACACGTTCGATGGGTTCTACCTCGTTCATCCCTAGGCGTGCTTCCATCACCAAGAGCGGCCCTTATAGTCACCATAGAACCCTTTTGTCTTGCTTCCCCCTTCCATGCACGTATCCTTGATATTCGTGTTGTACTCGCTTGACTCTCTTGAAAAGGAACGAATAGATTGTTTGGCCCTAGACTCTTTTGCGAAGGAACGATTGGATCCTCATGTTGCGAAGGAGCGATTGGATCCTTATGTTACGAAGGAGCGCGTGTCCCGCTTTCTCCCTTCTTTGGTCGACCCATTTTCCTCTTAGCCGGTGCTTCTTCATTCTCAATTTTTGAAGGAACGTTTGAAACATTTGTCTTCCTTGTGCGCTACTTGCCCCGATTTCTCCCTTCTTCGATCGACCCCTTTTCTTTGGAACCTTAGCATCTTCATATTTAGCGTCTTCCTTCTCATGTCGACAAAGGATTCTTTTATGACTCAACAACGAGTGTTCTCTGGTACTCATTGCAACCTTAAACTCGTACCTTTCTTCCTTCCTATCCATGTTGAAAGGTGGTATACCCGTCGGAGGTAGCACCGTTGGTTCTCCGACCGGTACCATATGGGGGGTTCGCGGCTAGTTTTAAGTCGTACCACAAAACTTTTCTTCCCAAGCCATCCTTTTTTTTTGAATTTCTCGATGATTTCTCTTCTAATATCCGTGTCCACAAAGGATTCGAGTGGATCTTCGGTTGGGGGTGGTTTGAAAGTAAGTTGCTTCCAAAACGGATCAATGATTTCAAAAGGAATACCTTGTTGGTACTTCGCGATCATGTGACGACACGGAAATCCAAGGCCGTCATCGTCATATATTTACATTCAATTCTTCTTCTTCCCATCTCCTTTTCCACATAATATTTGTAATCCTTCATCATAAAAATATCGCCCAGTGAGACACCCTATAATTTAAATTTGTAATCAACCGACTGTGTTCCTTGTAGCTTGTGATGATTTTCATCCTACTCTCTTCCATTTGAGCGGTTATCTTGATGATATCGGCCTTGGTGTATTTATGGATGGCTTCTTGTAATGTAACCATGGTGTTTTGACTCCCTCGGAGCAAGCTTTTGAAACATCCATGAGATCCTTCCGCGATACTTGTCGCCTCATTCTTGTAATGCATGTGTTGCTACGTGTAAGCATACACAAATTTTCCTTCGTACGGATCCAACAATTCCTTTAAGCAATAAACCACACATTTCTCGTAATCTTTCTTCCATAGCCCAATAAAACTCTTCAAGTGGTAATCGAACTCGGTCACAGACATTGAGCGTACCATTGAATCCCATTGATGTTGAAGTGCCTTCCATAGTATCCCATTCGCTTCATACTCCGATTTGCTTTTCTTATTGTCCTCCTCTCTTTGTTATGGAGTTAGTTTTTGAACACGCTCATCTTCGGCTTTTTCAAGAGCGGTACCTTTTTATGGCTTTGGCTTTTCGATATGACCCCTACAATTACTTCTAATATTGCATTGTATGTGCCATGTTCAAAGAAAATGCTTAGCATCCGGAAAAACCACTCAAATGGCATTCATAAGTGCTTGGTCCTTATCCGTTACTATGATCCTCGGAGTTTGATCGCCACGGTATATCTCCTTCAAGGTCTCTAGCATCCAAGTAAAACTCACATCATTCTCCCGATCCATAAACCCCCATGCTATTGTGAAAGTTTGCTTGTCGGAAGTATGGGAAGCAATGTTTAACAACTGCATGTTGTACTTGTTGGTCTTGTACGTACAATCTATTAACAAAATTTGATAGAAGCATTGTGCCAACTTGATCATCTTCGGATGCGCCAAGAAAATACGAGTCACTTTTCCTTCCAATACTTGTTTCCTCATTGTGTATCCGTGTTGATCGTCTAACCATTGAGATTGTTCCATAACCGCTCTACCATCCCATGACCTCCTCCTAAAGGCTGCTCTTTCCGTGTATATTTGCCTAAAAGTGGACAAGTTATCCTTATCATCCTTCTTAATCTTCCTAAGGATGTCACTTGGTTTACACGCTTTCATCGACCTCACTGTTTCCCATTGATGTGGTTTCAACCCACAAACGGACGCGTGTCCAACAAGAGATTCCGGATCATCATGATTGTGACAACCATTCATCACTTTAGAGAACTTGTATACCTTACTACCATCGGGTCTCTTGGGTCTATTAACGTACAGTCTTTCCTTGTCGTCTTATTCACGTACAGTCTTTCCTTTTCCCAGTGACTTTCTTGCTTTCCACCTCTCTCACAAACAATTTCCAAACGATCTTCACTTGAATGATGGCCTAAAACTAAGGCGCATTTGATCTCTATTCCCTTGTCTATAAACCACTTTGCATCCTTCCTTTCTTTCCATTCCAAATCGGTGTAATAGTGGGCAGAGGTATCAACACCTACGGGTTTGGGCTGATCTTCGTCGAATGCCGCAACAATCTACAACAAATATCAACAAGTTGATGATTCAAAATCGGTTTATATGCTACAGTCGATTAAACCGATTTTCCACAATCGGTTTATATGTGCAACTATAAAGACCGATTAAAGATTTGTCTAAAAAATTTCAAAGTCCACAATTGGTTCACGTCTCGTGTCATATAATCCGATTGTTGTTCACATTTCTCCGGAACTTTAAGAATCGGATTACATATACGAAAATAAACCGATTGTCGACTTACGTGATTATTCAAGTGAAGAAATCGGGTTATGAACATCATCAAAAAAACCGATTCTCGGTCACGTACCCATCGCGCCAAAAAATTACTACAATTGGTTCATATGGTGATGAACAAAGACCGATTTCTCGTACCCAATTTGGGATTTCACCGAGAGGCTCGGTTTATGTAGTGTTATTGAATAAACCAATTCTGGAAAACGATTTTGAAATTTTGTTCCTTTTTGGGCAATCGAGACGTGCAAATACACGTTTGTAGATCGTTACAACTCATACCTGTTTATTAGAAGCATTATCACCTTCCTCTTACCGACGAATTTGTTCTTGTGCTTGAATAATATCCTCAAGCATTCTTTGGTTGACATCCTCTTCTTCTTTCAACAAATTATCCAATTCGGTAGGATCGAAATCATGATAATCTGATGCACCCACTTCTTCATCACTACTAGAGTCTTCATCATCAATATAAAGTTTCATTTTTGCTAAGAAAATCACAAACCCTAGATTTATCTTTTTTCCCTCTACTTCTTCTTTCCCTCCAAACCTTAAAAGAGGAAATGAATTTCTACTCTAATCCTAACACTATAATCAAACTCAAACACTAATTAATTTAACTAATACTAACTTAATTAGTCATCACTAATTTAATAAGGGTATATTAGGTATTAACAAAAATAGTGGTTAAGGGGTTTCTAGAAATTACTTGTTAGTGACCCTATTTTGTCATGTAGCTATAGGCCCCAATTAAGTGGTATAGGCCCCAATTTAAGAAGGCAAATTAGTTCTCAGCAAAACCTTCAAAAATAATAAAATGATTAGTAGTTCCTATTTGTAGGCTATTATATACCTTGAGTTTATCATCATATGATTCAATCCCCAGACCTTCTAAATGGGATTCTAACGATTCTTTACCTAGGTATTTTCTGTGGTCTTCCATACTAGTATTCTTATTATATAATCTTTCCATTAATCTCACAATTAAAATTATGTTCTATATTTGGAAATAACATTATTCTTTTACACGCTTATATATAGGAATATTTTTTTTACATTGTTATATATGGTTATACAACAAATTTTTGAATGGGGTATCAATATTAAAATTTTGAAACAATTTCATGATTTTCATGTTAATCAAATTATAGCTAACAAAAGGGGTACCGCTAGTATTTTCTGGGGTATAAACAAGAACGCCCTTCAAATACTTTTTCTTATTTTTAATTTACATCAGGATGCATACAGTTTCATCCTCGTTCCTTTTTAAGTTGAAGACAGAATGAACCCAGTTTCATTCTTGCTATTTTCTTGGTGTCCATTTCACCCATACTAATATTTACTCGTCCATTGGAACCATGTTTTAAAAATATTTAGGCAAATGACCTATTTTCCGTTGTTTGAAATGGAAGATTCACACCATATGAATCCTAAAACCCCATAAGCACTTGATGTTAATCATAGATAAAATTGAGTTTAACTGAATTGTTCGTATGATAATAAATTGATCACCATTAGGTCTACAGTAGTATCCATAGTCAGAAACCATTACAAGAAACTAATGATGTTGATTGAGAACAACCAAATAAACTTGGTTGAATGCCGGAACAAGACAAGATCAGAATCGATCTTTATTAAGATTAATTAGAATAACAAAATATACCCAATAAGAATTTGATTTGTAGAGAGAAAGATAATAACTCATTGATAAGTGAAATATTGATTCTAGCTTAGAATGAGAACCTAAAATCCACTTGAATCTGTTGATGCATCAGACACAAAAAAAAAAAAGGTTAGCAAGCATCGTCTGTAAGTATTCCACCATTTACAACACGAGAACAAAGAAAAATAGCTAGCCAACCAACGATGATGAAGGAAAAAATATGCCTTTAAAGTTAAAAGCCGCAAAGATAGCTTTCAACGGATCAACAACAACATTAAAAAAAAAAAAAAAAATCCGAAAGAAACGCACTAGTCGCGACACTTGAAAAGAATATCATGGGAAATATGATACTCCAAATTCGGAATATGCCGAACTAATGGACACAAACAAATTAGTTGGAGAGAACAACAAAAATATCAGTTGTTGTTTAATAATGTAGAGATTATTGAGGTTACTTTTGGAATAACACAAAATTGGTTAAAAAGACCAAAATCAATAATTTCTGGGTGAAAAAGATATTTAGATTTTGATACTGTTTAAATGGACATAAGTATAAAAATAGCCAGGATGTAACCAGTTTCATCCTACCCATTTTCAAATACTTTTTCTTATTTTTCATTTACATCAGGATGCATCCAGTTTCATCCTCGCTATTTTTTAAGTTTAAGACTGGATGAATCCAGTTTCATCCGTTCTATTTTTTTGTCCATTTCACCCATAATAATTTTTACTCGTCCATTTGAACCATGTTTTAAATTTTTTTGGACAAATGACCCATTTTCCGTTGGAATAAATTAACATTGTATTAATCTTTGATATAAAAGATCAAAAAAAAAAAAAAATCAATTAGCAAATGACAGTGCTAATGAGCAAGGCACCGAAGAACAAAAGCAAATGATTTGTGTTAGCCATTACATATACAGTGCTTTGAAGGCATATATATATGAAGAGAAAGATAATTTGGAAAACCAAATGACAGTATCCAAATAAGAAACTAGATCAACTAGTTGTGCTACTGCTAGACTTGTAACAAATGAATAGAACTGGAGGACCACAATTCATTTGAATTGTTGAAGAAGTGAAGTGGTAATACTGTAACCACACAAAAATTTCAACGATAAGGGAGAAAAATTACTAATAAAAGTTCAATAAAGAAAGCAGGATTATTATTGAATATTAGTAAAAAAACGAGTCGACGAAACATGATTCAACTGACGAGAAAGCAGAAACAATATAATTGTGAGAGAGAAAAAAAAATGATGGTACAAACTCAAAACACAAGAATCACCGAACAAAAAGTAACATTCGGTAAAATTAATGAAATGAGAAGGAAAAGAAAATTCAGATGCGGAAGCAATTGATAAGAAAAAGATATTTGGATCTTTTCCTGCCCTGATACCATGTTAGAATATGGGCATCCAACTCAAAACCAATTGGCAATGAGTGGAGGCCCAAAGGATTATAAACTGCAGGATCTTAGATTTCCCAGACAATGTGGGACTAATAATCTCAACACGCCCCCTCACGTGTAACCTCGCTGGGTCTAGCACGTGGACAATAAATAGGGTGACGCGGAGTAAAGGTGCGGTCAAATGACTCGACACAAAATATCATGCTCTGATACTATGTTAGATTTATGATAAGAGATCAGGACCAGAATTAAATGGAAGGCAAAGATTAAAGTGGTTCGGTCGCTCGACCTACGTCCACTAATAAAGCCCAGGGTGAGATAATATTATTGATGAGCATCAGAACATTCTGAGATATTTTTACACTTACATTGTGTTTCCTATTTATAGGAGTAATAGGAATCACTAAACCCTGAGACTAGCTAGATTAAGCTTATCTAACTAGATTACACAATCTTGTTAGTGACTTAGCCTTCCAATCTTGTTATCTTGTTACTTACTTGCCATATATTCCAACACGGTCAGTTCATACATATGTGTTTAATGAGAAAACTAACACAATCAGAAAGCCAGATCTATCTACAAATCACCGATTAAATTTTTATGTTTATCAGTGATAATACCGCAACAAAAAATGGCTTACAAAAAACTGAAGAGTGAAACCTACAATTGATAGGATACATGTGAAAGTTCAACCTATAGCGACATACTAAACATGGATTCAACAGTCTGTGTGATGTTGTATAAAAAATACTAAAAATTCTTCTTATTGCCAAACCATGTAGCTAAAATATCCTATTACGAAAATTTGAACTTAACTGCGCTCTTGATTCTGATAAGATAATTTAGAGTGCGGATGATATTCTTTTATTTCAGTGCCTGCCTCTACCAATTACCAATATGGTTTTAATAGAAGACATGTTTTTGAGGCTGAATGTTGATCGGAAAACTTCTGCATGTTACAGAGTTATATGTAAAACATGATTAGAATACATTTTGTTTTCCTACGACATACCGGATGGTCTGTTGGTGATAAAAGGTGTTCGTCAAAATGCATTGGATATATTTTGCACTTCTAAACTGTACTGTTTGTGTAGACTTATCTTGAACATACATTTATTTCTTCAAAAGACATATTGGTCGGTATGTTAGGTCGACAGAAGGTGTCTGTTTTTTTTTTTTAGAAAACAGAGAACAGGCGCCTAGATAGGCCGCCCTCTCATGGATACAGGTTGGATACTGTCTGAGCTAGTAGGTTCATCAGACGTATCTCTAAATATATAATTAGTGTTATTACGGTAATCCGGATGAAGAGATTGTTGTTTGTGGAATTTCAGAAGCATAAGCAAAATGGTTTGAAGATTCCTTCCCCTCCCGGTATAGTCGGAGAAGTGATTAGATTGCCTAGTTATTCTTGCAAGATTTATAGAAGCAAAATTTTGTTGAGCATTAACTATCTTGAGCTTCCCTAAGATGAAATCGATTGGAGCATTGTTGTTGTTGTTGCCTTGTATTATACTTTCTCCTCCTTTGAACTGTTTTGGACTTCCGGTTGGTAACTTGATTTGATAGCTTGTAATGTTTCTTCCTCTTCAGCAGCAAAGTTGACATTCGTTTGCCTCATAGTCTTTCCCCAAGTTAGGGCAAGTTGAGCTCCTCTTCTTGATCTTTCTGCTCTGCTGAGTCCAGAGGTATGGTCTTTGAAGTTTCTTATTCCCATGCATTGACCTGTGAAGGACAGGGCAACAAAAGAGTAATTAGTATAAGTATGAGCATCCCTAGTAGCATGGCATGGGTCTACAAATTCAATATGCATGCTAATAGTGATTCCAAATTTGTCAGAGGCATGTCTGTGTTGGCTGTAATTCTCTGGAGGAGAATTAGAGTTATTAGACTGATAAAATAGGTTGTTCATGATGTGCCCTGGTTTATGATGCACTCTAGAATGACTATAGAGGTCTTTGGGTTATGTTTCTAGCAAGTAACATTAGCATCTGGAGTGATTTTTCTAAAAATCCAGTCACATCTCGGCTTTCCGGATGAACCAATGAGATAGTAGCATAAGTTTCATTCCGGGTGGCGGAGAGATTATTAGCACCGGAACCAGCTATTGAACCAATGATGGAAAGGGGTGAAGGCGAGAGAAAAGATTATGGTGCTCCCCAGGAGATTCTTCCGAGACTTCAGAGGCGTGGGCGGGATAGAAGGGCATGAGTAATATCTTCAGCTCCATTGTTGCAGTAGGAGCATATAAGACTTATGTAGCTCAAGGTGCTGGAAGTTTTAGCATTAGTTGGAAGAATGCCATGGGCACATTTCCATATGAACAAGTGAATGGCTGGACTTGTGTCCAGAGCCTAAATTTTATTCCATGGAGCAATCTGACTATCATTGGCATACTTGTCTTGGACTTGTTTGTCATATAAGGATTTGACAGAAAACTTGTTATTGGGAGTGAGAGACCACTGGATTTCATCATGATCGGAGGGGAAACATGAGTTTGAAGTATTAGGTTTTCGATGTTGGGTGTGAACCATTGATTTAGGATATTAATATCCCATTCTCCAGAAGTGGTGAGAAGTTGGTTAACAATGGTGAGGTTATCAGGGAAGAGGGTAGGTTTGGGGATTCTGTCAGAGTTGCTAGCTTTCCATATGTCTTCCCAGATGTGAATTTTCCTTCCATTTCCAATCTTCCAAATGTAGTTTTGCTGAATTAAGGCTATGCCTTCCAGTATTCCTTTCCATATCCAAGAGTCATTGTACTTTGGCTTGGTATCCATTCTTATAACTTCTGTATTGGGAAGTGAGATGCTTTCATGGTGCTGCTCCAGAGGTAATATGGTTCCTTGATTAATCTCCAGGCAATCCTGGAGAGCATAGCCAAGTTGAATATTTCCATATTCTTGAATCCCAATCCCCCCAGCTCCTTAGGTTTATTAACAGCATCCTAGGCAAAGTAGTAGAGACCTTTATATTTGTCCTTTTCTTTGTTCCAGAAGAAGTCCCTTTGAATAACATTGATTTCATTGCAAGTAGGTTTTGGAATCTTAAAGCAGTTCATCTGGTATATGCTAGAGGTAGAAGTAACAGATTGGATCATAGTCATCTTTCCAGCAGTAGAGAGGTTAGTCTTCCATCCAGCAAACCTGAATTTAAGCTTATCAACACAAGGCTTGAAAGCTTGAACCTTACCCTTAGTTTTGAATAAAGGGGATCCCAGGTAATCGTCTGAAGTATTGATTCTTTGGACATTCATAGAAGTGCTTATCTTTGTCGGCTAAGTCGGGGCGGTGTTTTTCTTTGAAGAATATGCCAGGACTTAGAGAAGTTTATCAATTGTCCAAAAGATTTCCCAAATTCATGAAAGATCTGAATGAGATTGTTATATTCCTGTAGGTTGGATTTGCAGAAGATCATGCAGTCATCAGCAAAAATAAGGTGGTTTATGGCTGGTGCATCCTTGCAGATTTTGATTCCTTGAATTTGTTGTTGGGATTCAGCATGAGTTAAGTATCTAGAAAGAGCTTCCATGCAGAAGAGGAAGAGATATGGGGATAAGGGATCCCCTTGTCTCAAACCCCTACACGGCTTAAAGAATTTTCCTGGTGACCCATTGACTAGAACAACCATGCTTGTAGTAGATATGCATTGATGTATTAAGTTGCACCATTGAAAGATGAACCCCATTTGAGACAAGACTTGGACAAGTAAATCCTAATTCACTTTGTCAAAGGCTTTGGCCATATCAATTTTGATGCCCATAGTTCCATTGCTTCTTTTTTTCCCTCTCCTGGTTTCATGTGATGAATTATCTCATGGGATATATCAATATTGTCAGAGATTTGTCTACCATGTATGAAGGCAGACTGAAAAGGGGATATGATTTTAGGGAGGAGGGGTTTGAGTCTTTGGGCTAAAAGTTTAGATATGATTTTGTAGGTGGTATTGCATAGGGAGATAGGCCTGAAGTGAGCTGGTGTGGTAGGTTTCTCAATTTTGGGGATAAGAGAGATGAAGGTGGAATTCATCTCTTTTAGGATGTGCCCTGAAGTGAAAAAATGTTGGATCATGTGAATGATGTCTTCTCCCACAATGCCCCAGTTAGCTTGGAAGAAGTTAGGGGGAAAGACATTGGGTCCTGGAGCTTTTTCTCCAGCCATGCTAAAGAGGATGTTTTTGATTTCCGGAGCATCGGGTATTCTAATAAGGTTCTGGTTTTCTTGAGTGGTTATAGTTGTAGGTATGAGGTTTATAATGAAGGGGTTGATGTTTATAGTTTTGAGTTGCCATGGTGGCAAAGTGATTTGTGAAAATAGTGTTTATTTCGGCACTGTCTTGAATCCAGGATCCATCATCTCTTTGTATAGAATCAATTTTATTCCTTCTATATCTCTTTTTAGCAGCCAAGTGGAAGTAACCAGTATTTCTATCTCCAAGTTTGATATGTTGGTCCCTGCTTTTGGTCTTCCAGAAGGATCCATGAACATGTTGCCAATGCTCAACCTGAAGTCTTGCTTATTTAAGTTCTTGTTCTCTATTTGAGTTGAACTAATTCTTGGTTAACCAATCAAGGTGCTGGATGCTTTCTTCAAGATTTGTTTTGATGTTTCCATAAACTTCTCTATTCCATTTCTTTAATCTTACTTTGATATCTCTGAGCTTCCTAGCAATTCTTATAGCTAGGATCCTTTGTGGTTAACATTCCAGCATTCAGCTATTATGCTCTTGCAGTCTTCATGGTTAAGCCAAGGTCCAAAGAATTTGAAAGGGATTTGTCCTTGTTTCCAAGAGGGATTGGTATTGGAGAGAATAGGATTGTGATCAGAACCAATGGCAGGGATGTTGGAGATGGCAGTATTAGGTTGAGTTTCTAACCAGGCTTCATTAGCTAGACCTCTGTCCAATCTCTGCTCAGTAAGTTGGGAACCAGTTCTTTTGTTGGTCCAAGTGAAATGACATTCAATATAACTTAAATCAGTGAGATTAGCTTCCTCAATCTTGTTTAGAAATAATTCATCTTCATCTTGATCAATAGGATGTTGACTGAACTTCTCATGCTCATGAAGGACAAAATTACAATCTCCCATGATTAACCAAGGCAAGGGGTTAGTAGCACAAGTATTTTCAATCATCTTCCAGGAATTAAGTTTATCATTAGTAGAATAAAGGCTACCATAGTAGCCAGTAAACATCCAAGGATCTCCTTGCAAGGGTTTTATGATTGCACTAATGTGGTAGTCGGAAAAGTCTTTTATAGTGACATCTAGGTTGGTTTTCCAAGAAAAAACTAATCCACCAGCCGATTTGGTTTTTCCTTTTGGTTCTACATACCAAAAATTTGTGACACCTATGTTACCTAAAATTTTATTAAGATTTCTAGATTGCTGTTTGGTTTCAGATAGGAAGATAATATCAAGTTTGTGTTTATTTAACATGTTATCAAGGTGTCTAATGGTGTTATTTTTTCCTAGGCCTTGACAGTTCCAAGCAATGATTGAATAAAATTGCCAAAAGTATGAAATGGTAGGATATGTAAATATGACAATTATGTATCCTAGAGTTATAAGTGAGTGGCTAGTGATAATGATTAGGACAGCCCAACTATGAGATTTCAAATTAAGAATGATAAATATGTTAACTTTATAAATCGGATTGTAAGAAATTACCTGAGTGATGCTAAAGGGGTTAGCTCCTATAAGATTGCTAGTAGTAGTCTCCGTTATGTGTTCCTCCTCCATGTGGGTGGTCCGATTGTTGCTCCTCTTAGCTGATTGGTGCCCTTCCCACTGCATAACATGGTTCTCAGTACTTATGGGTTGGTTGTACAATTTTTTCTTAGGATCAACCAATTGGGGATGTTGCTCAGCATCTACTGCTTTAAGTTTGAATTCATTTATTTTCCTTTCCCATAAGAGTTTTTTCTATTTGATGTGATCCTCCATCATTTTATTTTGAATATCAGCTAGAGAATGTAGGTTCTGGAGGGTATTGATTGAGGAAAAGCCCTCATTTTGGTGGTGAAGGTTATTTCCAAATTTTGGAAATACTGCTGAGGAATCAATGGTCATCTCTAGCTCGAGGAAGTGGAGATCTTTCTTTGTATTGCTTTGTCTTCTCTGCTGACTTTGATGTTGTTTTTATTCTTCATTTTAGGATCTTTGATTCTCGTAGTTTTCCATCAATTTCTTATGCCTCTTCTGGCAAGCAATAGCTTCAAGGTTGGTGGTGGGATAAGCAGTAGTGCTTGGTTGATCTGAACCAGCTTTGAATATTATATGCCCTGGAGATCCATCCGGCTCCTAAGAAGAGTTTTTAAGAAGGGTCTGTTTTTGTGCAATTATCATTTTGATAGCAAATTTTTCTGCTCCAGCTTTGTCAGTATAATGACGTATAAGGGGTGGTGGTTGAGATTCCTTCCAGCTACTTGTTGGGGTGTGAGTGTTATTTGAAGATGAGGGGGTATTTGGTGATGGTGGGTATTTGGTTTTGGAGGTGGATGTATACTGATTGGTTGGGGTTTTCTGAGCATTTCTCTCCTCCTCAACGCAAAGAGGACCTGGGTGATCAAGAGTTCTGCAGACTTTACAGAAGGCTATACCATTAAGGGCATAAGCTAATTCAAGCTAGTGAGAGGTAGTCTCATCCTCATAGGCATCAACTCCATACTTTAAAGCTTTGGTAACATCTAGAGTAATCAAGACTTCAAGATTCTTTTCATCCTCATCTCTTCCATAAGCTTTCTTAGAACCTTGGTAGATTCCGACTGGTTCAATGATATTACTAATATCAGGAATAATATAAATTGGGATTCTCTTCACCAGCACCCAAACAAGAACTTTGTAGAATTCTGCTTTATCAATGAAGTCTGGTCCTGATGGTGGGACTTCTGTGAGGACTATGAGCTTGTAAAAAATTCCTCTTGTTCCTCCTTTTCCGAAGACCTTGTAATCCTCAATACCAGTCAGCCTGATTTGGTAATAGTTTCTTCTTTTCTCCCATAAAGAGACTTCAGCATTTCGGCGTAGTTCCCAGTTGCTGTTGATGAAATTGGTTATAGTTCTTGTTTCATGAGAAATTTTGCTGCAGTATCTTCTAATGAAGACCCATTTCCAATCTATCTTTTTCTTGGGTAGGATGTTTGCTTTGTTAATAAAAACTTTTGGGAATAGATCTTCTGGGAAATTTAGAGAGGAGTTCATTTGACTCACAAGGTTGTCTATATTTCCAGTATTTTTAGTTCCTGAGGAAGAGGCCATGAAAATTTGGGTATTCAGGTTTTCTCTGATGATTATCTTGAGATGGTACTCTATGTAGAGAAATTTAGGATTGGAGGGAATATTTGTAGTTTTGTGTAGCACTTTAATTTGAATTTTGAATTGCTGGTCAGGGTTACTCAGATAGTACAGTTTGTTGCTTTGTTGCGGTTTGGTAGATAGAAGCTGTGGGTTTTGCAGAGGTTGGCACCACGGAGTACAGCTTTGCTTGGTAGCTTTTGGAACTACTAACAATCTAATGGAATGGGACTTGAAAATTAAGCAAAATACAAAGCAAATTCTACAAAGCAAGAGAGAATAACCTAAAGAAAGACAAAGTTTATGAGTTATTGATTGAAAATTATTTTTTATGGTCAAACTTTGATCGTGATGGTCCATGCATTTTGTAGTCCATGTGATGAAATTGTACTTTGTGTGATGGCTGTGATTTATGATGTGCATGCTACGGAAGTTAAGACTATGGTACCGAGATGTGGAGGTGAGTAAGAAGACTTTGTGAGGTCCTAGGAACTGTAAGATTCATTTAGATTTGGTACTTGTAATGTGACAATGACATGAATATCATGGCAACTTATATATCTTTGATCTATATCTCGGATATTAACATACAGCACACGTGCATCTACAAACCTTGTTTTCGAGATTGTAGCTTGTCCTTCCTTTGAACTGAACGCTTGCGATATAGCAGCTTGGGGTTTGGAGCCAAAGCCATGCGCGGTTTCCAGCTGAGGGCATGAGGTTGTGGGTGGGCTTGAGCAGAAGGATGTAAATATCTTTTCCTCTAAGATGTAAGATTATTGGGCTTCTAATATCCATTTCAAACCCGTCTCGACCTTCGGGTTGCGGTTAACCCGAATTGGAAGTCCGCTTGCCAAAAACCTTCCAAGTGGTTGTTGAGCCTCTGAATGGCCAATAAGCTGGGGTAGCGTTCAATAGGTCTTTGCATGTATTTAGTAGGCATGTTCCTCCCCGATATCTCAATTAGCTGATCTCGAAGATTGAGATTAGATGGGTGAGATGTGTTAATGGTTGGTTTTATAATCCATAAGTCCTATTGGGGAGAGAGCAAATCTAATTTCAAACTCAGTAACTTTGCAACTTCCACATTCCATCTCTGCAATTTCCAGTCAAATCTCCAAAATCTGAAGCTATGTCTAAGCGAGATTTTATTGTATATTTGAATAAGAATGATCACCCATCCATGTCGACGAATCCGAAATCCAGGGGTGAACCAGAAGATAAGAAGGCCAAAGTTAATGTGCGAGAGAACCAGGTATTGATTTTTGATAATCATGGAAGAAATTTTGGTTTCTGGGTGTTGATAGTGTAGTTCATAATTGTAATTGGTTTTATTGGTGAATGTAACGGTGTTGTTGATTGGGATTTCCTCCTTTCTCCAAATTGACAAGTAGTAGAGGTAAGCAGTAGCAGCAGTGAGGAGCCAAGGCCAAGCATGCACGCTGGTGGTGAAGGTGTTGGAGATGTCAAGGAGAAGAGGGTGCATGTGAATATTAGTTCCAGTGCTTATGTGCTGGATTATAAACTTCCTCAACTTCAAGGGGCAAAGGAGGGGTGGGTGTTATATGTCGTTCATCCTGACAGAGGGCAATTTGTGGTTAATGAGGGGGTGGTGGTTGTTGGGGATGAGCAAGTGGTTTGTGGTGGTGCAAGACAGGGTTTCTATTCTGCACCAGTTCCTGTTGCAAGCAAAGCCAAGATTCGAGAGAATGATTTTCTTGATCTCCCCAGTGATGTGGTCGTCTTTCCCAATAGCTTCTTGCTGGAACCAGTGATGCAACAATTGGCGGAGGCTGCTTATGATCTCGCTATATTTGGGCCAGGTGAGTTAACTAATTCCAATGATGTTCCTGAAGATAATGTAATGCCTTTGCCTCCTCCTAGGAAAAATTATTCTGTGCCAAGGAGGAGAGATGCACCAGAAAAAGATGAGGCTGGCAAGAATGTTGTACTAGGAGCTTGACCAGAGTTCCACCATTCCCCACCAGTTGGTAAAGTAATCCTTCCTAGCACTGTTTTTTGCTGAATCATGTAAATGTTTTTCATGGATAGACAAGTAGTACTAGAATACTTGAATTTGGGTTTGAAGGTATTTTTTTTAAAGACAATGGTTTTAAGTACAATATTGATTAAATGAATGTTTATGTAGTTACGGATGTTACGGATGTTGATATTATGCTTGGTTGAGAGTTTGTTGTGTTTAAATTTGGTGTTGGGAATGACATAGTGACCATATAAATCAACAGATGGAATTTGAGGGGTGGTTATTAGGAAGGCTTGAACTGGTTTTATGAGGTTCATAGTCTTATCAACATTTTCAAAAAAGCCAGTCCAACTCGTATCATAGTTAAATTTTGTGACAAAGAGATAGAATAGAAAATGATCACATGAATATACGAGATAGGATTGAATATTCTTACCAGAGTTGTAGAGAGGTAATTGAGGGGTAATTGTATCAGCATATAAGATCGAGAAAGCATAAGACCTTTTATAATCGAACAGGTAGGATCTCAGATAGATTATGGCATTCCAAATCGACGGATTTCCCATGGATTTCAGATTAAAGACGTTCTGAAGCTTTACAGGAATAGTATTAGCTAAATCAAAGCTGGTGTTGAGATGGGTAGACTTGAAATCCTTTATAACTTGCAGAACATGTAAATCCGATTCAAATCCAGAGAGAGTTAATGAGTTAGTATTGTGACTGATGGGTGAGTTGTTTGTGAGATTTGTTTGTTTCAATACCTTACAGGGTTCAAAGAGAGTGGTAATTTGAGTGATTGGGTTGATGTAATTGAGAGTTTTTAGGTCAGTGATTGTATAATTGCAGGTAAAGATGTGATTGTGCTAAATGCAGTTGCATTGGCAGATGAGATTATGAGATTTTCGACTAGAACATCCGGCAGAAAAAGACCGTTGGGGTGACCGTTGAAGGAAAAGGACAGAGAGAAAATGGCAGGGTTAGAAAGACGGGGAGAGAATTCAGGCGAGCAGAGAGGAGAGAGGGCAGAGCTCATTTTGATACGAAAATGGGTGACTCCGGCATATAAGAATGCTAGACTTGCCCAGAAGGTGTCTGTTAAAATGGATGTTTATGTGGCGCTCTAATATTTCATATTTTTAGAAATGAACATGGAATTGACACATCACCCTAAAAGGATTCTCCTTTCAACACATCCGCCTAAGTATTCTCCTTTATATAAAGAAATATTGATATATATATTGTTGGGAGATATATATATTTAAAAACATAGTTTTGTAATATTATATCAAACTTAGAGAAATAGTGTGGTGGTATAATTTTGGGCTCCCACACTATAGACTTGGGTTCAAGTCTCACCCCATGCATTTGAATAGGTATATTTATATATCTATAATATTTATTGAAAATCCGGAGAGCGGGGCCTTGGGGCCTTGGGGGTCTTGGGAGGTCCGGTGATTCTTAAACCGATTTTTTGCGGGTTTTAACTCTTGATTTCCAAAACGGTTTTTGTACTTAATATTCTCTAATTAACTCTATTAATTTTTGGTAATTATATTATTCTAGTTTTCGACTGTTATGGAGGATTTTCGGTGAGCACTAATTCGAATTTATATTCATTAAAACCGTATTGATTTCTTTTTGAGTTATAAAGAAACAGTTTACGGAGAAGATGAAATACGGTTGTTTTTCATCTATTTTTAGTCTTGAGCAAGTGAAGAAAGAGTAGTTGTTGGTTCGATTTCTCATAGTGCAGAGAAATCGAATAAGAGAGTTATCATTTCATTTTATCCCATAGGTGTTCGACAATTTTTGATTGCTAGCACAATCAAGAGGCAGAGTCGCGAAATACCTTAAAGATAGCGACCTAGTCCGCGACTCAGCTGTTTGAGATCCGATTTCATTATTTCTTCATTGTTTCCAACATATATTTATATAAGGAACAGAGGTACTTGGTTAGACTACTCCAATCTACCGACTTCTTTGTACACTAGATTAACAACTTATATTTCCTGCATCATCTGACGCCAGACTTAAACCAAATGCACAAAATTAACAGCATATTGATAACCAAACCACGAGGCCATGATTTACTTATATTTGATAAGAAAACTTCAAATCAGTGGACTGAAGTGTTAACATGATGATAAAAAGATAATTGTCTATATATTAGCAAGCTAAACATACCCAATTCATGTTTAAAAAAATATTTTTTAGGGTTTGTATCAAATACTGTTAATTTGACATGGTGGTAAAGTTTGAGAAAAATTTTGATGGGAGCAAAATAAGAAGGGGGCGTGGGAACCAATCACAAGCTGACATTTTTTTTTCTTAATTTCGACGGTTTTTAACTAACATTTATTGTGATTGTAAATTCCCAAATTACCCCTCAATTGATATCTGAATAAATATCGTTAAATATTTATAGTACTACTAACCGTTCAACCCAAACCGATCATTTGTGGAAACAAATAAAGCACTATCTCACTGATATCTCGCCTAATAAGAATCTCCCTAATATTGAAAATATCTTTTCATCAAGTAAAAATTATTAACCACTTTCATCAAGTTGGTTCGCTTTGCTTCTGGAAGGGAAAGTCATTGCACGAATCACTCGTACTCACCAAGTATCATGATCAAGACTAAAGAAGAGTGGCATTTCTTGTAAAGATGCATATTTCCATGGGTGGATATCACTTGACATTGCCTACGGTACCACATTATCTGGTTTAAAAAAATCGGCCATGGAAGTAGACAATGTTAATGGATACAATAACACCATTATAGAGCTGATGCTGATGTTAATAAACACGTGAAAATGGGCAATATTCTATCTCTTGGTTTTGTAGTTAAAATCACCACCAACAATAGCAAAGTTTTAGATTTCTAATTAAAAACAGATTAAAGTACATAGATTTCTAATTAAAATCAGATTTAAGCACAATGATTATTGTTTAAACTAGAAACAGCGTATCATAATTTACTGTCCTCTCAAAATAATTGCAAGATTAAAATATTTATTCTTCTTAATGATCTTGATTCTAATCATTGTTCTTCAATCTCTACAGATGGGCGAGGAAGTCTATACTATTTAGTCTATGCACCAGACAATGCTACAACGGCTACGAGCAAAGTCGACAACAAACACACATAAGGATAACTTCTAAAGCCGAGGGGTTATACCTACTACAAATGTAGGAGTAGAATCTGCACAGAGTAGTATCCCCAGCGAAGATTTAACTAACAAATATTTGCGAAGAACATTACGAGACTATTTGAGGAATAACGTAGCAGATGAAGTCAGCCTAATCACCAAGAAAGTGTGAAGATTTTGCGAGATTGAAGAACACGTGCGAAGAAAGCCTTTTGTCAGATTCCGAGAATGACGCAGGCCAGGTCCGAAAATAAAGGTTGGCTTAGCTGTGATCCATTATGTAACGTCCTATATAAAGGACCAAGTAGACTTGAGAAAGGAGAGATCTTTTCAGAGAGTGACAAGAGAGCAAAGAGGAAACAAAAAGTCTAGAGTAATTCTGATTTCTTTCTATTCTTAACATTCTTGTAAGATTCATAAGAGAAATTAATAAATATTTGGTGATTGTTATTGAAGATGGAATAAGTATATGTGTAATCTCATTAGGGTATGGTTGTAGGGAAACCTGCAATCACATATTGGCGCTAGAAACAGGGAACGATCAAGTTTAAAATAATTGTTGCAGAATTTGTCTAGTTTCTAGTGGATTATTGGAATCAAAAGATGATGAAACAAGTCGGTATTAAGAAGATTATTAAAATCAAAGAAAGCAGTAGGAGATTGGGATGTAGTATAATAACCAAGACAATGATTAACGAGTTCCATGAAAATATCAAAGGAAGGATACATAAAAGAGATTTTGAAGGAAAGAAAATTATGTCAATGGAAAAGATGTCACCATTGAAGGATCGGGAAAAGCAGAAAATTACATTCACAGCAGCAGAAATACCAGAAGAAAATTTAAGACACACAGCTCCGTTGGTAGTCACGATAACTGCGGCGCGGAAAGAAGTGGATGATTTAGTGAGGTCTGTAGAAGAGTGGGCAATGAACAAAACTTTAATAGATACAGGGAGTTCAGCTGATATAATATTCTATCATGCATTCATAGGAATGGGATATAAAGATGAAGAGATGACTTGTTCAACATATTATATCCACGGCTTTGGCAAATCTACAACAAAGCCTAAAGAAGAAATAGTGGTGCGAATGTTGCTAGGAGAAATTGAAACACAAGTGACATTATGTGTGGTGGATATAGAGTCACCTTACAACATGCTATTGGGAAGGCCGTTGATACATGCGATTAAAGCCGTAGCATCAACATTACATCAGTGTATCAAATTTCCAATGCCAAGCGGAGTAGGTGAAATCAGATGGGATATTAACGATGCGAAAGTGTGCTATCAAAAAGAAGTGGAAAGTTATGAAGGGCGTAGAAAGAGGCAAAATATTCGCTGGAAAGTGGCGACGGAGGCAAGGAAAGAAGAAGAATTTAGAATTTACATGATAAAAGCAGAGGAAGGAAAAGGAATACCGAGCAAAATTTCGGAAGAAGGAGGCAAACCAATTAAAACAATAAAAGAACCAACCCCAATAGGAGAATCAACGACGATCTACACTGCAGCAGAACCTACAAAAGAAGTAAATATTGGAGTCGAAGGAGAACCAAAAATATTAAGAATTGGAACCAAGATGGACGCAGATGAGGAAGAAAGAACAATCAATTTATTGCGAGAATATAAAGATATTTTCGCGTGGAGCATGGAGGAGATGCCAGGAATAGATCCTTCTATCGTGTTCCATCATTTCAAAATTAACAAAAATGCAAAACCTTTCAAGTAGAGGATAAGGAGGATAGCAACAACGTATCATCCCCAAATAGAAGAAGACTTACAGAAGATGCTTGATGCAGGGATTATACGACAAGCTAAATACCCGGAGTGGTGCATAAGAAGAATAAAGGGATAAGAATCTGCATAGATTTTAGTGATTTAAATAAAGCATGTCCAAAGGACAGTTTTCCGTTACCAGATATTCCACAAATGTTTGGATCAGCGGCAGGTTATGATAGAATATCTTCTTTAGACGGATATAAAGGTTACAATCAAGTTCCTCTCGCTGAAGAAGATCAAGAACACACTTTGCCTTTTCGCACCTTTGAGAGGATTATATTGTTATACGAAAATGCCATTTGGATTGCGAAATGGTGGAGCAACATATAAAAGGATGGTGGAGAAGGTGTTTGCTAAATGGATACATAAGACATTAGAATTGTATGTGGACAACAACGACATGTTGGTGAAAAAGTAAGGAATCCAAAGATCATGTGCAAGATTTGAAGGAAATTTTTGAGCAGATGAGACAGTTCAACATCAAGGTAAATCCTGAAAAGTGCATTTTTGGTATTGCATCGGGAAAGTTCTTAGGATACATTTTGTCAAAAGAAGGAATACAAGTTGACCCAGAGAAATTACAAGAAATTCGCGACATGCCAACGCCGGCAACGGTGAAAGATGTACAGAAATTAAATGGACTCTTGGCTTCGTTAGGAAGATTCATTTCGCGATCATCGGACAAATGCAAACATTTCTTCAACATACTTAAGAAGGGAGCGAAGTTTAGATGGACAGAAGAATGCGAACAAGCGTTGCAAGGGATAAAAGATCATTTGATGAATATATCTATCTTACAAAAAGCAGAGCCATGAGAAGAACTACTAATCTATCTTGAGACAACTTCGCATGCATTAAGTGTTGTTTTGTTGCGAATAGACGCAGGGGTAGAAAAACCGATCTACTACATTAGTAAGACATTCAATGCGGCAGAGAAAAATTATTCGAAAATTGAAAAATTAATACTGGCATTAGTTTATGCAACATTTAAGCTTCGCATATACTTTCAGTCTCATAAAGTAAAGGTGTTGACAAAGGTGCCAATTGAATCGGTAATGAAAAATTCAAAAGATCGGGCGAGTGGACGGGTGGGATGCACAAGTGGGACATTTTGAGATCAAATATGAAGTACTGTCTTCATCGAAATCACAAGTTGTTGCAGATTTCTTAGCAGAATTTCCATTAGAAGATGATGAAGCTGTGGAGGAGACGACGGATATAGAAGAAGAATATGGGAATCCAAGAGACTCTGCTGACAGAACCTAATAGATGGGAAATATTGGTGGATGGATCATCAAACGGGGAAGGTAACAGAGTTGGAGTTGTCTTAATTTCGCCAGAAGGAGTGAAAATGGCTTTTTCCTTTAGATTGGAGTTCACATCCACTAATAATGAAACAAAATATGAGGCAGTAGTACATTCCTTAAAATTCGCAATAGAAATGAAGTTGGAAAATGAAAGAATTACCAGTGATTCGCAGCTAGTCATTCTCCAAATAAAAGGGGAGTACACTATGAATGAACCATCATTGAAGAAATATAAGAAGCTCGTTGAGGAATTGTCAGGGAAAATCCCAAAAATAAGATGGAGACACATATCAAGGAAGGATAACATGTTAGCAGACGCCTTTTCTTTTATCTCAAATATGATGGTAGATCCAACTGCGAGATGCATAAAGATACAAACACTTATTTCGCCTTCAATCAACAAAGAAGATAAGGAAGAGGTAGATGTGATGATAATAAAAGATGGGGAAGAGGATAAGACGAACAATGTCGAAGATTGGAGAATCGAACTATATGCATACCTAAAGAAAGGAGAAGTACCAAGGAATAGATTGGAGGCACATAAATTGAAGAGCCATGAGACAAATTATGAGCTTAGAGATGGGGTATTGTATAGAAGATCATTTAATGGGCCGTCACTTAGATGCTTGACACGAAAGGAAGGAGAAGAAATACTGAAAGTATTAAATTATGGAGATGCTGGTAACCATAGTGGAGTAAGGTCTTTGGCATACAAAAAAAAAATGCGGGGGTGATTATTGGCCGTACATGCATGAAGACGCGAAAAAAGTATCAAAGTGTTGCGAAGAATGTCAGCGGCATGGTAGAAGGATACATGCACCTAGAGCACCTTTATGATCTTCAACCAGTGTGTGGCCCTTTGGAAAGTGGGGTTTAGATATTGTGGGACCATTTTACCAGATGCGGACAAAGAAGATATTTGATTATCGCATAGCATTATTTCACAAAATGGGCGAAGGAAGGCGGTGCAACATATTCGCGATAAAGTCGTCTTCACATTCATATTTGAAAATATCATTTGTAGATATGGAATTCCTGCACAATTGGTGTCTGATAATGGAAAACAGTTCGAGGGGCAGAATATAGAAATCCTGCTTAATGCATTTAAGATAAAATGTGGTAAATCCACTCCTTTGTATCCGCAAAGCAACGGACAAGCGCAAGCAACAAATAAGATAATTGCAGATACATTGAAGAAGAAGCTGGAGGGTCATAATAAAGCATGGTGCGAAAATGTGCATAATGCAGTTTGGGCTTACAACACGACTAGGCGAGAAGCTACGGGAATGTCACCTTTCTGTTTAACATATGGGGTTGAAGCGGTACTACCAACTGAGGTTATTATTCCCACAACAAAGAGAGAATCATGGGAGAAAAATTTAAGTGCGGATATAATTTTAACAAAGCTTGATGAATTAGAAGAAAATAGAGAAACAACTTTACAACATATGGAGAACTATCAGCGAAGATTAGCCCGAGAATACAATAAGCGTGTTAAAATAAGAGAGTTTCAGCCAGGTGATTTGGTGTTGCAAGAAATACCAGTGTATCAGAGAGGAAATGATGGAAAATTAGAAAAGAAATGGGATGGACCATATATCATTAAAGAAATAGTCGGAACAGGGGCGTATAAATTGATGGATCCTGAGGGAAAAGATACTTGTCGCAAGCTTGATAGACCATGGAATAGACTATATTTAAAGAAATATTATCCATAGAAGGTTTCGCAAAAATTGCTGGAAAACAAAAACATGGGATGAAAATCAAAGTAGAAAATTTTATTGTGAAATTATATTTATCAAAACAGATTGAAAATATGCGATAATTTCGCAGAGACTATGATTTTACAAAATAAATTCAAAAGAAAGAGGCACCCAACTATGACGTACACCCTAGTTCGTGAGAAAATCTTGCAAGAGGCAAATGTAAGACCTAAAGTGCGTCATGGAAGGGGAGAACCTATTGCATGGCTCAGGGAAAGGCTTCACCGCCACCGGATCCTGGGTCATGGAGATTTGGAGTCAATAAAGCCCATCCAGGGGAACAGCCTTGGATTTTCATCCTAAGCTTATGACTTAGGTTGGACAACTAAGGTCTCTCCTAAGGAGTGCAGAATTTGATCAACGCGCCGAGGTACACGATTGAGCCAAAAGTGCCTGGGGCGTCTGGAGCGTACCTGGCCATTCTTGGCAAGTATTGACTAATGATGCACTCGGTCCGAAGAAAACCCCACTTAGGGTGCGGTCTTGTAACCATGATCCATATCGGCGAAGGGATAAGAGGCCGCGAAAACAACTGGTTGTTGTTAAGACCGGATGGGAGGAGCCAACCTTGTATGGTATAGGTACGCCTCCTTGAAGGGGCAACCAGGGGGATGATAAGGACGACACCCTCCATTAGGGAGATGATAAGTGTCAAAGACACAAATGTCATGAGGATTTTTACTCACGGAGTATTAAGACTTGTCATATTTGTGAAATAATCCTGCAGAGGAAATAATACTACAAAAAAAGATAAGACGAGGTCAATGGGTCGGTGCACGAAAGTGTAAAGGTGTCTGCGATTTCGTCGCCTAACGGCAATATCATGAGGCTTTATGTTCGCAATAATATTTAAACAATCATATTGTCGCATGAAAAATATCCTGATGAGGCAATAATACAAGAAAATCATAAGACAAGATCAATGGGTCATTACATGAAAGTGTAAAGACGGCCCGCGATTTTGTCACAATGACAAGGGGTGGAAAAATAAGACCTTTACTTAGGAAGGCAAAATAAGACCACATAAGAAAGTAAGCAAATAAGCTTGCGAAAATGATAAGCTTGCAAACAAGATAAGCTTGCGAAAATGATAAGCTTGCGAACAAGATAAGCTTGCGAAAGTAAGCAAATAAGCTTGCGAAAATGATTGTATGCTAAGCTTGCGAACATATACATGGAAGTGAAATTGAGGCAGTGAAAACACCAAGAAATATATGACAAAAAATAAATTTATAAAAATTAACTATCTAAATATTATGCAGGTAAAAGATCCACTTCTCACGAGAAAGATAATGAGAGGCAAGTATGGGAATTAATAAGGAAGGTGCATTATCTTTCTCGTCAATAAGAAAGAAAGTTTCAAGATTCATCGAATTACATCATTTCGCAAGAGTAATAAAGCGAGAAATAAAGCAGTTCTAGAATCTAAAGCTAAGTAGTTAAAAGAATTTGAGACTTCGGCGTTAGTTTCGCAAAGAGGGATTGATGGAAGATCTTCTCCAGTTTTCCCATTTCGCAAGTATTCTCCTTTTCTGATTTGTTCGGCCTCTTCTTCACCTTGATTATGATAGCATTTGCTTCCTTAGCGGATTCATCTCCTTCACCGTTATCAAGAATAGCTTCATCATCACTTTCAAATTCATAGTCACTGTCAGGATCGCGAGGAACTTCATCAGCATCTACTTCAAGAGGCAAAATTGTTATAGGAGATAATGCCTTATTGGTAAGATGTTATTTACAAGGACTTCCACTTTGAGGTGAACTTGGCGAAGAAGTACCTTTTGACGATTTCTATATTCAATATCCTTGACATGTTGAAGGTAATCAAATCTTCTTTCTGCACGATCGCGAGAACGTGCAAGAGCAGTAGTAAGCATTGCATTCTCCTTGCGAATCTTGACTAGTTTGGATTCCAAAGAAGAAATAGAAGAATGAAGACTTCTCTCGGATGAACAACAAAGACACAAAGGGTTATTATAGCGATATTTTTATAAAGGGAATATTGCGAAAATAATTAAGTAAGAAAAGGTGGTTGAGGCAGCCAGATTTTTTGACTACCTTCCTTTTGCGACATAAGATATTAAATTAAAGCCAAGTTACTATTCTTCATATGGTTCATCGCATCATCAAATTTATCTCCAACCAAACCTTTCAGCCGAGATCGAAAATCCTTCTCATTAGAGACAAGTAAAGCATTTTCCTTCACTAGGGAAGCATGAGAATCTTTTAATTGAGTGCGTTGTTCCTTAAGCTGATTTTCTTTTATACTCAAAGCTATCCTACCTTGAATAAGTTTATTCTTCTCAGCAATAGACGACTCAGTTACTTCTCTAAGTTCACTCTTCAACGAGTGGAGAGATCGTTCTTGATCATCACATATTTTTTGGCGTACACTAAGTTGTTGCGAAAATATCGCTACTTTGTTTAAAAGAATTCGTTTCTCTTGGGACAGAGTTTCATTCTCATCGACAAAGTTTCAATCTCCAAGTGATCAGCTTTAGTCAACAAATAAGAGAGATGAGATATTTTGCTATTTAATGTTTCTTGCCCTTGAGCTAATTGAGCATTCTCATTGGAAAGATTGTCAATTTGGTCAACAGAATACGAGTAGAGATTGTCTAATTGGTTATAATTATCTAACAAAATTTCTTTATCAAAGACGAGCATCTTGGCGGCATATTGAAAGTCATATCTCTCCATTATTCGTTTGAATTAAAACTTAATATGCGAACAAAGAATTTTAAGAAAGGTGAACGCGAAAGAAGTAAAAGTACCGGTGAAGATGAACCATAAGTTAAGACAAGAAGATCATAACTTTTAGTTCATCATTCTTTTTGCGAAGGTTATCGCAGTCCAATGACATATTCTCAAGCTTCTGATTCTTGAGACGAAGATTCCCACATTCTAAAGTCAAGGCTTGGAGATTCTATTTTAAAGATTTAACTTTGTCTCCAAAGATGCTTGCGAAGATGTTTTTTCAGAACTAAAATACTTGCTCAGAATCTTGCATATACTAAGTTTGATAGGGTTAGCGGAAGACTTCCGAGCATCATCAAGAGCATCAGACAAAATCTTAAAGGTAATGTGTATTCCTCCCAAGAATCCCTTATCAACGAGGAAGGATTCAGATGAGGAAGTAGTGAGGATTGAAGATGGGGGAATTAAATAATCTTTTACAGGCGAAGGATGATGAGGATTAATAATTGAGGTTGAAGGCAAATCAGTTATCGAGGCATCAATAATGGGAGAAGAGAGGTTTTCATTCACAATGGGGTCAATTGAAGAGGTGACATCCTTAGTGACATCTTCGTGGACGGGAGTGGTAAGTAATAAAGGTTCAGTCAGCGAAGGTATGATAGGAATTGCTAGGGACTTAAAATCAGGAAAGGCAATGGAAGATTTAATAGTTTTTAATTGGCGAGGTCTTTTGATGGGTTTATTACCATCTTCAACATCCTGCGAATATCAACTCAGATAAGAAACAGAGGCAACAATATTGTTATTAAAGAAGTGATGTTATTTACTACCTTGTTATTCGCAGGCTTCCTTTTCGTTGCAACAGTCTTATGATGCGAGCTTTTAGAAACGTTAGGATTTGGGACTGTATGTGAATTTGGTGCTAGAGGTTTTTTTGCTGCAACAGAATCACTATGGGAATCACATGAAATAATAAAATTAATTAAGGAAGTCAAAAAAATAAGATCGGTTCCAGCAAAATCAAAGAAGAAAAGTTAAACTAACCTTGGTGACTCCATGAAAGCAGCAGCAGGTGGATAAATTTATGAAAATCAAGGATGAAGAAAATTGCAGAGGATGAAGATTTACAGAAAGTTTGGAGAAGAGGAAGATGAAGTAAAAGAAGAAAATTATTTCTCCACTAACTCTCTCCTTAAATAGACTAGAAGAGATGACCGGTTGGAATTATACGTGCCAGTAAATAAGGGTAATAATAAACACGTGTAGACGGTTTCACCAAATTCACGGAAGGTTGTCGGTAAAGGAAAATATAAAAAGAATAGATGCAGTGTTGCGAAATAGAGGTTCTCATATCTTTCTCTTCTTCGCAGAGAAGACATGAGAAGAGGCAAGATGCAGGAGTAGAATCTCGCAACAGTAGTATCCCAGCGAAGATTTAACTAACAAATGTTTGCGAAGAACATTACAGACTATTTGAGGAATGACGTAGCAGATTATGTCAGCCTAATCACGAAGAAAGTATGAAGACTTTGCGAGATTGAAGAACACGTGCGAAGAGAGCCTTTTGTTAGCTTGCGAGAATGACGTAGGCCAGATCCGAAAATAAAGGTTGGCTTAGCTGTCATCCATTATGTAACGTCCTATATAAAGGACCAAGTAGACTTGAGAAAGGAGAGATCTTTTCAGAGAGTGACAAAAGTGCAAAGAGGAGAGAGAAAGTCTAGAGTAATTCTGATTTCTTTGTATTCTTAACATTCTTGTAAGATTCATAAGAGAAATTAATAAAGATTTGGTGATTGTTCTTGAAGATGGAATAAGTATTGTGTAATCTCATTAGGTGTGGTTGTAGGGAAACCTGCAATCACAACAAAAACAATAAAAGAAGCTACATTTTCTTCTGATATTAATGGAGGGTAATTTGGGAGTGTACAATCACAATAAAAGTTAGTTAGAAACCATCCAAATTAAGACGAAAAACTGCCGGTTTGTGATTGGTCCCTCACGCCCCCTTCGGATTTTGCCCCCATCAAAAGTTTTCTCGTAAAATTGAACTACAAATGAAGCATTCAAGCTAAACAATACATCAACAGCCGGTCCAGTTCATCAATTGAAGGTCACCAACTCAATATGAAAACAAGTGAATGGTCGATTTAATAGGCCTGCAAAATTGTCGTTTCCATAACGCTTAGGCCTGCAAAATTGTCGTTTCCATGGCTAGGATTTACTAGGCACGAAAACATGGTCGTTTCCATAACGCTTAGAAATTTATCTCAATGGTGCATTGGACAAAATTGTGATTAGTACCCATAGCTCCGAGCGAGACAAGGTTCTAAGGAAATCATGAAATTAAAGGCCTGAAATTTTGAGGCTTTTATTGATAGTTTGTCGGTATTCATTGATCACAAATGCAAACATATTACTTTAACTTTAAGTGCGTCAAACAGTGCATCCAGAAGTAAATTTCTAATTATATACACACCAAGTAAATGAATCTCAAACCATATAGTAAGTCATCACACTGCACGCTCTCGCTCAATCATGATGGCATTCCAGGGATAAACGCCAATATACATGCCTAGAGATCTCTGCTGACTTTAAGAATTCGAGTCTCCCCACCTTATGTCACAAAGTAGTGCAACTCCGGTACTCCAGGTTTGAATTAGTCTTTTGAATTAGTCATTTCAGTTCACTTACTCTCAATTATTATAGGAGTTGGTGGAATAAAAATAGGATCTCATTCGATGAGTTTGTTACACGATCGATAGTATAAATAGAGTTGTAATTCAAGTGACAACTTCACTTCATCGAACTCAATTATTTTCTTGTCTCCCTATAATTTTTCATTAGAGAAATAAAATCAGTTCCATCCATTTGCTCTCTCGTGTTACAATCTATCTCGATCACCTTTTGCTACATGGTATCGGAAGGGCAATTTGTGTCGAGTCGGTTGACCGCACCTTTACTCGCGTCACCCAATTTAATTGTCCACGTGTTTGTAATACCCGCCGAGGCTACACGTGAGGGGGCGTGTTGAGATTATTAGTCCCACATGGTTGGGTTATTTAAGATCCTGCGGTTTATAATCTATTAGGGCCTCTCCACTCATTGCCAATTGGTTTTGAGTTGGATGCCCGTATTCTAATATGGTATCAGAAGCGGAAATTTGTGTCGAGCCGGTTGACCGCACCTTTACTCGCGTCACCCGATTTAATTGTCCACGTGTTTGTAAGACCGCCGAGGCTACACGTGAGGGGCGTGTTGAGATTATTAGTCCACATGGTTGGGTTATTTAAGATCCTGCGGTTTATAATCTATTAGGGCCTCTCCACTCATTGCCAATTGGTTTTGAGTTGGATGCCCGTATTCTAATAAAAATAGGATTATTACTCATTGCCAATTAGTCTTTTGAATTAGTCATCTCAGTTCACTTACTCTCAATTATTATAGGAGTTGGTGGAATAAAAATAGGATCTCATTCAGTAGTTTGTTACACAGTCGATAGTATAAATAGAGTTGTAATTCAGTGACAACTTCACTTCACTGAACTCAATTATTTTCTTGTCTCCCTGTAATTTTTCATTAGAGAAATAAAATCAGTTCCATCCATTTGCTCTCTCTACGTGTTACAATCTATCCCGATCATCTTTTCCTACATGGTATACAAGAGCTAGGTTAGTGATAGAGTGTGTGTTTTCTTTCATTGCTCACAGAGTGTTTGATTTTATTACTCTTTGAATTTTTTTTTTTTAACATAGTTTTCCATTGCAGGGGTGCTGTTATACTTTCTACTGTTTTGATCAACATGGATGGTGGAAGTAATTCTCTTTCTCAGCCTACTGTTGAGAAACTTGTTGGAAGTAATTACCGGTATTGAAGCTATGTATGGAATCTTATCTTCAAGGACAAGATTTATGGGAGTTGGTTTCGGGCGTAGAGAACGAATTCCGAGTGGACAATCCTGTAATTCAGAGGCACGCCGTAAGTGGAAGGTTAAATATGGCAAAACTATGTATGCATTGCGAACATCGATTGGTAGAGAACTTATTGATCGGATCCGTGATATGGATACACCTAAGAAGATATGGGATACTCTTGCAAATTTGTTTACTAAGAAAAATACTGCAAGACTTCAATATTTGGAGAATGAACTTGCTGTGATAAGTCAAGTAATTTCTCTATTCCAGAATACTTCTTAAAAGTTAAGAATTTGTGTTATGAAATTTCAGAATTAGAACCAGATGATCCCATTAAAGAGGCACGAATGCGTCGTTATCTTATACGTGGTTTGAGGAAGGAGTTTATGTCGTTTATTACTTCAGTACAAGGATGGCAAACTCAACCCTCTGTCATTGAGCTAGAGAACTTGATGTCTAACCAAGAAGTGTTGATCAAGCAAATGTCCAGCAAGCCTACTTCTGAAGTCGAGGACGTGCTCTTCACCAGAGACAAGGGTAGAAACAAGTCTACTACAAAACCAACAGATGAGACCATATCCTTCCATAGATGTGGTAAGAATGGACATATCAAAAAGCATTGTCGGGTGAAAATTGTTTGTAAAAGGTGTGGCAAATCGGGTCACATTGAACCAAAATCGTGTAAAACACGAGATGCTGAGATGCTAATGTTGTTCATGAAGAAGAGGAAGATAATCAACCTATTTGGGAGCAATGTTTTTCTATTGAAGTCGGTGAATCATCCATAAATTTGAGAAAAGGTTCTAATAATTCCATTGATTATACCACGATTCGGATTGTAGACTAGGTTGTTCTCACCATGCTACGGATAATGCATCTCTACTCTCGAAGTTCGTCCACACCAAGGGAAGAGGGTTATTGTTACTGCTGATAACACACTACATCCCGTATTGAAAGAAGGTCATCTGACTGTCAAGGACGATTCTACTGTTGATGGTGTTGCTTTGAAAGATATTTATCATGTTCCAGGCTTAAAGAAGAATCTAGCTTCTGTCCCTCAAATAACTGATTCTGGGAGGTATGTTTTATTCGGTCCAAATGATTTTCAAATTCTTACCAATTTCAAGTCTGTTGATGCTGATGTTCTCTTTACTGGACAAAGAAGAGATTCTTTATATGTGTTGTCTGCTGGTGAAGCTTATGTTGAAAAGACAAGCCAAAATGCAAGCATTTCACTTTGGCATGCACGATTGGGTCATGTTGGTTATCAATTATTGCAGCAAATTTCCATCAAAAGATTGCTTGAAGGCGTGCCATTATTTCAACATATGCGTACAAATGTTGTTTGTTCTGGTTGCCAGTATGGTAAGTCTCGTCGCCTTCCTTTTCAGAATTCTACAAATCGATCTACTTCTTTACTTCAATTACTTCATTCGGATCTTTTGGGGCCAACAAAGACACCTAGTTATGCTGGATATCAATACTTGATGGTAATTGTGGATGATTTCTCTCGGTTTTCTTGGGTTTATTTTTTGAAACACAAAGATGAAGCCTTTTCAATATTTGTTAAATTCAAGATGCAAGTAGAAAAGAAGTTTGGGCAGCTGATTAAGGGTCTCCGTACTGATAATGGAGGAGAGTTTAAGTCAGATGAGTTCTTTCAGTATTGCAAAGCACATGGAATTCGCCGCCAACTGACATGTCCTGACACACCACAACAAAACGGAGTTGCCGAGCGGAAATTAGCACACCTTACTGAAATGTCTATCTTGGTTGCATGAAAAACAGTTGCCGAGAGCTCTATGGGCAGAAGCTATCCAATGCGCTTGTCATGTGATTAATCGACTCCCTCCATGGCCAAGTACTGATAAGTCTCCTTTTAAAAGATTCATGTAAAACCTAATGTAAGTTATTTTAGGGTGTTTGGTTCACTTTGTTATGTCCATATTCCAAAGAATAATCGAACTAAATTAGATCCAAAGGCTCGAAAATGCATTTTTGTTGGCTATGATTCACACAGGAAGGGTTGGAGGTGTATGGATTCTGAAACGAAGAAGGTAACGGTATCTCGTAATGTGGTGTTTGATGAAGTGACACCGTATAATGGTGTCGACAACACTGTTTTGGATCCTTTTTATGTTGATACTGATTCTCGAGAACGGGGGACCACTAATTCTATTTCTCGAGATCAAGATACTCCACTTCAGCAAGATGGTCTTCCTATTCAACAAAATGTTGTCCATGAGATCTACAAGTAAACGAAGAGCACCCAGTCCACCTATCGATTATGAGATTCAAGCTAATCATTTATCGTAACTTCTTGCTTCCTAATGGGAGTTACATATGAAGATGAGCCTAGGCATTACAATGAAGTCAAGGAGTTCTTTGAATGGGAAGCCGCGATGTGCGAAGAGATAGATGCTTTGCATAAAAATTATACACAGGAGCTTGTACCAAAACCAAATGATGCCGACTTGGTTACTTGTAAATGGGTTTATAAACTTAAGAAGAAGGCAGATGGTACTGTGGATCGTTACAAAGCTAGACTTGTGGCACGTGGTTTTTCTCAGCAGTATGGATTGGATTATGAGGAAACTTTTAGTCCCGTTGCAAGAATGGTAACATTGCGTACTCTTATTTCTTTCGCTGCACACAAAGAGTGGACTTTATGGCAACTAGATGTGAAGAATGCATTCCTTTATGGTGAACTAGATCGTGATATTTTTATGGAGCAGCCTCAAGGATTCGTTTCCAAGAAATTTCCTCATCATGTATGCCGACTCCGGAAGGAATTATATGTCCTGAAACAAGCACCACGTGCTTGGTATGGTAAGATTGCTCAATATCTTAACTTCTGTGGTTTTAAACCTTCAAATTCTGACTCAAGTTTGTTCATAAAGAAAACAACTACAATGTGCATTATGCTGCTTTTGTATGTGGATGACATGATCATCACTGGAGATGATGATACTGAAATTAATCGTCTTCGAAGTGACTTATCTGTCCGTTTTGACATGAAAAGTCTGGGTGAAGTTGGGTGTTTTCTTGGTTTGGAAGTGAAAAAGTCAGATGGTTACTTTGTGTCACAGCACGGATATGCAACTAGCCTGTTGAGTCATTTTGGTCTGGAAGATTCAAAAGAAATGACTACTCCAATGGAACCATCACTCAAATTAACAAGGGAAGAAGGACATATACTAGAAGATCCGACGCTCTTCCGTAGACTTGTTGGAAGTTTGTTTTACTTAACTATTACAAGGCCTGACATTGCTTATTCTGTAGGGGTTGTGTCTCAGTTTATGGACAAGCCTTGCGTTGGTCATCTACTTGCAGCAAAGAGGATCCTCCGTTACGTAAAAGGCACTCTGCAGTTTGGGTTAAGGTATAAGCAACAAAAATTATTTTCTTTGGGTGGTTTCGTTGACGCAGATTGGGCAGGTGATGTAAATGACAGACGGTCTACAACAGGTTACTGTTTCAGTACCGGTTCAGCTTCAATTTCATGGTGTAGTAAGAAGCAAACTGTTGTTGCTCTTTCAAGTTGTGAAGCTGAGTATGTTGCAACTTCTATGGCAACTCAAGAATGTATATGGCTTAAAAGACTCATTCAAGAAATTGTTGCAACAGTAAACTATCCAGTTCCTATTCATTGTGACAATCAAAGTGCAGTAAGGCTTGCTGGGAACCCTGTGTTTCATGCGCGTACTAAACACATCGAAACTCGTTATCATTTTGTTCGAGAAAAGGTTTTAACTCAAGACATTACACTGCAGACAGTTCGGTCTGAAAATCAAGTTGCTGATATCTTTACAAAGGCGCTTCCGTTGGCAAAGTTTGAAATGTTTCGCAGTTCTCTTGGAGTTGTTGATGGGAGTTTGCACTAAGGGGATTATCATGGGAGTTTGCACTAAGGGGGATTGTCACAAAGTAGTGCAACTCCGGTACTCCAGGTTTGAATTAGTCTTTTGAATTAGTCATTTCAGTTCACTTACTCTCAATTATTATAGGAGTTGGTGGAATAAAAATAGGATCTCATTCAGTAGTTTGTTACACAGTCGATAGTATAAATAGAGTTGTAATTCAGTGACAACTTCACTTCACTGAACTCAATTATTTTCTTGTCTCCCTGTAATTTTTCATTAGAGAAATAAAATCAGTTCCATCCATTTGCTCTCTCTGTGTTACAATCTATCCCGATCATCTTTTGCTACACCTTAGATATTTTTGTAGCCTTTGCAAATTCTCCTCAATCGAGTGAAAAATAGTTGATGCATAAAAATGTTTCGGCATGCAGCATAGTTTTCCATTACACGAGACAAAAGCGTCATTGTCTTCTAAACATACACCCTGTACCAGAATCCGGCTGTTCTTATGAGAGAAATGCAGCTGCCATATCCTATCAAAAATAATTTTATCTTTCGGAAGTTTGAGAACTCTGATCCAAGAATCAATATCTCCATAATCTCTCATCACCCATACATCGATACTATCATCATACGTACCATTCACGAATAGGTAAAGGTGTTCTCCCAAGACACCCACTTCCATATCTTCATACGAGTACCCTTCATCCTGTACATAGAATCTGGGTAGCTGGATCTCTTTGATTCGTTCTTCAATTATATCGAAACAAACTATAACTTTTGTGACATATACCCAATGGATAATTCCATTTAAAAGCTTCTCAGAAACACTAGCATAATATATATTATAAGGCGTGTTTCCAATATTTTCCCATGAATTTGAACCTAACTTACAAACCCAAACTTCAGAAGGACTACTAGGTCGTTCACTGGCCACTATTTTGAACAACTTGTACTCATCAATTTTCCGATCATAAACAACTCCATGTCTGGTAAAGGTTTTACTGTATTTCTTTTTCTTCTGGGAAACAAAGAAAGGGCTTTACTTATGATTGAATGTTCGTTATGACGTGGTACTCTTGGAAATTTTATGTGTCTTGGTTTTGATGGATCTTTTAAGCACAAAGAATTGTTGTATAAGCCGACTAGACCACCAGATGATGACGAAGCAACACATAGAGAACCAAGTAAAGACGTATCATCGTCATCATCATCATCGTCACGTTGGTCTTTAGGCATAATATGGTAAGATGAGGATGTTACGTCAAACTCTATGGAATAAGAATCTCTTAAACAGAACTTCTTCTTTTCTATAGCACGTTTAAGGTGCATCTTAATAAACTTGGGACTGTTGAATAATTCAAACCAGAGTTTGCATACACACCTGAACCGAGAGATGGATTTTACTGACAGCCTCAAAAGTATATTGATCAACATATCTTCGGGAAGTATCGGCATTGTGGTTTTCTTTTTATTGTCTGCAGTTTTTGTCTTATAGAACTATTCTGTATAACCTGAATATTTTTGTGAAAGTATACCTATGTGTATTTATAGGGATAGCCTTACATCTATATTATAAAAAGAAACCGTGATCCGGGACAATCATACCCTTGACATCGTCATCCTACAGCACGTATTGGTCTACCAGTGAGAGACAAGCATTCCTAATCGATCCTTGAATTTCCTAATCTAAAACAGATTCTTAATCTGAAACACATTCGTAATTGGTGTAGGATGTTAGTATAGAAACGAATTGAACATATCACTTTTGATAGAAACTTCTCTTCTGGAAGTAAATTTTATTAATCTCAAATCAACTGCTTCTCAAAGAAACATCGCAGCCCTTTTAAAGACTTTTCAGAAACAAAAGTTTACCCTAGAAAATAAAGCTACAGATATTTAAAATCAATGCAAATACTGAGAATATCTGTACATGCCAAAAGCAGCAACAGATTTCTTATTTCCTAACTAAAACAGCCAATGACAACCAAAAATAATACCGACTGACCATAAACATTTCTTCCGAAGGACCGTAAAAACTGATTTGTCAATGTTTCTGCCATATTGTGTACTACATCATTCTCCCCAAGAAGGAGGAAATTCGCCTTCGAATTAGACAGGTCAGGCAGGTCATCGTCAGACAAGTCACCAAGATAGGGAATGAGGTGACGCACATTGAACACATCTGAAGTACGAATGTAACTTGGAAGCTTCAAACGGTAAGCATTGGGGTTGATATTTGGGTACATTATTTATATGTCCCTACTTTTGACACCCAATAAATATGTCCTTATACAATAATAAATATGTCCCTACTTTTTTATAACCTTATCCATTTAATATTAGATTACCTTACTACCCTCAACTCTATAATATTTTTTCTTTATTTCAAAATACAACAAATTTCTTCTTCTACTTCACCACCACCACTAGCACCACCACCACTACCATTCCACCACCACCGTTCAACAACCACCACCTACCAACCGCCACCACCACTAATATTCCACCACCACTCCTTCACCGCCACCATTACACCACCACTAGTCCTCCACCACCACCATTACACCACCAACATTCCTCCTCCACCACTAGTCCGTCGTCGCCGCCGCCACCACCACCGCCACCGTCATTGTCGCCTGCTCGCCACCGTTGCCGTCGCTGCCGCCACCGGGCTTGGTTTAGATATTTTGGATCAACAATAGTAGTTGATCCAAATAAAAATATAACCAACAAAGATTTGATCAAAAAAAAAGAATCAACAAAGTAGAAGTTGATCCAATTTAGTGGATAAACTTCCATTGTTGATCCACTAAAATTGATCAACAATGGAAGTTGATCCATGTAAAATTGGATCAATAATGATAGTTGATCCATGTAAAATGGAGTGAACTTGGCGTGAGTCGAACACGCATCATCTGACATGGAGTCAGTCATGCTACCATTGCACCACAAGTTCAACATTGGAAGAAATTTACATGATTTAACCTACAAACAAGATTTAATCTACAAGCATGATTATACTTATCCAAGGAAATATTGTCAACAATAGGAGTTGAAAGGATCAACAACAGTAGTTGATCCCATAAAAAATTGGGTCAACAACAGGAGTTGATCCCATAGATGGATCAACAACCGTAGTTGATCCCATAAAAAATTGGGTCAACAACAAGAGTTGATCCCATAGATGGATCAACAACCATAGTTGATCCCGTAAAAACTGAAGCAAGTAGGTTTCTTTGAAAGGACAATTTCTATACCTAGAACACCATCAACAAATGCAACTAAAATCACACCCAATCTCCACCACAATCACACTCAAATTCCACCACAAACATCCGAAACTTAAAAAGACACCAAGTATCACAGAGATTCAAAAAAAGGATAAAAAGTTACCACTAAGGAACAAAACAATCTCCAATAGTTTCTCTAAAAAGAGACCAAATTTAATCAAAATCACAAAATTACAACAAAAACATAATTGAAGCTAGAAAAATGAAAATGTAATGAATCGACATCGACCTTGGATTATGAATACCCATCTTCCAGAAAATAGCATAAAACCATTGATTATCTCCACAAAGACATTTCAAAGCCTCTTTGAAAAAGCTTGCCATATGATGATGATAGATTTCACTCTGTGGTGGTGGTGGCGGTGGCGGTGGCGGTGAAGAGAAAACTAGAGATGGATACAACCAAGTAGAGAGATAGTAACAAAAGAACAATCAAAAGAAGAAAGAAAAAAATAGTTTTTGGATTTTGATCATCGAAAAAGAGAGTACATTATCCCGGCGTTAACTAATAAAAAAAAGTATAACTTCCACGACAAGAACCTCTTCCGGCTTGTTTCGTTCTTAATCCACCACTTCTTTTTCTTGCAGGCTCAAGATTTCCAAAGAATCATTTTACGACAGCCAATTTAGCACTTAAAGAAACCGATAAGAGACAAAAAGAATGAACTAGAAAGATCATCGAACACAAACTAGCAAAAAGACTTGAGAAATTAGTAAAGTGGGTTTTGTAGGAAACGCCCTACACTATCCCACAATCTCTAACCTCATAAGCATCCATTAACTTACTTCCATCAAATTAAATGGTGATTTCTAGGATTTCTGATACAAACCCGATCGATCGCTTTTTCTGAAATTCGTAAAATTAGTTTTCACAAATTTCAGATCTGAAATTTGTTAATTAAAACATTCAATTGATTTAAATCTCAAATCCGAATGGTAACGATGGAGACAGGGGTGGTGGTTCGGTGGTGTTGGTTGTCGTTGCGTTGATAGAGACGATGGTGGTGGTTGCAACGATGGAATTGGTGGTCATCGGTTCGGGTGATTTTTATCTCAACATGAAACGAAGAAGGGGAAGAAAGAAGGGAAAGGTTAAATAAGGGATATTATGAATTATATTTTTATTGAAATTTTCAATTATGCCACTAGGGATATTTATAAAATCTGTTAGGGATATTTGTGAAGGCCCATCAGAAGTAAGGACAATAATTCAATTTCCACTTGATATTTTCGATGATTTCCAGAGAACATACTGTTTGTACCCCTAATATTTTACACAAATAAATGGGCTAACTTAGGCCTCCAAAGCTCCTACTAGTGGCAAAAGAGTGTTCATTGGGCCTAAGGTGCTTCCCTTGTTTACCCAAGAATGGCTAACTAGGCCTAACAAACACCTCACAAGGAATCCCATGTGCATAGGTTCAAATCAAGCAACTAGGAGCCCGATCACCTGTGCCACATCATCACTAGGCTCGACCAACCGGAGACCGCCACATCAGCAGCCACATTAGCACATGTGACACGTCATCAAAGTGCCACATCACCAGGCGCCACGTCACCAGATGTGATGATGTGGCATGTGACACGTCAGCACAACAAACGTCACGTCAGCAGAATTGATGACATGGTAGATGCCACGTCAGCACCACACAAAAAATCAACAGTGCTGCCGTGTCAGGCGACACGTCACCAATGAGGGCCACGTTAGCAGACAAGATGACGTGGCAGCGCCACGTGCCAGGACGAGGCCACGTCCAGTAAAGATGACGTTGCAGTCGCGCCGAGCTGTGGCCACACGGCCAAGAAGCGACAAGCGAGCGACAATCGGCGATTAGTTGGGAAGTCGGCGATTAGTTGAAGGATCGACGATTACTTGGCGATTAATTGGTCATTTGATTCTTGTTGCATGATGTAGGTTGGTCCCGTAGTCCCTGGATATTTGCGCCTGGTCGTATTTCTCTAAGGATATTTCCGCCCCGTTTGCTTACACCCTTTTCTCTTACACCTTTGGTTATCCACACCCCATTATAATTCCTTAACCATAATGGAAGTTTCTGGAATATTCTGGGAACCATGAAGGGGAAGCCAGGGCATGCAACCATGCGGTCATGCAGGTGTATTATTGCAGGGAGACATGCAGGGAGGCTTGCAGGGGCCAGTTATGGCAATTGATATCTGCCATAAAATCAAAGAAATAAAACGGAAATTGGCCACATATAAATAGGAGTTTGACAACCAAAAAAGGTAAGCGATCTTCCATACCAAAAACTCCTGTGAAAAATCCAATACTGACTTTAACATCGGAGGGTTTTTTGCAGGTACCCCCTTCTCCATAATTCGATTGAAGATCGAGGTCACAGATCGATTATCAGCAAAATCATCATACAAATTTCCGTGTTTGGGGTAGGAGTAATTTTACCTTACAAACACCTACTTGCGAGGACCCAATTTATTATATGTCCCAAATTAAAAACGTTCTTTGGTAAGCGAGCCCAAACAAAGTCTCCAACTTCAAACTCAACATAGCGACGATGTTGATCAAGAGTCGCTTTATATTTCGTCGAAGAAACCACCAAGTTCGAGCAAAGAAAGCATCAAGAATCTCTTGCAGATTCCGAATTAAGGTTTCGCCAGTAGTATGTACGCCTTGTTGCAAGTCAAGAAGGTGCAAGATCAAGGGAAGAGCGAGGGTTAAACACATACGCCTGATCCCATTGTTTAGTATGGGAACCCACCAAGCTACGAAGTAAGTTTCCAAGAGAATGCTTACCACCTCACACTCGGCGTGGAGAATGAAGGCAGAGATTTTGATCTTATAATATGATATTATAACTTTCAATCCACATATTATCCAACGACCACAAATATGTTTAGAGGAGTTCTTTATTGGGCGGGAAAGTTCCCAATAGAAAGAAAGAAACAAATATGTAGCCACCGGCTTACTGTCCACTGAGCAAACTCGGCCCCCTGAACCCCTTAGTAAAGTTATAATTACACGAGTACTCCAATGTTTGAGATAGGAGACTTGAACTCCCGACCTCCTTAAGAGTCGGGCTCCCAATTTTGTTTTGTTTGGAATTGGCATTAATTGCCTCCTTTAGATGTGTATTTAAATTTTGTATCCTAAAAAAAGGAAATATTTACTTCTTCATTACATAATTTGATTACCTGTCACTTTTAAACGGACTTAGAATAAGTTCAATTCATTTTCGTCTTATAGTATTGAACATCTTATTCGGATGACATGAACAGATCTATAACTTCCATTACATAATCAAAAATGTATCTTTCTTATCCAAAAACAAGAGTATTGAGATTTTATTCACTTATAAAGTCGATCTTTGTTCGAATTTGTCACTTAGACATGGCCTACCCTAACCTGATTGGGACCAGAGGCTTGGTTTTTGTTGTATAAAATTGATCTCCGGATTCTTTCCATCGTAATTTGATATATTTTTACAACGCTTTAGAAATGCTATGTGCTTCTTTGTTTGAGGTTTCTGAAGTGCTCCGCTAGACCAACCTATCCCGACAAAAAGGAAGATGGTTGAGTCACGCTTGTTTTTATTAATTGTAGAATGGCCTTGTTAAAATTACAAGAAACTTTCTTATAATTGTTGAGTTTCGTGGTCGGATTAGGCTTAACAATTAATGTAATGTATTTTGGTGTTACTTGTGTTGCTCAAACCTCGCAATTTGAGGTTGTCATGCGTTTAGTTCCAAAGGCTTAAACAACTAGGTAATCAGTTAATTGGTGAAGCTGAGTTGTTGAAACGTAATGTAGGCAACTAATGTGGTCTTGGTTGCTTAAATATGAGGCTACTATCGCGTTTTATTTAGTTTCCAAATGTTTGTTGCCGACGTTTTTTGGAAACTAATGCAAGCGTAGTTGTGATTAACTCCATTGTTTAAGTATTTAGGAACTAGTAGTTGCCTTTTCCTAGTTTCAAAAGCATTAGGCAACTAACATATTTCATGTAGTTGTCATATGTTTGTTGCTAACGGATTCTAAACTAATGAAAGTAGTAATTGCGATCGACTTGTTGTCAAGTATACAGGAACTAGTAGTTGCCATTGATTAGTTCCGGAAGCATTTGGCAACAAATTTTTTGAGGTAGTTGCGAGATTTTAGTGGCCTTTGCTAGGATTTTTTGTAGTGCTAGCTTGGGCTAGGTGTGGCTTGCATGATTTGCCATTGGCACGGAGGTGCGGCTAGCATGGTTGGCATGCTTTGGCTGTTTGGTGTGACTAGCATAGCTAGGGCCAAGGCAGAGTGCGTTTGGCATGGCGCGCGGCTAGCTTGGGCTAGGTGTGGCTGGCATGATTTGCCATTGGCACGGAGGTGCGTCTAGCATGGTTGGCATGCTTTGGCGCGTTTGGTGTGACTAGCATAGCTAGGGCCAAGGCAGAGTGCGTTTGGCATGGCGCGGCTAGCTTGGGCTAGGTGTGGCTGACATGTTTTCCATTGGCACGGAGGTGCGGCTAGCATGGGTTGCATGCTTTGGTGCGTTTGGTGTGACTAGCATAGCTAGGGCCAAGGCAAGAGTGCGTTTGGCATGGCGAGGCTAGCTTGGGCTAGGTGTGGCTGGCATGATTTTCCATTGGCACGGAGGTGCGGCTACAATGGTTGGCATGCTTTGGCACGTTTGGTGTGACTAGCATAGATAGGGCCAAGGCAGAGTGTGTTTGGCATGGCGCGGCTAGCTTGGGCCAGGTGTGGCTGGCATGATTTGCCATTGGCACGGAGGTGCGGCTAGCATGGTTGGCATGCTTTGGCGCATTTGGTGTGACTAGCATAGCTAGGGCCAAGGCAGAGTGCGTTTGGCATGGCGCGGCTAGCTTGGGCTAGGTGTATGGGCATGATTTTCCATTGGCACGGAGGTGCGGCTAGCATGGTTGGCATGCTTTGGCGCGTTTGGTGTGACTAGCATAGCTAGGGCCAAGGCGAGTGCATTTGGCATGGCGTGGCTAGCTTGGGCTAGGTGTGGTGGCATGATTTGCCATTGGCACGGAGGTGAATTAGGGTTTTTTCGTTGTAACCCTAATTTGAAAAATACCCCTATTAATTACTTGACTACATGTATTAAATGTTCTAATAAATGTGTCACCGGTGACATTAGGTTATTTGGGGTTTTACGATTTTACCCTTTGTTTAAAAACCACCATCAACAAACCCAAGAATATCGATGGGGAAACTTCTGCTTTCTTCGATTCAGGTGAACTCGAACCTAAAATTGAAAATTGTGCTTCTTTAGTTGTTGGGTATTTTGTGGGACAGAGATTGGATTTACTTTTGTGAAAGAGAAATTAATCTTAAATTGGAAAACTAAGGGAGATTTTCCATGACTATCCATGGAGAGAATTTCTTTTTTTAAGTTTGTACAAGAAGAAGATAAGATAAGGGTATAGGAGGCTAGTTCTATTGACATTGCTAATCGTTTATTCATAGTTAGACCCTGGTCACCATTTATTGAACAATGATTGCTTCAATTCATTCAATCCCGATCTGGATGAATCTAAGAGATGTTCCTATTTACCTTTGGAATGAAATGGGATTCACAAGATTAGCTAGTGTAGTTGGCACCTATTATGACCGATTCTCATACAACTACGAAAACTAGGATAAATTATGTGAGAATATGTGTTGAAGTAGATATAGATTGCTCTTTTCCTATTTGAGATTCCTTACAGAATTGATAATGAAAGGCGTTCTTCTATATACCACCGTAATTACTAGCGATACCCCTTTATCTACATACCCCAACATTTATCTATCTACCCCATCGATTCATAAAATTTTCATACCCCCAAACAACAAATCAGAAATATAAACAATATTATCTCTTCTTGTAACAACAAATAGATGAAAATATAGAGTTCATGTTCTCCCCCCGTCCCCGTCCTGTCTGTTTCTGCATTGAAACACAAACCCATTTTCTTATTTCGTATTAGTGATGATGGATCAAGGGAAATAGAACTCCTAATTCGAAACACTTACAGATTTGTACCATGCACCTTCTCTGTTTGTTAAAACGCCTTGAAGATTTTTGTTGAAATTGATTGTAGTTAAGGATTCTAAAGAGATCTTTCTAGTTTTGTACTCCAAATCTTTAAAACAGAATAATACAAAGAGATGATCCGTACCAAGAGCATCATTCTTAACTGAAGAAGCCATTTCAAATTTCAACCTACTGTTTGTACATAAGTACATTTGAACTAAGATCCTAAATCAATGTTTTTGCATAGTCACTTCATTTGCAGAGCTTGAGAAAATGATTCTACATTTATTTATCTATCAAATCACTTTCATCAATCATAAGAATGATTCCAAAACTGCTCAAATCAAATCATCGTTAAACAGCTGAAATCAAATCCTATGACAAATTAGTTCTCAGCAAAACAAACCTTCAAAAATAATAAAATGATTAGTAGTTCCCTAATTGTAGGATATTATATACCTTGAGTTTATCATCATATGATTCAATCCCAGACCTTCTAAATGGGATTCTAACGATTCTTTACCTAGGGATTTTCTGTGTTCTTCCATACTAGTATTCTTATTAAATAATCTTTCCATTAATCTCACAATTAAAATTATGTTCTATATTTGGAAATAAGATTATTCTTTTACACGCGTATATATAGGGATATATTTTTTACATTGTTATATATGGTTGTACAACAAATTTTTGAATGGGGTATCAGTAATAAAATTTTGAAACAATTATATGATTTTCATGTTAATCAAATTATAACTAACAAAAGGGGTACCACTAGTATTTCCTGGGGGTATAAACAAGCACGCCCTTTCAAATACTTTTTCTTATTTTTAATTTACATCAGGATGCATCCAGTTTCATCCTCGTTCTTTTTTAAGTTTAAGACAGAATGAATCCAGTTTCATTCTTGCTATTTTTTTGGTGTCCATTTTACCCATACTAATATTTACTCGTCCATTAGAACCATGTTTTAAAAATATTTGGGCAAATGACCCATTTTCCGTTGTTTGAAATGGAAGATTCACACCATATGAATCCTAAAACCCCATAAACACTTGATGTTAATCATAGATAAAACTGATTTTAACAGAATTGTTCGTATGATAATAAATTGATCACCATTAGGTCTACGGTAGTATCCATAGTCAGAAACCATTATAAGAAACTAATGATGTTGATTGAGAACAACCAAATAAACTTGGTTGAATGCTGGAACAAGACAAGATCATAATCGATCTTTATTAAGATTAATTGGAATAACAAAATTATACCCAATAAGAATTTGATCTGTAGAGAGAAAGATAATAACTCATTGATAAGTGAAATATTGATTCTAGCTTAGAATGAGAACCTAAAATCCACTTGAATCTGTTGATGCATCAGACACACACAAAATAAAAGGTTAGCAAACATCGTCTGTAGTGGGAGTATTCCACCATTTACAACACGAGAACAAAGAAAAATAGCTAGCCAACCAACGATGATGAAGGAAAAAATATGCCTTTAAAGTTAAAAGCCGCAAAGATAGCCTTCAACGGATCAACAACAACACTAACAAAAAAAAAAAAAAAAAAAGAGATTTGAAAGAATCGCACTAGTCGCGACACTTGAAAAAAATATCATGGGAAATATGATACTCCAAATTCGGAATATGCCGAACTAATGGACACAAACAAATTAGTTGGAGAGAACAACAAAAAGATCAGTTGTTGTTTAATAATGGAGAGATTATTGAAGTTACTTTTGGAATAAAATAACATTGTATTAATCTTTGATATAAAAGATCAAAACAAAAAATAAAAATCGATTAGCAAATGACAGTGCTAATGAGCAAGGCACTGAAGAACAAAAGCAGTCGACTGTGTTAGCCATTACATATACAGTGCTTTGAAGGCATATATGAAGAGAAAGATAATTTGGAAAACCAAATGACAGTATCCAAATAAGAAACTAGATCAACTAGTTGTGCAACTGCTAGACTTGAAACAAATGAATAGAACTGGAGGACCACAATTCATTTGAATTGTTGAAGAAGTGAAGCGGTAATACTGTAACCACACAAAAATTTCAACGATAAGGGAGAAAAATTACTAATTAAAGTTCAATAAAGAAATCAGGATTATTATTGAATATTAGTAAAAAAACGAGTCGACGAAACATGATTCAACTGACGAGAAAGCAGAAACAATATAATTGTGAGAGATGGTAAAAATGATGGTACCAACTCAAAACACAAGAATCACCAATTAAAATTAATGAAATGAGAAGGAAAAGAAAATTCAGATGCGGAAGCAATTGGATCTTTTCCTGCCCTGATACCATGTTAGAATATAGGCATCCAACTGAAAACCAATTGGCAATGAGTGGAGAGGCCCAAAGGATTATAAACTGCATGATCTTAGATTTCCCAGACAATGTGGGACTAATAATCTCAACATGCCCCTTCACGTGTAACTTCGCTGGGTCTAGCACGTGGACAATAAATAGGGTGACGCGGAGTAAAGGTGCGGTCAAATGACTCGACAGAAAATATCATGCTCTGATACCATGTTAGATTTATGATAAGAGATCAGAATCAGAATTAAATGGAAGACAAAGATTAAAGTGGTTCGGTCGCTCGACCTACGTCCACTAATAAAACTCTGGGTGAGATAATATTATTGATGATCATCAGAACATTCTGAGATATTTTTACACTTACATTATGTTTCTTATTTATAGGAGTAATAGGAATCAGTAAACCCTAAGACTAGCTAGATTAAGCTTATCTAACTAGATTACACAATCTTGTTACTGACTTGGCCTTCCAATCTTGTTATCTTGTTACTTACTTGCCATATATTCCAACACGGTCAGTTCATACATCAGTGTTTAATGAGAAAACTAAGACAATCAGAAAGCCAGATCAAACTACACATCACCGATTAAATTTTTATGTTTATCAGTGATAATACCGCAACAAAAAATGGCTTACAAAAAACTGAAGAGTGAAACCTACAATTGATAGGATACATGTGAAAGTTCAACCTATAGCGACATACTAAATTAGTTAGAAAACTGAAGAGTGTACAATCACAATAAAAGTTAGTTAGAAACCATCAAAATTAAGACGAAAAATTGCCGGTTTGTGATTGGTCCTTCACGCCCCCTTCGGATTTTGCCCCCATCAAAAGTTTTCTCGTAAAATTGAACTACAAATGAAGCATTCAAGCTAAACAATACATCAACAGCCGGTCCAGTTCATCAATTGAAGGTCACCAACTCAATATGAAAGCAAGTAAATGGTCGATTTAATAGGCCTGCAAATAAGTTTATCAGGCCCTACAGTTTCAAACAACCTCTATAAGAACCTCAAATAAGCCTGCAAGTTAGATTTTGGTATTACCCCAGGGCCGGCCCCATACGGGAATCAGGGAAAGGCCCAGTTTAGGGCAGCAAGGCCCAGGGGCAGCAAAAGCTAGTTTGACACAGGGGGTATTCATAAAAAAAAATTGTACTTAGGGATTTATTGAAGAAACCATATAAATATTTGGGGCAGACATTTCAATTAGCATAAATATTTGAGGACTCATGAATCTTGCTAAAACTTTAAACTCGTCAATTGTTTTGGAGTTTTTACAGACGCCCATTTTTCCCTTTTCCTTTTCTTTTGAAGCCTAAAACGATAGGAGAAAGGTGAATCCCTGTCCTCTTGCTTTCTATGAGTTTTAATCGTTGATATTGAATCATATGACCTCAATAATACGATTTCATTTCATTTCCCCCTTTTTCTATTTCTAAATATTTCACTTAGTAGTTAGGGTTTATATTTTGGTTAGAAGATGTTGGGTATTTTTGATCAATCTAATTATGTTCGCATAATTAATTCAATAATTTTTTAGGGCTTAACTTATTAAGTGTGTTCAATTCGTTGATTTGGGTGTTTTTTTTCTTTTTTTTTTTTTTTGATTAGAATTTAGTGTTTTGAAGTTTCGGGGGTTTTGGTATAATTGTAATTTAATTTGATGATTGATTAAGTTGGGTGGTTCAAATTAGACTCTGTACCATGATTAGGCTACATTATTTTAAGTATTTTAGCATAGTTTGGGGTGTTCAATTTACTGAACATTTGGATTAGGCTAAGAAACTATGCCTTTGTTTGTTGTTGTCAGTTGTGAGAAGATATTTTTACAATTTTCAGAAAGTGTTAAAGCAATTAGAATTTCCATTTTTCTAGGATTGATTTAATATTTTTAGTATCAATTTACATTTTTTCTCATAGTTGTTCGTTGCACCATATTCAGTAGTTGTCACCTGTAATTGTATTCAAATTGAAAGAACAACTAAGTTGTATTATTTCATTTACAAGGAAATTTGTTGGTTCTTGTGTATTGCAGGTATGCCTCCTCTCAAACGTAAGCAATCATCAGGATGTCAAAATAGAAAAAAGTTTAAGAAGAAAGAAGAGTTCAAAAAATCTCTTGCTGGATCTCTTGAAAAATATGTTGTTAGAACAAGTGCAGCCGCGGTGGTAGATAATGTGAATGTCGCAATTACAGATACAGTGGAAAATGTTAACCATACAGTTGCCGAAAATGTTGTCGAAAATTTGAATGATATAAACAGAGATGGTGATGATGCACAAGTTGCCGAAAATGTTGATACCGTGGCAGATGGGGGAGATGTAAACGAAGCAAATGAGAATCATAATAATGTGAATAATAATGAAGAGGTAAATGACATGGATGGTCATAATACAACTGATGAGTTTTACATGAAAGAACCCAATCAAGATATTTTTGATCCAAAAAATTGGGGTAAAATTGATCAAAAAATGATTGATTTTTTAATTGAGAACGGTCCAAGAAGGGTTGAAGACTATATCTTTCCTTATGATAAATTTCGTAAACGTTTTTCTAAAGAGCATTATACCCGTAAGATGACGAACGGGGAGAAGCAAGACAGGAGATGGCTTGTATATTCAACTTCTTTAAACAAAGTATTTTGCTTCTGCTGCAAGTTGTTCAAAAGAGATGATTCAACACAATTTGCTGACATTGGATTTGATGATTGGAATAATTTTAGTGGAAGACTTAAGAAACATGAAACTTCTTCTGAACATGAAGAGTGTATGAGAATGTGGATTCATCTAGAATTAAGACTGAAAAAGAATGAAACCATTGACAAACAGGTGCAAGAACAAATCAACAAAGAGAAACAACGTTTTATAGAAATAATGGATAGCGTAATGGATGGTGTTATGTATCTTGCAAAAAATTGTTTAGCATTTCGTGGCGAGAGTGATAAGATCTTCACAAGAAAAAATGGTAATTTTCTGAGTTTGATGGAGGTGATTGCGAAACATGATCCGGTGTTAAATATGCATCTACAACGTATTGTTAAGAAGGAAACTCATTATCATTATCTTAGTCATAAGATTCAAAATGAGCTAATATCCATGGTCGTTGATAAAATTAAGAGTTCGATTGTCAAGAAGATTCACAGAGCTAAGTATTATTCTATTATTCTTGATTGTACTCCGGATATAACTCATCGGGACCAAATGTCTATTGTGGTAAGATGTGTTGATGTTTCCCATTCTGCCAAAAGTTGAAGAATTTTTTTCTTGGATTTTTAAAAGTGGATGATTCAACGGTGAGGGTTTTTCTCTAGAACTTGAAGATGCATTGGAAAAACTCAATCTTAACATTGATGATATAAGAGGGCAAGGCTATGACAATGGTTCAAACATGAAAGGAAAAAAGAAAGGTGTTCAAAACAGGTTACTCGAGATTAATCCTAGGGCTTTTTACACACCATGTGGTTGTCATAGTCTTAATCGCATGCTTTACGATATGGCTAAATCTTGTGAGAAGGCAGATTCTTTTTTTGGGACCATACAATGCATCTATAAACTGTTTGCTGCTTCTACAAAGCGATGGCAGGTTTTTAAGAAGAAAGTGGGTTCTAAAGGTCTCACTCTCAAACCATTATCTGACACAAGGTGGGAATGTCGTGTGGAAAGTGTTAAAGCAATAAAATTCCAAGCACCGAAAATACGAAAAGCTTTGAATCACTTGATAAAGACATCCAAAAATAATAAAGAAAAGTCTATTGCTCAAGGTATACTCAAGAATCACATGAAGAATTTTGAATTTTTTCTTGGCATGGTTATATGGTATGATCTTTTATCGGTCGTCAACTCTGTTAGCAAAGCACTACAAGCAAAAGATATGCATATGGGAGATGCTATCAAACGTATAGAAATGCTTGTTTCAGTATTTCAAAAATTACGAGACAACGGCTTCCAAGCTGCACTAGTTGAAGCTAAAAGAATTGTTTGTTGACATGGGAATTAGTCCTAAATTTCAGGAACCACGTGTTAGAAAGCGGAAGAAGCATTTCGATGACTATGAGGATGCTAGCGAGGAGACAATTCCATCGTCAGGTGAGGAATCTTTTAGAAAAAATTATTTTCTATACATAGTGGATTGTGCTTTGCGTTCATTTCAAAGTAGATTTCAACAATTTAAGGAGTTCGAGAACATATATGGTTTCTTATTCGATTTGGAGAAATTAAAATCCATGAGTGATGATAGTTTGTTGGCATCATGTACTAAACTTGAAGATTATCTAAGTTATGGTACACTTTACGATATTGTGGAAGAGACCTCTACACCGAGTTAAAGATCATGAAAAGGACACTGCCGGACAACGTAAAGAAACGGTTGAGGTATTACATTATTTGCCCAGAACTTGGAAGCTTGTTATCCCAATGCTTGGGTTGCTTATAGAATTTTGCTTACCGTCCACATTCTGCAGTGGCAGTAGCAGAAGAAGTTTCTCCAAACTGAAACTAATTAAATCTTATCTTCGGTCCTCAATGTTGCAAAAAGATTGAATGGCTTGGCTATGATAGCTATTGAAATAGCCATAGCTGAAAAAATGGATTATAAGTCTATCATTAGAGTGTTTGCGTCTAAGAAAGCGAAGAAGAATGAAAGCATTTCAACGAGCTTTGTAAGATTTATGTTTAAAATCTATATAACGATATAATTATCTTTTATTATTATTAGATTTGTGTAAAAGAAAATTTTGGGGGGCATAAATTTTTTTTTTTTGGTTCAGGGCAAAAATAAATTCAGGAACGGCCCTGGTTACCCACATTATCATCGAGAGCATTAACTCGGTGCCTGGTGACATCATCAGTCTCCATGAAGTCTAACAATGTATTCCACTTCCGAGGGATTCGATTATGGGTCTTCCAGGGTTTTCCTTCCGCCTCGCCTGTATGTTTGAAAGTTTTGTAGGTGTTGTGGTGAGATATTTGGAAGAGTTCCCCTGAATCTGGGAACCCATTTAAAGAAAGTCCAAGAGGCAAGAGCCATAAAAAATCTGGTGTACAACAAATGAATCTAAAAATATCACACGTCAAGAATAACTCAATAACAAACAAAAATGCAAAACATCTGTACAACTTGGAGATTTGGCTGATTGGTGCACAAAACCATACATAAATACATCATTCTGAATCGTACAAACCTAAAAATCAAAAGCTAACAGAAGAAGTCAATCATATATATACAATATCCTAAATCATACAAACACTAGTACAATTATGGTTTTTGGTCAAGGTTGTCCGTGTCACGGTTAAACCAATTAACGTGACTATGGTTGGGTTAGACAAGGAAGGGATGCAACTAAAAGAGGATGGTACTAACTGAATCCTTGGAGTCTTTACAAAGTTACACTGAGGCAAGTTAGAAAATTTAAAGATACTAATAAAATTTCTCCCAGTTCGTCTTTGGTACCTCTGCTGATTGTAGTAATAATGTGTTGTTGGTGTATATGATAAGAATAAATGCAGAGTAGATGTTAACTCTCCAACAGCATTGAGTGTCCAAAAAATTGTGAACCGTAATACCTACGTTTCATCACCCTCAATAATGGCCAAAACCAGTTGGAAATTTACGTATATTTTTGAATTTTGGGGTGGTGATTCAAATGGGACATCTTTTGTCGAGAGAATATTGGAATATCATTGCTGATGTTACTTCAAGGACTGAAATCTCGTTAAAGGTGTGTCTTAGAGCAGAACAGTTCGTCCATAACATTCACTAGCTCTAGAAGTCCAGAAGGAATCGCGTAAGCTTAGAATGAGTTACCATGCTCACAAGCCGTACAATGCATTTGAAAAGGTTAATATTTAGACTCCCTTACTTACGATGTTCTTTCATTTTATACATGAATGATTATATCATTGCTATCAAGTATATGAAAACTTATCCCCAACTCGAGCAGCTTAAACAACATCAAACTATTAAACCTAGAGATTTGTGGACTAGGATTTACTAGGCACGAAAACATGGTCTTTTCCATAACGCTTAGAAATTTATCTCAATGGTGCATTGGACAAAATTGTGATTAGTACCCATAGCTCCAGAGCGAGACAAGGTTCTGAGGAAATCATGAAATTAAAGGCGCAGAATTTTGAGGCTTTTTATTGATAGTTTGTCGGAATTCAGTCACAAATGCAAACATATTACTTTAACTTTAAGTGCGTCAAACAGGTGCATCCAGTAAGTAAATTTCAAATTATATACACACCAAGTAAATGAATCTCAAACCATATAGTAAGTCATCACACTGCACGCTCTCTGCTCAATCATGATGGCATTCCAGGGATAAACGCCAATATGCATGCCTAGAGATCTCCTGCAGCTTTAAGAATTCGAGTCTCCCCACCTTAGATATTTTTGTAGCCTTTGCAAATTCTCCTCAATCGAGTGAAAAATAGTTGATGCATAAAAATGTTTCGGCATGCAGCATAGTCTTCCATTACACGAGACAAAAGCGTCATTGTCTTCTAAACATACACCCTGTACCAGAATCCGGCTGTTCTTATGAGAGAAATGCAGCTGCCATATCCTATCAAAAATAATTTTATCTTTCGGAAGTTTGAGAACTCTGATCCAAGAATCAATATCTCCATAATCTCTCATCACCCATACATCGATACTATCATCATACGAACCATTCACGAATAGGTAAAGGTGTTCTCCCAAGACACCCACTTCCATATCTTCATACGAGTACCCTTCATCCTGTACATAGAATCTGGGTAGCTGGATCTCTTTGATTCGTTCTTCAATTATATCGAAACAAACTATAACTTTTGTGACATATACCCAGTGGATAATTCCATTTAAAAGCTTCTCAGAAACACTAGCATAATATATATTATAAGGCGTGTTTCCAATATTTTCCCATGAATTTGAACCTAACTTACAAACCCAAACTTCAGAAGGACTACTAGGTCGTTCACTGGCCACTATTTTGAACAACTTGTACTCATCAATTTTCCGATCATAAATAACTCCATGTCTGGTAAAGGTTTTACTGTATTTCTTTTTTCTTCTGGGAAACAAAGAAAGGGCTTTACTTATGATTGAATGTTCGTTATGACGTGGTACTCTTGGAAATTTTATGTGTCTTGGTTTTGATGGATCTTTTAAGCACAAAGAATTGTTGTATAAGCCGACTAGACCACCAGATGATGACGAAGCAACACATAGAGAACCAAGTAAAGACGTATCATCGTCATCATCATCATCGTCACGTTGGTCTTTAGGCATAATATGGTAAGATGAGGATGTTACGTCAAACTCTATGGAATAAGAATCTCTTAAACAGAACTTCTTCTTTTCTATAGCACGTTTAAGGTGCATCTTAATAAACTTGGGACTGTTGAATAATTCAAACCAGAGTTTGCTTACACACCTGAACCGAGAGATGGATTTTACTGACAGCCTCAAAAGTATATTGATCAACATATCTTCGGGAAGTATCGGCATTGTGCTTTTCTTTTTATTGTCTGCGGTTTTTGTCTTATAGAACTATTCTGTATAACCTGAATATTTTTGTGAAAGTATACCTATGTGTATTTATAGGGATAGCCTTACATCTATATTATAAAAAGAAACCGTGATCCGGGACAATCATACCCTTGACAAGCATTCCTAATCGATCCTTGAATTTCCTAATCTAAAACAGATTCTTAATCTGAAACACATTCGTAATTGGTGTAGGATGTTAGTATAGAAACGAATTGAACATATCACTTTGATAGAAACTTCTCTTCTGGAAGTAAATTTTATTAATCTCAAATCAACTGCTTCTCAAAGAAACATCGCAGCCCTTTTAAAGACTTTTCAGAAACAAAAGTTTACCCTAGAAAATAAAGCTACAGATATTTAAAATCAATGCAAATACTGAGAATATCTGTACATGCCAAAAGCAGCAACAGATTTCTTATTTCCTAACTAAAATAGCCAAAGACAACCAAAAATAATACCAACTGACCATAAACGTTTCTTCCGAAGGATCGTAAGAACTGATTTGTCAATGTTTCTGCCATATTGTGTACTACATCATTCTCCCCAAGAAGGAGGAAATTCGCCCTCGAATTAGACAGGTCAGGAAGGTCATCGTCAGACAAGTCACCAAGATAGGGAATGAGGTGACGCACATTGAACACATCTGCAGTACGAATGTGACTTGGAAGCTTCAAACGGTAAGCATTGGGGTTGATATTTTCGATGATTTCCAGAGGACCTACTGTTTGTACCCCTAATATTTTACACAAATAAATGGGATAACCTAGGCCTCCAAAGCTCCTACTAGTGGCAAAAGAGGGTTCATTAGGCCTAAGGTGCTTCCCTTGTTTACCCAAGAATGGCTAACTAGGCATAACAAACACCTCACAAGGAATCCCATGTGCATAGGTTCAAATTAATCAAGCAACTAGGAGCCTGGTGCATGTCGTAGGTGCAATCAAATTAAGTAATGTTTCCACTCAATTAAAAATAATATAATGGAAGTCAAGTTCGTTCCCACGAGGAGCAAGAGATTCTAGTTGTAAAAATTGTCACAAAAAGGGGGGTGTAAAAAGCAAAAGAAAATAAACAAAGCAATTAAAATCGAAAGTTGAAAGCAATAAGAGAGACAAGACCAAGGAATCCTTCTTCGTTCTGAAACAATGAATCAAGTTATGTTCTTTTCTACTTGTTATTAGTCACAAATTATCACCAACCGTAGGTAAAGCAGCTAGATCAGTGCTAAACCCCTAAATCCCTTATATCCTGGGACACGGAAGTTCTCGACTACCGGATTCTATTTACCAAACCACCTAGTAGTAGATCACTCTAGATGTAATTTAAATAAACGCATTAAGATTCATGAACTTATTAGATCAAGGTCTACTTGCTAACGTTGTTTTCACACACAATTGCTCCACGGAATCCCTCCGCAAGGTCTCGTGTTTGCTACTTATGTAAAGAGTCAAGAAACGATTACTTATCCCCTAACTTTCACTAGCTTTAGATCAAATTAACAAATCAATTTAGCGTGCACTCTAAACAATCTATCAATCAATCATGAATGTCATTAAGATCATTCCTATTAGTAAAAACAAAACGATAATTATGTGAAAAAAACTTCAAGAGAGAATTGAAACAAAAACTCAAATCATGTATTAAGAACTAGGAATTCATCCTCAATCAATAAGAAAATTAGCTACTCATGCTTTTGAAATTCACACAAATAATAATTATTAAAAGGAGAATTTTCAAGTTCACACAAATAATTAAAAGAAGAATTTTCAAAAGCTATCAAAAACACAAGTGTTGTGTGTGTAGAGAGGTCGTAAAAGATGTAGAAAACTTCTCTATTTATAGGCTTCAATATTCTCCAACTCTTCCAAGGATTAGAATCCTTTTCCTTTAGCAATTCAACTTCCAAATTCAAGCTTTTCTCAACTCTTCCACCTTCTCTTTCCAAATTTGAGCCCAATTCTCCATCCAATTCCTAGTCCAAGTCTTCACACCCATGAGAGAAGTCCATAGAAAATTCTGGAATTTTTGGCTCGCCGGAAAACTGGTATTGTGGCCGGAATCCGGCCGGAATAGTCGCCGCCGGCCACCTGAAAATTTCTCCGTCAAGGGAATATTCGACGGAATATTCCGTCAGTCCTCCGTTAGGACTAACGGTCAAACGGGTCAAACTAACGGTCAATCGTCAGTCTAAGTCAAAGAAGGACGAGTTAGCTTAGTCAGCTTCTGAGTCGGCTTCTGAGTTGGCTGATTCGCTGGGTCGGATCGGCTCTTCAAACTCGTTCTGGATCGGTCTTCGCCGGTACCGATTTGACTCGCCGGTGTAGAAAACCGGCCGAGTTCTGGTTGTTTACAGGGCATTTCCGGCCAAATTTTCAAGCCATTATCTTCACCTGTTAAGAAGCCTATCATTCATCTAATTAGTTCAAACATTCCACACATTTATGCAACAGAGCTCATTCATTTCCAGCATCAGGTAACAGCAACAACAGGTCTTCATACCATCTCCATAAGCACCTTGTCCTGCACCACCTTGCTCTTCTGAGCTGCATCAAACTCAGTACCACCATTGCCTGTAAATCTTTTATTCACTTTCCACAAGACCAACATCTTCTTTTCTCACCATAAGTGAGCACCACCTTAATATCCCTTTGCACTTTGCTTCTTCATCTCAATCCTGGTTGCAGCAGCGATCGATTCATCTCTTATCACAGCTGCTCAACTCATAATCCAGACTTCAATCAACCCATGAAAATCAAAACCAATTTGAACCCAGACTCCGTTTCTCAATTCGAATCCCCACTATCATCAACATCTCAGCTCGACCACAGACCCATCTCCCTGAGCTTCAATTTCTCTTCCATATCTCAGTGAACCTATTTCCCAATTCTCTGAATCTCTTCTCTTCAAATACCATGAACAAGTCGAGCCCTTAACAACAATTTCAAGCTCAACCCATCTTTGTTCTTCATCTAACTCACCACCGAGCTTCAAACAATGGCCACCAAACCCTTAATTCGATTTCGGATCTTCGATTCTAAGATCTCTCGAACCCTTGGAAGCAACCCTAAGTTTCAGTTCTATCCGAATCATCTCGTTAAATGACTTCAATCACTCTCCCGATTCAATCTTCTCCAACTCAGCCAACATCACCATTAAACACAACCCATTCGTAAGTAGAATCAGTAGCAACAGGAGCTTCAATAGCAGCTTCGATCTTTGTCTTTTGATTTAGGTTCTGGTTCTCAATTTCACAGTGATAATGGCATCGGCTGCTGCTATCTTTCTCGTCTTAGTTTTAGGGATTTGGAGTAATGATTGAGAAAATTTCTCGATTTAGGTTTAGCATAAAAAAAAAATGATAGTTGGGTCCGAATAAGGTATTACCATGGGCCGCCCAATAACATTCCAAGCAAGCTAGGTGCCCCTTAACAATGGTCACCCCTTAGCATCAATTGGATGTTTTTAATACTCCTCTAAATAGAGTTGTCCCTTAACCTTGACTGGGCTCCAGATAGTGTTCTCTCCCTGAAATGACAGATTTGCCCTTTTTGCTCAATTTTGGTGATTTCTCCTTCTTTTCCTCTGTGCGACTCCAAAGTATCCGATAGCTCAAAACACACGTAAAATACATAATTTGCAACAAAAATAGCAAAGAAAGCATAAACTACTAGATAGTAAATAGGATGTATTCTACACCCTATCAAATTCCCCCACACTTAGACTTTGCTAGTCCTCGAGCAAATCAAACTAAAAACTCACAACTTCAAAGCGTTCAAGCGTCCCAAGCATCCAAAAAGTTATGAGGACATAGAGTTTTGCATGCTAGTAATAAGAAGTTAGAAATACTAAAGAACATATTCTCATTCTTAAATGTTGAGTGAGAAATAACCACACCATAATGAGAGAATGCGTGTTTGAGAAACGATCAATAAGCATTTCGCCTCGACTTCGCCTCACCAAAAAGGATTTTATGATAATTGCACTCAAAAAGACGGCTTTTTATGGTTCTCACATGTGTGCGGTAGGAATGAAGAGAGAATTCCTGCGACACGATGAATGGTGGGAAGGACAACTTCCGAAATATTTTTAAAAACCCACATCTTTTAATATTTTGAAAAACCATTTTTTCTGACGATCTCTAAGAAAGGAAATCAACCATATTACCGAGGATGAGATTACTTACTCACCTTCACATCCGATCGCCAATTATGATAACACCACTCTCGCGGCATCCAATAGAAACGTCTTCCGCTCCTCGTCTTGATCTTCATGGTCTTCGGTTTCAACTTTTGATGATAAACTCTTGATCTTCGCAAATCCTTGACAATTTGTAACCTTTTTACCTTAAATCCTTGTCGCTTGAAACTTCCTTATAGATTTTCCTTCCCCACGGCTCATTAAATAAAAATAAGAACAAATATTTCTCTTGTTTTTCTCTCTCTTTTTTTTTTTTTTTTTTTTTTTCTTTTCTTTTTTCAATTTTTTTTTCAATTATTATTATTATTTTTTTTTTTTTTTTAAGAACTAAAATACAAAAAATGAACCATAGCCGTGGGAGAAGTATTTTACCGCTTGATTCTTCACAACTTGTATTGTCTTGAAATCATAAACTTCAAAAAATTCTCACCTTTTAATTTTCTTCGCTTTCATGAATAAGTCTTCATACTTGGATATAAAATTACCTCATTGTATTGTAAGTCTTCAACATATATGTGAAATCCGCTCTTTGTATGTTGCTTTACTTGAATTTGAAATTTGCTCTTTTTCTCATTCCGTTGCTTATAAACCTTAAACTTTTCCAACTTTCCTTGTAGATTTTCATGTCGCTCCTTGTTGATGATGAGAATGTTTCTATGGATCCGTTGTTGTTGCGAGAGAGAATGGTGCTAACTGCAAATCGAACTACAAGAAGGAAGCTTTCATCCATGGAGGTTACCCTCATGATTGACAAAATTAGCACTCAAGAGATCAAAGAGTAGTGCTTCTATTGGTGGGAGGTTGGGTAGCTCACCATTCTACCCGGAATTAACGTACGGTGACACACACTCAAAAGAAGCTCTTTAGTAGATGGAAAATTTCTGGTCGGTGCCTCACATGATATGAATACGGGTAGTCTCCACTAATGATTGATCAGCAACTCTAATAACGCATTTCTCCCTGCACCAAATTCGCATCACCGGCATGATTAAATCCATTATTTAACACTCTAACAAACAAGAAATCCGAATGTAGTTTTCTAACATTTCCAAGTTCAATTATGTCGGTCAAAATCTCTATGTAAACATACCTAGAAGTATGCTAGTGACTCTAAAATCTTTAAAAGTTGGAGTTTCTATGTAAAACTTTTTTTTTTTTTTTTTCAAATTTTTTTAATTTTTTTGTAATTTTTGTTTTAAAAACATGCTTAACCACTCCCCCACACTTAAACCTTACATTGTCCTCAATGTAATTGAATCCTCCTAGTAAAGTCAAGGTGGGAAATTTTAACATGATATGGAACAAGAAAAAGAAATAACAAAAAGCAAAAGGATAAGAAATACAAAACCGATGGGTTGCCTCCCATTAAGCGCTTGTTTTAAAGTCGACGGCCCGACTTAGCTCTTGCTGCATATTACTCCTCCAGAGGGAGTGAATCTCCAAATGAAAGTTCATCCAAATTCACATAAGCGATGTTCTCATAGTATGGCTTCAACCTATGGCCGTTGACTTTGGAAACCGAATTGTCTCTAAGACTAGTAATTTCAAGCGCACCATGAGGAAAAACATTAGTAACAACATATGGTCCAATCCATCGGGACCTTAACTTTCCAGGAAATAATTTAAGGCGAGAATGATATAAAAGGACTTTTTGTCCCACAATAAAGCTTTTACGAGAAATCATCTTGTCATGAAAAATCTTGGTCTTTTCCTTGTAAATACGGGCACTCTCGTAAGCATCATTACGTATCTCCTCTAACTCATGTAGTTGTAACTTCCTTTGTTTCCCCGCTTCATCATACTCCATGTTGAATTTCTTTATCGCCCAATAAGCCTTGTGTTCAAGTTCAACCGGAAGATGACAAGCCTTACCATAAACCAACCTATATGGAGACATATCAATCGGTGTTTTATACGCCGTTCTATACGCCCAAAGTGCATCATTGAGCTTAAAGCTCCAATATTTCCTTGTGGTATTCACCGTTTTCTCAAGAATGGACTTGATCTCACGATTTGAAATTTCCGCTTGTCCACTAGTTTGTGGATGATAAGGCGTACCAATTTTGTGTGTTATGTTGTACTTCTTGAGGAGAGCGTGGAAAGCCTTCTTGAAATGTGAGCCTCCATCGCTTATCACCACTCTTGGTGTACCATGCCTATTGAATATGTTTTCCCTTACAAAATCACAAACAACTCGAGAGTCATTAGTCTTGGTGGCTCTAGCTTCCACCCATTTCGAAACATAATCAACGGCAAGAAGTATATAAAAGTTTCCATTCGAATTGACAAAAGGGCCCATAAAATCAATACCCCACACATCAAAAATCTCAACGGCGAGAATTGGTGTGAGTGGCATTTGATTTCGAGCACCTAGATTGCCCGTTCGTTGACATCTATCACATGATTTACAAAAAACATATGAATCTTCAAACAAGGTGGGCCAATAAAATCCACTCTCGAGAACTTTGAGAGCGGTGCGTTTTGAACCAAAGTGGCCACCACAAGCAAAAGTGTGGCAAAAGGAGAGGATGGATTGAAATTCGGAGTTAGGTACGCACCTTCGCATTATTTGATCAACGCCATATTTCCATAAGTATGGTTCATCCCACACATATTGCTTAGCTACCTTCTTAAGTTTCATCTTTTGGAAATTAGACATTATACTAGGTACCTTCCTTGTCACCAAGTAATTCACTATATCCACATACCAAGGTGTTGATTCTTCCATGGAGAAAAGTTGTTCGTCCGGAAAACGGTCATGTAATGGAAGTTCTTCATGAGACATAACAAGTCTACTAAGATGATCCGCAACGGTATTCTCCACACCCCTCTTATCACGAATTTCTATGTCGAACTCTTGTAACAATAGGATCCACCGGATTAATCTTGGCTTAGCTTCTTTCTTCTTTATTAAGTGTCTTAGTGCGGCATGATCGGAATACACAATAACCTTTGTACCCACCAAGTATGAACGAAATTTTTCCAATGCGAAAACTATAGCCAATAACTCCTTTTCCGTGGTAGAATAATTGATTTGTGCATCATTAAGGGTCCTAGATGCATAATAGATAACGTGGGACAACTTGTCCACTCTTTGACCCAAAACGGCTCCAACCGCATAATCACTAGCATCACACATTAATTCAAATGGAAGATTCCTATCCGGTGATTTGATAATTGGCGCACTTGTCAACATCTCCTTTAATTTATCAAAAGCATCCTTGCATTCCTTGTTGAAGTCGAAAGGTACCTCCTTTTTGTAATAACTTGCACATCGGCATGGATATTTTGGAGAAATCCTTGATAAACCGCCTATAGAAACCTGCATGACCAAGAAAAGAACGGATTTCCCTCACCGAAGTGGGATATTGTAAGTTTCTTATTAAATCTCTATCTTTGACTTGTCTACTTCGAGCCCTCGAGAGGACACGATGTGACCAAGTACTATGCCGTGGTTTACCATAAAGTGACATTTCTCCCAATTAAGGACAAGGTTTGTGTCTATGCATCGTTTAAGAACTAGTTCAAGGTTGTTTAAACATCTATCAAAAGAATTGCCATAAACACTAAAGTCATCCATAAATACCTCGATGATGCGCTCCACATAATCCGAGAATATACTCACCATGCATCTTTGAAAAGTAGCCGGCGCATTGCAAAGGCCAAACGGCATCCGTCTATATGCAAACGTTCCAAACGGACAAGTGAAAGTGGTCTTCTCTTGGTCCTCCGGTGCAATAACAATTTGGTTGTATCCCGAATAACCATCCAAGAAATAATAATAAGAATGCCCCGCTAACCTCTCCAACATTTGATCAATGAAAGGTAAAGGAAAGTGATCTTTTCGGGTTGCGGAATTAAGCTTTCTATAATCAATGCACACTCTCCAACCGGTTTGAACTCTTGTAGAAACAAGTTCATCGTCTTGATTTCGAACAACCGTGACTCCGGATTTCTTGGGTACCACTTGAACCGGACTAACCCACTTGCTATCGGAAATTGGGTAGATTACCCCACACTTAGCAATTTGAGTATCTCTTTTTTCACAACCTCCATCATGGGAGGATTAAGCCGACGTTGAGCATCACGTACCGGCTTCACGTTTTCTTCCATTAGAATCTTATGCATGCACATGGATGGACTAATGCCTTTGATGTCCGCAATTGTCCACCCAATAGTTGTTTTGTGCTCTCTCAAGACTCTAAGCAAACGGTCTTCTTGTACCGGTGTGAGGTTCTTTGAAATAATCACCGGAAGCTCATCTCCATCTCCCAAGAAAGCATACTTCAAATGGTCCGGAAGCGGCTTCAATTCTAGTTTGGGCGCCTTCACAATAGATGGTACAAGTACTTCATCATTCACGGGTAAAGAAATATATGAAACATTACCCTTTTTAGCTTCTTGCAATATCGCCAAAGCACCACACATCTCCACCAATTCCTTGGAGATTTCAACATCCAAGTTAGACAAGCCATGGACGTCCAATTTAATGCTCTTTTGCAACACCACATCAAGTTCATCCTCTCGGTTCAATTCCACCATTTGTTGCGCTAATGAATCAACCACATCAATGGAGTAAACGGAATGCACATCACTTGGGTAGCGCATGGCTTCAAATATATTAAAGTGTATTATCTCCTTGTCAAATTCCATAGTGAGTGTACCCTTATCAACATCAATCTTCGTCTTTGCGGTTTTCATGAATGGCCTCCCAAGAAGTAAAGAAGTAGATGAACGGTTCTCATTGTTGTCCATATCCACCACAAAGAAATCCACTGGAAAAATAAGCTCATTTACTTGCACTAGCACATCTTCTACAAGCCCCTTTGGATATATGTTAGACTTGTTCGCTAATTGGATAATAACTCTTGTCTCTTTCAAAGGTCCAAGATTCAAGGAGTCATATATTTCGGCCGACATCACACTAATGGAAGCACCCAAGTCAAGTAAAGCATGTTCAAACCTTTTCTTACCAATAGTAATTGGCACCGTGAAACCACCGGGATCCGTGGACTTTGTAGGCATCTTCTTCAATAGCATAGCCGACGCGCTCTCACCAACTTTAGTAATTTCATTATCAAGCAACCTATCCTTCTTTGTGCATAATTCCTTCATGAACTTTGCGTACCGTGGCATTGTCTTGATGGCCTCAATGAATGGGATGTTGATTTCAATCTTCTTGAAAATATCCATAAGTGCCTTGTCTTGAGCTTCTTTCTTGGATTTAGCAAAACGACTAGGAAAAGGAGGTGGAGTAGTGAAAGTAGGAACCGGTTCCTTGGATTGGTCGTTTGGTGTGGAGTTCTCCTTTGGTGCGGTTTCCTCCTTGTCTTTGACTACCTCTTCAATAGTTTCTTCATCATTACTTGGACCATCCACTTGTCTTCCACTTCTTAAAGTAACCGCACTAACATTCTCTCTTGGATTCACAAATGGTTGTGAAGGAAGTTTTGTGGATGCTTGAGATTTTAATAGGTTCACATCGGTCGCCAATTGTCCCATTTGAGTTTGTAAATCCTTGATGGCCGAATCGGTCTTTTGTTGGCTTTGTTGGAACATAGAAGTAAGACCTTGCACACCTTGCATTAACGCATTGAGCTTGTCATCATTCAAAGAATCATGCTCCTTGACTTGTTGTGGTTGGAATTGTTGAGAACCACCTTGTTGTTGAGGTTGAAAACGTGATTGTTGGAAACCTCCTTGTTGCGCATATGGATTAGGAGCCGCCGCTTGCTTGTTTGCATAACTAAAGTTAGGATGATCCTTCCAACCGGGATTATAGGTATTGGAGTATGGATCGTACCTTGGTCTTTGATTTGGATATAAAGCATTCACTTGTTCGGTCTCACCATCCGGAATAATTACCGCAGCCATCCTTTGCATCATTATCTCCATGTGACTCATCCTTTGATCAAGATGTGATGAAGAATCACTAACTTCATGCACTCGCCTAACCATTGGTTCATCCCTTGTGTAGAATTGTTGCGAGTTCGCAGCCATACTTTCAATCAACTCGGTAGCTTGGGTCACCGTCTTGTTCACTAGTGCACCACCACCCGCGGCGTCAAGAAGAGACCTATCACTTGGGTGGAGAGCTTCGTAGAAGTATTGGAGTATCATAACGTCACTAAATTGATGGTGTGGACAGCTTGCCACCAACCTCTTGTATCGCTCCCAACATTCATACAATGATTCTCCCACTTGTTGTTTCAATCCACAAATCTCCTTGCGAATTTGAGTAGCTTTGGATGCGGGAAAATATCTTTCGAGGAAAAGTTTCTTCATCCCATTCCATGTTGTGATACTTAGGAAGGCAAATAATATAACCATTCCTTAGCATTGCCCGCCAAAGAAAACGGGAAAGCTTTCAACATTGCTCCATCCGCATTAGTCTCCGGTGGAAGCATGGCCATAACTATGGCATAGAAGTCCATAAGATGTTTGTTTGGGTCCTCATTCACCATGCCATGGAACTTTGGTAACTCTCTAATCAACCCCGGCTTGATCTCGAAGGTTGAGTTAGTTTGGATACACCATTGTTGTGTATCAAGCCTGTGAGAAGCTAGGTCCTTGAGTGTACGATCATCCATCGTTTCTTCCTCTTTGTCCGAATCTGTGAAATCACTTGATGAAGAAGGAGGAAGTGGAGTGTTAACCGCTCGAATGAAATCCTTTAGTTGAGTGTCGGATCGAAGACGTATTGGACTCGGTCCGCCCTCTTTAAGCATTCACCAAAGGTATAACACCGAAACAAGATTCTCAAAAACTAAGTTAGATATGGTATAGAATCTAACAAAGCAAGAATATAGCAAAAAGAAAAATAAAAAAAAAACAACTAAAAATCGCCCGTTGCTCCCCGGCAACGGCGCCAAAATTTGGTGCGTGTCGTAGGTGCAATCAAATTAATTAATATTTCCACTCAATTAAAAATAATATAATGGAAGTCAAGTTCGTTCCCACGAGGAGCAAGAGATTCTAGTTGTAAAAATTGTCACAAAAAGGGGGGGTGTAAAAAGCAAAAGAAAATAAACAAAGCAATTAAAATCGAAAGTTGAAAGCAATAAGAGAGACAAGACCAAGGAATCCTTCTTCGTTACGAAACAATGAATCAAGTTATGTTCTTTTCTACTTGTTATTAGTCACAAATTATCACCAACCATAGGTAAAGCAGCTAGATCAGTGCTAAATCCCTAAATCCCTTATATCACCGGACACGGAAGTTCTCGACTACCGGATTCTATTTACCAAACCACCTAGTAGTAGATCACTCTAGATGTAATTTAAATAAACGCATTAAGATTCATGAACTTATTAGGTCAATATTAGTAGTTAGACTCTTAGATCAAGGTCTACTTGCTAACGTTGTTTTCACACACAATTGCTCCACGAAATCCCTCCGCAAGGTCTCGTGTTTGCTACTTATGTAAAGAGTCAAGAAACGATTACTTATCCCCTAACTTTCACTAGCTTTAGATCAAATTAACAAATCAATTTAGCGTGCACTCTAAACAATCTATCAATCAATCATGAATGTCATTAAGATCATTCCTATTAGTAAAAACAAACGATAATTATGTGAAAAAAACTTCAAGAGAGAATTGAAACAAAAACTCAAATCATGTATTAAGAACTAGGAATTCATCCTCAATCAATAAGAAAATTAGCTACTCATGCTTTTGAAATTCACACAAATAATAATTATTAAAAGGAGAATTTTCAAGTTCACACAAATAATTAAAAAGAAGAATTTTCAAAAGCTATCAAAAACACAAGTGTTGTGTGTGTAGAGAGGTCTGTAAAAGATGTAGAAAACTTCTCTATTTATAGGCTTCAATATTCTCCAACTCTTCCAAGGATTAGAATCCTTTTCCTTTAGGAATTCAACTTCCAAATTCAAGCTTTTCTCAACTCTTCCACCTTCTCTTTCCAAATTTGAGCCCAATTCTCCATCCAATTCCTAGTGCCAATTCTCCAAATTTGAGCCCAATTCTCGCCGGAAAACTGGTATTGTGGCCGGAATCCGGCCGGAATAGTCGCCGGCCACCTGAAAATTTCTCCGTCAAGGGAATATTCGACGGAATATTCCGTCAGTCCTCCGTTAGGACTAACGGTCAAACGGGTCAAACTAACGGTCAATCGTCAGTCTAAGTCAAAGAAGGACGAGTTAGCTTAGTCAGCTTCTGAGTCGGCTTCTGAGTTGGCTGATTCGCTGGGTCGGATCGGCTCTTCAAACTCGTTCTGGATCGGTCTTCGCGGCACCGATTTGACTCATAGGTAGAAAACCGACCGAGTTCGGGGTTGTTTACTGTGGCATTTCCGCCAAATTTTCAAGCCATTATCTTCACCCGTTAAGAAGCCTATCATTCATCTAATTAGTTCAAACATTCCACACATTTATGCAACGAGCTCATTCATTTCCAAAGATCGTGTAACAAAGAACAACAGTCTTCATACCATCTCCATAAGCACCTTGTCTTGCACCACCTTGCTCTTCTGAGCTGCATCAAACTCAGTACCACCATTGCCTGTAAATCTGTTATTCACTTTCCACAGCACCAACATCTTCTTTTCTCACCATAAGCTGAGCACCACCTTAATATCCCTTTGCACTTGTTCTTCATCTCAATCTGGTTGCAAAGAACGATCGATTCATCTCTTATCACAGCTGCTCAACTCATAATCCAGACTTTAATCAACCCATGAAAATCAAAACCAATTTGAACCCAGACTCCGTTTCTCAATTCGAATCCCCACCATCATCAACATCTCAGCTCGACCACAGACCCATCTCCCTGAGCTTCAATTTCTCTTCCATATCTCAGTGAACCTATTTCCCGATTCTCTGAATCTCTTCTCTTCAAATCCCATGAACAAGTCGAGCCCTTAACAATAATTTCAAGCTCAACCCATCTTTGTTTTTCATCTAACTCAGCCACTGAGCTTCAAACAGCGGCCACCAAACCCTTAATTCGATTTCAGATCTTCGATTCACAGTATCTCTCGAACCCTTGGAAGCAACCCTAAGTTTCCAGTTCTCTCAACTGCATAAATGACTTCAATCACTCTTTGATTCAATCTTCTCCAACTCAGCCAACATCACCATTAAACACAACCCATTCGTAAGTAGAATCGTAGCAACCGGAGCTTGATAGCAGCTTCGATCTTTGTCTTTTGATTTAGGTTCTGGTTCTCAATTTCACAGTGATAATGGCATCGGCTGCTGCTATCTTTCTCGTCTCAGTTTTAGGGATTTGGAGTAATGATTGAGAAAATTTCTCGATTTAGGTTTAGCATAAAAAAAATATGATAGTTGGGTCCGAATCTGGGTATTACCATGGGCCGCCCAATAACATTCCAAGCAAGCTAGGTGCCCCTTAACAATGGTCACCCCTTAGCATCAATTGGATGTTTTTAATACTCCTCTAAATAGAGTTGTCCCTTAACCTTGACTGGGCTCCAGATAGTGTTCTCTCCTGAAATGACAGATTTGCCTTTTTTGCTCAATTTTGGTGATTTCTCCTTCTTTTTGTCCGTGCGACTCCAAAGTATCTGATAGCTCAAAAACACACGTAAAATACATAATTTTCAACAAAAATAGCAAAGAAAGCATAAACTACTAGATAGTAAATAGGATGTATTCTACACCCTATCAGAGCCCGATCACCTGTGCCACATCATCACTAGGCTCGACCAACCGGCGACCGCCACATCAGCCGCGCACGTCAGCACATGTGACACGTCATCAAAATAACACGTCACCAGGTGTGATGACGTGGCATGTGACACGTCACCAGGTGTGATGACGTGGCATGTGACATGTCATCATAACAAGCGTCACGTCAGCAGAATTGATGACGTGATAGATGCCACGTCAGCACCACACAAGACATCAACATTGCCATGTCAGCAAGTGATGACGTGGCAGGCGACACGTCAGCCAATGAGGGCCACGTCAGCAGAAAGATGATGTGGTAGGTGCCACGTCAGCGGTAGTCGATGGCGGCCACAGCCGGCGGCCCAAGCGAGCGGCAATCGGCGATTAGTTGGGAAGTCGACGATTAGTTTAAGGATCGACGATTAATCGGCGATTAATTGGCGATTAATTTGTCATTTGATTCGGTGTTGTGCGATGTTGGTTGGTCCCGTAGTCCCCGGATATTTGCGCCCCAGTCGTATTTCTCTAAGGATATTTCCGCCCCGTTTGCTTACACCCTTTTCTCTTACACCTTTGGTTATCCACACCCCATTATAATTCCTTAACCATAATGGAAGTTTCTGGAATATTTTGGGAACCATGAAGGGGAAGACAAGGCATGCAACCATGCATTCATGCAGGCATGCAGGTGTATTATTGCAGGGAGACATGCAGGGACTGTTATTGTAGGGAGGCATGCAGGGGCCAGTTATGGCAATTGATATCTGTCATAAAATCAAAGAAGTAAAACGGAAATTGGCCACATATAAATAGGAGTTTGACAACCAAAAAAGGTAAGCGATCTTCCATACCAAAAACTCATGTGAAAAATCCAATACTGACTTTAGCATCGGAGAGTTTTTTGCAGGTACCCCCCCCCCTCTCCATAATTCGATTGAAGATCGAGGTCACGGATCGATTATCAGCAAAATCATCATACAAATTTCTGTGTTTGGGGTAGGAATAATTTTACCTTACAAACAGTGGCGCCGACCAAGGTTTTCGAGAAAAGATAATCGTGTTTTACCAATTCAAGTTATGGGAGTAATCAGACAGAATACACGACGGGCCGATTCTGATAGCGATTCCCACCACCACAGGAGAGGCAATGCTGAAAGGCACGAAATCGAGATTCAATCAGCTCTAGCAGTACCCACTGGAAACTGGCAGGGTCAAAATCGTTCGCATGACGGACCCCTGGATCGTGATCGAGATCAAGAACATGTTGTTAACATATCACTGGATCGAAGACGAGATCGAGATCGTTTCCGTGACAGAAATACTGATCTAAATCGGAGAAGAGAACAACAACCAGTGATCGATAACGAAGGAATGGATGTCGACGGAGATTACCCACAAGTTCAAGGAAACAGAGGGCGTGTGTTCGGCAGCCCATCTAGGAGGAAGAACGATAGACAGGACCTGTGAGACGGACGTACCGCAAATCCTAGTACTAAGGAAGAATCATTGCACAATCGGCTGGACGAGTTAGAAAAGGAGAACGCACTCCTAAGACTGGAACGTGAGAACCAATCTCGACCTAAGACGGGTAATCGGAACAAACAAAAAGGTCGTTCGGTATGGCAGCGGCTTGGAAGTTGCATTCGCCCTCAGGCTGCAAACCCAAACAGAGAGGTGATCGATCTTGATCGACCAGAGAGAAATTTACTGCCCACTGGAGATTTTCCCAAACGAAGGCCTCTACGACCCGGTCGAGCAGGGACCCTGCCAGCTACAACTCTGCTGAGTGTGGCCAGAACTACCACCCGTTCAAAACGTCTCAGAAATGAGGAAGATGAGGTTCGAGATTGGCACGATGATGAAGAATTTTTTCATGATTACAATACTCGTTCGGAGCAAGGTAGAACTAGAAAAGAACCTGCTGGACCCCAGAGGAAAAGAATGAGATCTAAAACTCATATTCCAGAGGACCAAGATTATGAGCAGGGAGACCATTCCTCGGAAGGCGATGTGGCCGCAATAACAGAAGTCCGCCTCTGCAAAATGATCGAGAAAGTGATGATGAAAAAACAATCCCGAGAAGAAAAGATGGAAAGGCTACATCGAGCAGCAGGAGCTCCTTTCAAGCAGAATATCAGAGAATTCAGGCCGCCAATGAATTTTTAGTTCCAAAATTACCGGAATTCGATGAGAAAACTGATGATCCAGATCAGCACGTTTTACACTATGAGACTGCCATGTCCTTGTGGCAGTACAGCGACGAGTTGATGTGTAAAATGTTTCCGCAATCCCTGACGGGAGGAGCTATAACGTGGTTCAATCAGCTTCCAGCACAGTCGATCGGGACTTACTATAAGCTGATCGATGATTTTTGCTCTAACTATAAATACAACAAACGTGATCGGAAAGGATGTCATTCACTGTTCCTTTTAGGAATTCGGAAGGAGGAAAGCATCAGACAATTCACTAGGCGTTTCAAGCAAGAGTTAGCGGACGTGGATGGAGCCAACGACCAAGTTGTCATTGCGGCATACAAACAGGCTTACCAGCATGATCAAAGAGGTGTGTACGGTTCTTTGGTCAAGAGACCACCAAAAACTTTGGAGGAACTATATGATCGAGTAGAAGAGTACGCCCGAGTAGAGGACGATTCTAAAGCTCGAGAAGAAGTTCACAAAACATTCAATCATCCAAACGATGGGAAGAAAGAAAAATCCAAGAACTGTTCGAACGGACATCATAATGATCGCGGGGATGTTCGAGAGAAAAATCAAGGTGAATGCATGGAAAGTGGGTATCATAAATTTCACGATATGAAGCTGACCCCGCTGAGCATAAGTCTGACAGAGCTGTACGAAAAAATACACAAGGATTTGAGCCCCCATGTACTTTGGCAGCAGAAACACGAGATAAACGTTATCGGAGCAAATACTGCATGTTCCATAAAGACCATGGTCACAAAACTGAGAACTGCCGCTCTTTGCAGATCGAGATTAAGCGAATGATCGACGCAGGGAAGCTGCAACAGTACATGAAAAAGGATTTTGGAAAAGGTCCCGGACAGTTTGGCACAACCAACATGATTAACGCACGGGTGATTAACGTCAGCCACGCCAGGATCCATTCAATGACCAGGCGGGCGTCAGAAGACGAAACCAGGAGGAAGTTCAGGTAGTTGAAAGAATGGTATTTGACAAATCACATCGATTTTGTCAGTGGTAATGGAGCAGAAACTCGGGAGCTTGGGTGCACAAAGATCTAATTCTCTGATGCAGACATGATAAGTATTTATGCTCCCCACAATGACGCAGCTGAACCCCCAACAGTTGAGAAACTGATCGAGGTCCAGATTGGAGATGAGGAGCACAAAACAATGTTCGTATGGGAAGATCTGCCTGCACATGAACGCGATGGTCTGATTACGTTGCTAAGGGCAAATGCCGATATTTTCGCATGGAGTTTTGCTGAGATGCCAGGGATAGATCCGAATGTAGCCTGCCACAGGCTAAAAATCGATGAGAATTTCCATCCTGTTCGACGTAAAATCAGAATATGGCGCAAATTAAAAAGGATGGAGTTCTTGCGAAGTCGAAAATCGTTGGAAGCATGCTTTATTCGACCAGTGCAATATCCATGCTGGTTGTCAAATGTCGTATCTGCTCGAAGAAGAATGGTAAAATTCGTGTCTCAGATCGATTTTACCGATTTGAATAAAGCATGTACGAGTGATCCGTACCTGCTGCCACGGATAAGAGATTTGGTGTATGCAACCGCAGGATATGGGAGACTGTCATTCATGGAAGGGTTTTCTGGGTATAACCAAATACCTTTGTTCGAGGACGATCAAGAGCATACTGCGTTCAGAATCGGCAGAGGAGTCTACTGTTATACTGTAATACCGTTCGGGCTAAAGAACGCAGGGGCAACCTACCAGCACTTGGTAGACCATATTTCTAAGCCGCTATGCCATTGGCACGCGCCAAATATAGCGCCCAAGGCTTGAAAGACTTGCAACTAGGTCAACATGGCCGCATTTGCCATTGGCACATGCCAACACGTACCGCAAGCCATATTTCCAAGCCGCTATGCCATTGGCACATGCCAAAATAGCGCCCTAGGCTTGCAAGACTTGCAACTAGGTCAACATGGCCGTACGTGCCATTGGCACATGCCAACACGTACCGCAAGCCATATTTCCAAGCCGCTATGCCATTGGCACATGCCAAATATAGGGCCCTAGGCTTGCAATACTTGCAACTAGGTCGGCATGGCCATACGTGCCATTGGCACATGCCAACACGTCTGCAAGCCATATTTCCAAGTCCGCTATGCCATTGGCACATGCCAAATATAGCGCCCTAGGCTTGCAAGACTTGCAACTAGGGTCAACATGGCCGTACGTGCCATTGGCACATGCCAACACGTACCGGAAGCCATATTTCAAGCCGCTATGCCATTGGCACACGCCAAATATAGCGCCTAGGCTTGCAAGACTTGCAACTAGGTCAACATGGCGACGTGCCATTGGCACATGCCAACACGTACCGCAAGCCATATTTCCAAGCCGCTATGCCATTGGCACACGCCAAATATAGCGCCATAGGCTTGCAAGACTTGTAACTAGGTCAACATGGCCGTACATGCCATTGGCACATACCAACACGTACGCAAGCCATATTTCCAAGTCGCTATGCCATTAGCACGCGCCAAATATAGCGCCCTAGGCTTGCAAGACTTGCAACCAGGTCAACATGGCCATACGTGCCATTGGCACATGCCAACATGTACCGCAAGCCATATTTCCAAGTCGCTATGCCATTAGCACGTGCCAAATATAGCGCCCTAGGCTTGCAAGACTTGCAACTAGGTCAACATGGCCGTACGTGCCATTGGCACATGCCAACACGTACCGCAAGCCATATTTCCAAGCCGCTATGCCATTGGCACACGCCAAATATAGCGCCATAGGCTTGCAAGACTTGCAACTAGGTCAACATGGCCGTACATGCCATTGGCACATGCCAACACGTACCGCAAGCCATATTTCCAAGTCGCTATGCCATTAGCACGCGCCAAATATAGCGCCCTAGGCTTGCAAGACTTGCAACTAGGTCAACATGGCCATACGTGCCATTGGCACATGCCAACATGTACCGCAAGCCATATTTCCAAGTCGCTATGCCATTAGCACGTGCCAAATATAGCGCCCTAGGCTTGCAAGACTTGCAACTAGGTCAACATGGCCGTACGTGCCATTGGCACATGCCAACACGCATCCGCAAGCCATATTTCCAAGTCGCTATGCCATTAGCACGCGCCAAATATAGCGCCCTAGGTTTGCAAGACTTGCAACTAGGTCATCATGGTCAGTACGTGCCATTGGCACATGCCAACACGTACCGCAAGCCATATTTCCAAGCCGCTATGCCATTGGCACATGCCAAATATAGCGCCTTAGGCTTGCAAGACTTGCAACTAGGTCAACATGGCCGTACGTGCCATTGGCACATGCCAACATGTACCGCAAGCCATATTTCCAAGTCGCTATGCCATTAGCACGTGCCAAATATAGCGCCCTAGGCTTGCAAGACTTGCAACTAGGTCAACATGGCCATACGTGCCATTGGCACATGCCAACACGTACCGCAAGCCATATTTCCAAGTCGCTATGCCATTAGCACGCGCCAAATATAGCGCCCTAGGTTTGCAAGACTTGCAATTCTAGGGTCAACATGGCCGTACGTGCCATTGGCACATGCCAACATGTACCGTGAAGCCATATTTCCAAGCCGCTATGCCATTGGCACATGCCAAATATAGCGCCCTAGGCTTGCAAGACTTGCAACCCAGGTCAACATGGCCGTACGTGCCATTGGCACATGCCAACACATACTGCAAGCCATATTTCCAAGCCGCTATGCCATTGGCACATGCCAAATATAGCGCCCTAGTCTTGCAAGACTTGCAACTAGGTCAACATGGCCGTACGTGCCATTGGCACATGCCAACACGTACCGCAAGCCATATTTCCAAGCCGCTATGCCATTTGCTCACGCCAAATATAGCGCCCTAGGCTTGCAAGACTTGCAACTAGGTCAACATGGCCGTACGTGCCATTGGCACATGCCAACACGTACCGCAAGCCATATTTCCAAGCCGTTATGCCATTGGCACACGCCAAATATAGCGCCTAGGCTTACAAGACTTGCAACTAGGTCAACATGGCCACGCGTGCCATTGGCACATGCCAACACGTACCGCAAGCCATATTTCCAAAGCCGCTATGTCATTGGCACATGCCAAATATAGCGCCCTAGGCTTGCACGACTTGCAACTAGGTCAACATGGCCGTACGTGCCATTGGCACATGCCAACACATACCGCAAGCCATATTTCCAAGTCGTTATGCCATTAGCACGCGCCAAATATAGCGCCCTAGGCTTGCAAGACTTGCAACTCAGGTCAACATGGCCGACGTGCCATTGGCACATGCCAACACGTACCGCAAGCCATATTTCCAAGCCGCTATGCCATTGGCACATGCCAAATATAGCGCCCTACGCTTGCAAGACTTGCAACTAGGTCAACATGGCCGTACGTGCCATTGGCACATGCCAACACGTACCGCAAGCCATATTTCCAAGCCGTATGCCATTGGCACATGCCAAATATAGCGCCCTAGGCTTGCAAGACTTGCAACTAGGTCAACATGGCCGTATTTCTTGCCATTGGCACATGCCTACACGTCTGTAAGCCATATTTCCAAGACGCTATGCCATTGGCACATGCCAAATATAGCGCCCTAGGCTTGCAAGACTTGCAACTAGGTCAACATGGCCGTACGTGCCATTGGCACATGCCAACACGTACCGCAAGCCATATTTCCAAGTCGCTATGCCATTAGCACGCGCCAAATATAGCGCCCTAGGTTTGCAAGACTTGCAACTAGGTCAACATGGCCGTACGTGCCATTGGCACATGCCAACACGTACCGCAAGCCATATTTCCAAGCCGCTATGCCATTGGCACATGCCAAATATAGCGCCCTAGGCTTGCAAGACTTGCAACTAGGTAAACATGGCCGTACGTGCCATTGGCACATGCCAACACGTACCGCAAGCCAAATTTCCAAGCCGCTATGCCATTGGCACATGCCAAATATAGCGCCCTAGGCTTGCAAGAATTGCAACTAGGTCAACATGGACGTACGTGCCATTGGCACATGCCAACACGTACCGCAAGCCATATTTCCAAGCCGCTATGCCATTGGCACATGCCAAATATAGCGCCCTAGGCTTGCAAGACTTGCAACTAGGTCAACATGGCCGTACGTGCCATTGGCACATGCCAACACGTACCGCAAGCCATATTTCCAAGCCGCTATGCCATTGGCACACGCCAAATATAGCGCCCTAGGCTTGCAAGACTTGCAACTAGGTCAACATGGCCGTACGTGCCATTGGCACATGCCAACACGTACCGCAAGCCATATTTCCAAGCCGCTATGCCATTGGCACATGCCAAATATAGCGCCCTAGGCTTGCAAGACTTGCAACTAGGTCAACATGGCAGTACGTGCCATTGGCACATGCCAACACGTACCGCAAGCCATATTTCCAAGCCGCTATGTCATTGGCACATGCCAAATATAGCACCCTAGGCTTGCAAGACTTGCAACTAGGTCAACATGGCCGTACGTGCCATTGGCACATGCCAACACGTACGCAAGCCATATTTCCAAGCCGCTATGCCATTGGCACATGCCAAATATAGCGCCCTAGGCTTGCAAGACTTGCAACTAGGTCAACATGGCCGTACGTGCCATTGGCACATGCCAACACGTACCGCAAGCCATATTTCCAAGCCGCTATGCCATTAGCACGCGCCAAATATAGCGCCCTAGGCTTGCAAGACTTGCAACTAGGTCAACATGGCCAGACGTGCCATTGGCACATGCCAACACGTACCGGAAGCCATATTTCCAAGCCGCTATGCCATTGGCACACGCCAAATATAGCGCCCTAGGCTTGCAAGACTTGCAACTAGGTCAACATGGCCGTACGTGCCATTGGCACATGCCAACACGTACCGCAAGCCATATTTCCAAGCCGCTATGCCATTGGCACACGCCAAATATAGCGCCCTAGGCTTGCAAGACTTGCAACTAGGTCAACATGGCCGTACATGCCATTGGCACATGCCAACACGTACCGCAAGCCATATTTCCAAGTCGCTATGCCATTGGCACGCGCCAAATATAGCGCCCTAGGCTTGCAAGACTTGCAACTAGGTCAACATGGCCATACGTGCCATTGGCACATGCCAACACGTACCGCAAGCCATATTTCCAAGTCGCTATGCCATTAGCACGTGCCAAATATAGCGCCCTAGGCTTGCAAGACTTGCAACTAGGTCAACATGGCCGTACGTGCCATTGGCACATGCCAACACGTACCGCAAGCCATATTTCCAAGTCGCTATGCCATTGGCACACGCCAAATATAGCGCCCTAGGCTTGCAAGACTTGCAACTAGGTCAACATGGCCGTACATGCCATTGGCACATGCCAACACGTACCGCAAGCCATATTTCCAAGCCTCTATGCCATTAGCACGCGCCAAATATAGCGCCTAGGCTTGCAAGACTTGAACCTAGGTCAACATGGCCATACGTGCCATTGGCACATGCCAACATGTACCGCAAGCCATATTTCCAAGTCGCTATGCCATTAGCACGCGCCAAATATAGCGCCCTAGGCTTGCAAGACTTGCAACTAGGTCAACATGGCCATACGTGCCATTGGCACATGCCAACACGTACACAAGCCATATTTCCAAGCCGCTATGCCATTGGCACACGCCAAATATAGCGCCCTAGGTTTGCAAGACTTGCAACTAGGTCAACATGGCCGTACGTGCCATTGGCACATGCCAACACGTACCGCAAGCCATATTTCCAAGCCGCTATGCCATTGGCACATGCCAAATATAGCGCCCTAGGCTTGCAAGACTTGCAACCAGGTCAACATGGCCGTACGTGCCATTGGCACATGCCAACACATACCGCAAGCCATATTTCCAAGCCGCTATGCCATTGGCACATGCCAAATATAGCGCCCTAGGCTTGCAAGACTTGCAACTAGGTCAACATGGCCGACGTGCCATTGGCACATGCCAACACGCACCGCAAGCCATATTTCCAAGCCGTTATGCCATTTGCTCACGCCAAATATAGCGCCCTAGGCTTGCAAGACTTGCAACTAGGTCAACATGGCCGCACGTGCCATTGGCACATGCCAACACGTACCGCAAGCCATATTTCCAAAGCCGCTATGCCATTGGCACACGCCAAATATAGCGCCCTAGGCTTACAAGACTTGCAACTAGGTCAACATGGCCGCAGACGTGCCATTGGCACATGCCAACACATACCGCAAGCCATATTTCCAAGTCGCTATGTCATTGGCACATGCCAAATATAGCGCCCTAGGCTTGCAAGACTTGCAACTAGGTCAACATGGCCGTACGTGCCATTGGCACATGCCAACACATACCGCAAGCCTTATTTCCAAGTCGTTATGCCATTGGCACATGCCAAATATAGCGCCCTAGGCTTGCAAGACTTGCAACTAGGTCAACATGGCCGTACGTGCCATTGGCACATGCCAACACGTACCGCAAGCCATATTTCCAAGCCGCTATGCCATTGGCACATGCCAAATATAGCGCCCTAGGCTTGCAAGACTTGCAACTAGGTCAACATGGCCGTACTTGCCATTGGCACATGCCAACACGTACCGCAAGCCATATTTCCAATCCGCTATGCCATTGGCACATGCCAAATATAGCGCCCTAGGCTTGCAAGACTTGCAACTAGGTCAACATGGCCGTACGTGCCATTGGCACATGCCAACACGTACCTGTAAGCCATATTTCCAAGTCGCTATGCCATTGGCACATGCCAAATATAGCGCCCTAGGTTTGCAAGACTTGCAACTAGGTCAACATGGCCGTACGTGCCATTGGCACATGCCAACACGTACCGCAAGCCATATTTCCAAGTCGCTATGCCATTGGCACATGACAAATATAGCGCCCTAGGTTTGCAAGACTTGCAACTAGGTCAACATGGCCGTACGTGCCATTGGAACATGCCAACACGTACCGCAAGCCATATTTCCAAGCCGCTATGCCATTGGCACATGCCAAATATAGCGCCCTAGGCTTGCAAGACTTGCAACTAGGTAAACATGGACGTACGTGCCATTGGCACATGCCAACACGTACCGCAAGCCATATTTCCAAGCCGCTATGCCATTGGCACATGCCAAATATAGCGCCCTAGGCTTGCAAGACTTGCAACTAGGTCAACATGGACGTACGTGCCATTGGCACATGCCAACACGTACCGCAAGCCATATTTCCAAGCCGCTATGTCATTGGCACATGCCAAATATAGCGCCCTAGGCTTGCAAGACTTGAAACTAGGTCAACATGGCCGTACGTGCCATTGGCACATGCCAACACGTACCGCAAGCCATATTTCCAAGCCGCTATGCCATTGGCACACGCCAAATATAGCGCCCTAGGCTTGCAAGACTTGCAACTAGGTCAACATGGCCGTACGTGCCATTGGCACATGCCAACACGTACCGCAAGCCATATTTCCAAAGCCGCTATGTCATTGGCACATGCCAAATATAGCACCCTATTCTTGCAAGACTTGCAACTAGGTCAACATGGCCGTACGTGCCATTGGCACATGCCAACACGTACCGCAAGCCATATTTCCAAGTTGTTATGCCATTAGCACGGGCCAAATATAGCGCCCTAGGCTTGCAAGACTTGCAACTAGGTCAACATGGCCGTATGTGCCATTGGCACATGCCAACACGTACCGCAAGCCATATTTCCAAGTCGCTATGCCATTAGCACGCGCCAAATATAGCGCCCTAGGCTTGCAAAGCCTTGCAACTAGGTCAACATGGCCGTACGTGCCATTGGCACATGCCAACACGTACCGCAAGCCATATTTCCAAGTCGCTATGCCATTAGCACGCGCCAAATATAGCGCCCTAGGTTTGCAAGACTTGCAACTAGGTCAACATGGCCGTACGTGCCATTGGCACATGCCAACACGTACCGCAATCCATATTTCCAAGTCTCTATGCCATTAGCACGCGCCAAATATAGCGCCCTATGCTTGCAAGACTTGCAACTAGGTCAACATGGCCGTACGTGCCATTGGCAAATGCCAACACGTACCGCAAGCCATATTTCCAAGTCGCTATGCCATTAGCACGCGCCAAATATAGCGCCCTAGGTTTGCAAGACTTGTAACTAGGTCAACATGGACGTACGTGCCATTGGCACATGCCAAACACACACGCTAGTAACCTAACTTGCAAACCGTGCAACCTACCACCAAGGCGTTCCACACACGCCATTGGCACATGCCACACACGCCACTAGCAGCTCTGGCATTGCCACTTGCGCTCGAGGTGCAACTCGCAACAAAGGCATTCCGCACATGCCATTGGCACATGCCACATGCGCACCTAGCAGCACCACTTGCACTCAAGATGCAACCAACACTCGAGACGTCAACACAAATGGGGATGCTTTCTAGGGTTTTGGTTTGGCGGTCACAAAGATGCGGCGTACACTACGCTCACATTAAGAAAGCGTGAAAAGGAATAAAGCGGTCAAATAAAAGAGGAAATAATGGTGAAAACGTTTTCACCCATTAACGCCATGCGGTTACCACCTCCTCCCATTATTTCACCCTTTACTCTCTTCCTTCATGAGGCCAGGGTACGTTTCAATCTCGACTTGTATAAATAGGTCTTACCTATTTCCACCAGACAACAAGTCTCGGTCAGGAGAAAAATACTACACTCTCGGAAAAGCAACTTTGCAAGCTCTCCCAAAAAGCTTCCACCTCTTGCAAGCTTCCTAAGCTTTCACTTCGATACAAATCGAGATACTACTCTCCCGTAACTATTCTGGTCTCAACACCTTTATTTGCTTCCTCCCCAAATCAACCCTTCTCCTCCACTTTGTGACCGAAGCAAGTCCGGGAACGGCCATTTCTTGGTTTAGGCCGGACTTGTACAGATTGATCTCTCGAATCTATAAAGTGCTCACGTGAAGCACATTTGTTTAGGGTTTGAACCAGTTTCTCACTCACCTACCGAACTTACCAAAATCGGCAGAAACGATTTTTACCCATAAACAGTAGCGTGTACAAAATCAAGAGAACGGAGTAGCCAAAGCAGTTAATAGACTGAGGACTTTCTTGCTTAGCTGAAAATAAGAGTAGTGGCTAGCTAACCAGGAGCAGAAGTTACTTACTTCGTTGACAAGAATAGATTACAATCGGAAAAAACAGAGTCTTTGTCTATAGAAATGCGTTGAGAAATGGCCTGATATAGTGATTAGTGTATCTGTCTCTCTATTGAAGAAGGTCTCTCTTCCTCTAGTGTAGTCTAAGGGCAAGCTTACTAATGCTCATTTTTTCTAAGTTAAGTCTTTGTAGCACTCGTTTCACGTGCAGAAACTGCTTCACGCGTTCCAACGTTTCTTAGATTTTCCAAGTTGCTTGCTGCTAGATTGAAGAAGGTGATGCCTGATATTATTTCTGACTTCTAAGGAGCTTTCATTCATGATAAACAAATTCTTGACGGGGTGCTTATTGCGAATGAATGTGTGGACAGCAGGCTGAAAGCCAAGAAGCCTGGAATTCTTTGTAAGATTGATATGGAGAAAGCTTTTGACAATGTTAACTGGAAAGCTCTTTTTACAATTTTACAGAAGCATGGTTTTGGGGAAAAATGGATTTCTTGGATTAGATGGTGTGTTACTTCCTCACATCTGTCGGTTCTAGTGAATGGTAGTTCGACGGAGAAATTCAAACCGAGTAAGGGGCTAAGACAAGGAGATTCGTTGTCTCCTTATTTGTTTCTATTGGTGGTGGAGGTTCTTTCAAAATTGATCAATGATGCAGTAGCGAGGGGACAACTTTAAGGTTTCCAAGTGGTGGATCACGGGACCATTATTTCTCATTTACAGTTTGCAGATGACACGCTAATTTTCATTGATGCTAGTGTTGAAGAAGTTAAGAGACTTCTAATAATTTTGGAGGTCTTTGAAACAATCACAGGGTTGAAGCTAAATTTGGAAAAATAAACTATGATTAGTATGGGAGCAGATAATGTAATTGATGTTCTAACCAGGGAGCTTGGGTGCAAGTCGGAGAAGTTACCTTTTACTTATCTCGGTATGCCTACAGGGGCAAAGTGGCGCAGTACCTCGGTTTGGGATGATGTTTTGACTAGAATGGAGCAAAAGTTGGCAACATGGAAGAAGAGAAAATTGAACAAAGCAGGTAGACTCGTTCTCATTTAGAGTTGTCTTGTTAGTTTACCAATTTATTATTTGTCTCTTTTTCATTTGCCGGTTAGTGTGGAAAAATGAATGGTCAGAATAATGCATAATTTCTTATGGGGAGCTGTTGAAAGACGAAGAAAGTTAGTTTGGGTAGGTTGGACAAAGATTTGTATTCCCAAGGCTAACGGGGGATTAGGAGTAAGGAATTTGAGGAAAATTAATCAGGCAATGTTGGTCAAGTGGATTTGGAGATACTCTAAAAGTAAAAATAGTTTATGGAAGAAGATAGTGCAAGAGAAGTTCAAGAGAAACAGTGGATTGCTTATGCCAGATATAGACTCTAAACCCCAATGTAGAAGTCTGTGGAAGAATGTGGTGAACATGGTACCTACGGTTCAAAGTATGGTACGTTTTACAGTTAATAACGGCAATGGAGTTAGATTCTGGAAGGACAAATAGCTTTATGGAAGTTGATTGCAAGATGTATTTCCGGAAGTGTTTAAAGCGATGAAGGATAAGGACGTTTCTATAATTGTGAGATGATTGATAACAATGGTTGGAAGTGTGTGTTCAAGAGAGCTTTGAATGCTAATGAGCGGCTTGAATGGGACTCGCTTAGGCGTGATGTACGTATCCCTAATCTTACGGAAAATGGAGATGATATGTCTAATATGGAAAACTTTACTACTAGTAAATGCTACGAGACTTTAGCAGGGAAGTTTGAACCATGTACCTTTGTGAAGCACTTATGGAGAGACAATATTCCTCATTAGGTTAGTTTCATCATTTGGGCTTTTTTCATAATTCCCTTCCAACTATAGACATGTTGACGCATAGAGGAATGAAAATAGACAGTGATTTATGTGTTTTTTGCAATACCGAAAGAGAAACAACGGATCATATGTTTTTGCATTGACCTTTTTCTTTTGAGGTATGGAACTATTTCATAAAAGCTTTCAGGATATCGTGGCCAATGCCAGAAACTATTCTTGATTTGTTTGAAGCTTGGACTACAAACGTCTTACAAGGAAGAGGCAAAGTAGTATGTCAGATTATTCCCTATGCTATTTGTTGGAGATTGTGGAAGGAAAGGAACGGGAAAGTTTTTGAGGCTAGAAAGAAAGAAGCGACGGAGATTATTGATCTAGTCGAATAACTTATTGTGGTATGGTCTTGTGACTCTGATACATTTAAGTTTGTTAATCCTAGTCTCATTTGGAGTTGGGAAACTCTCATGAATGTGTAAAAACCTTTGTACCGTGTAAGGTTATTTTCTTTTTAATACTCCCTCCGTTCCACTTTAGATGATGTTTTTGGAGTTTTCACGCAGATTAAGAAATGGAGAGAGATATGAAAATTTTACATCTATACCCTTGAGAAAAGTCTTCAAACATTAATTGCTATTAGTTACATTTAAAAATAACTTATAGTTCCAAGACAAACTATAAGGGTGTTATTGGTAGTTTTGTGGGAAAATATGAAAACTTTCAAGTATTATGGAACAAAGAAAAAACCTTAAAACATCATCTAAAATGGAACGGAGGGAGTATAATTTTCTTCTTCGAAAAAAAATAAAATAATGATGCATATTTTATTTTAAAATTTATTTTGTTTTAGAAAACATAACTATCATAAAAACCCATAAAAAGTCATAAAAACCCAAGGTGACCAAACTTGCGGAAAATAACAATTACTACATTTTTCTTGAAAATTGCGGGAAAAAAAAAAATCAAAAGTTTATACACACTAAGAAAACTTTTGAATAATAAAATCAAAAGATAATAATTTATTTTACTTAAAAGTTTAAGAAAATATGATTTTATTTTCTCAAAACCCTTAATAATTTTTACTGTTTCAAATAATTTGAATCATGTGTTGACTGATGATTACTTTATACGTAACATTAAATATATAAAATATATATATATATATATATATAGCTTCTACATTGTGCTTTCTCAGGCATCCTTTCACTGTGTAAGAAATCATGTTATCAATCCTAATGTTGTTTATGAATTAAGATTATTAATTGTATATATATATGTATACTCCCTCCGTCCCAAATTAGATGTGCTAGTTGGTTATAAATTTTGTCCCACAAATAAATGAGCTATCTTACTAATCAAGAGGATATATTAAAACTACCTTTTTAATTGATTATTATTACTATAAGAAATATGTATAATTTGATAGTCATACTTATATTCGTAGGTGTTTTAAAATGCTTTTCAACGGTATAAAGTTTACGAAAAACCATTGTGTAGTTTAAGAGATAAATCATTTCTAAGTTTTACTAGTTATTATTCATATAAGGGTATAATTGAAAGAAAAAAAATACTTAAACATACTCCCTTTTCCCTTGCCTTAAGAATTGTGGAAACTACAACTAGCTCATCTAATTTGAGATGGAGGGAATATATTACAGATTATTTTTTTCTTTTATCAGAACCCATAATGTCTGAATAAAAGATATAAATAAACGGATGCAATATTATTCAAAAAAATGGATACAAATACAATAACCCCAACAACCACATATGATAAGTACCCATACCAATTAACGCGTTGCTAATTTATATAGATGTGTCTTAAATTAATTAGTTGGTAAAATATGATACTAATATTGAATCATAATTATTGTTATGAGCTAAGCAAGTAGTAGGTATATTTTGTTTTCCCTTTTGAGATTACCAAGAAAGAGGGAGGATCCATGGACACTCTTAAATGGACAAGGTCGGACAAGATTTACGCCATTTTCTACGGCAAACTCAAACGACAATGAATTTAAGTCTAATACTTTATTGACATGTTCCTATTATCGAGACTTTACATTCCCACCAAAAAATGAATGCAATTCGAAAATAGCAAACCCGACCATCTATCGATCTTAATATCAACCGTTAATTTTGAATGGCTGATATTCAAAGGGGTAGATGGTGGTTTTATACATCTCGAATTGTGCTAATTTTTTGTAGGAATGTAGAGTCCTATAAAAATAATATACCATCAAAATATTAGACTTAAATTCATTATCGTTTGGGTTTTGCGGAAAAAATAGTGCAAATCTTGTCTGACCTTGTCTATTTAAGAGTGTCCATGGATCCTTCCTCATCAAGAAATATCATTTTGTTTCACCCGAAGTCTTACTATTAAACTCGACTAAAACGTCGGTTTCCTTGTACCAAGAATTAAAATGTTTAACGCGGTATGACTTACATTTACGGGTAAAACCCTGAGTTTTGATTCAATTAAAATATTTAGATGAACTGTTCATAAAGACCAAGAGTTTTCGTGAATCGAAACCGGCGAAGCGTGATTCGTATTTTATTTTAAGAATCGGTTCATATGTTGAATTATCCTATATGTATTCGGTTATAAGCGCAAGGCAAGCCCAAATCCTTTTTTTTTTTTTTTTTGGTATACGGCAAGCCCAGATCCTTAAACTGCAAAATATATACTCCCTCCGTTCCATTTTACTTGACGTTCTAGAGTTTTTCACGTAGATTAAGAAACAACAAAAAGAGTAAATTTTTTCCAATTCTACCCATATTAATAGCTTCCTAAGAATTTAAATTATCTAGTTTTTAGTTTCTTGATTTAATGCATATTACGAAATCCCGTTGTAATTTACTTGGGATAAACCAAATATTCCTCCATAGAATAAATTTAAAAATTGGGTTAATTATATACCTGTTGATTACAATGAGAATTAATGATATGGTGTGATTCCAAAACAAGGGCAAATCAGTGAGAACTTGGGAAAAATACTTAAACTTTCATCTATTTTGGAACACCAAAAAAAAACCCTAAAACATCAAGTAAAACGGAACGGAGGGAGTATTAAGAAAGCAAGAGCATGTCTGGTGCAAAACTTGATTCCAAGGCCTCCCTCCCTCCCTCCCTCCCCACCTCTGGCAATTGGATCACCGATCATGTCTTTTCATGGTGCCGCTGTCAAAAGTTTGAAATTTGAAGCCAAGATATCAAGCATGGTCTGGACATACCATATTAACAATCTATTATCTTGCTTTCCATGCAGTTGATGAAATTATTTATCAGACAAGGACATCATTGAGATGATATTTTTCCCAGTCGTAACTTAGGCCTGCCGTGTCATTCATGATGGAATTGCAGCTAAGGCATCAGCCCTTGACATGCATTGCGGCTGTTATGGGGATGGGATTCCCACCATACAGGTTGTTATTGAAGCTTGACTCCTGATATAGATAATAGTAAAACTATTTATTCCCATCGCTAGCATAATATATATACCTATAACGATAAGAACACAATGTGTCGTTTCAAGGGGAGGAATCATGTTTCTGTGCTGACTTACTCTGATCCAAATACATTTGCTCGAGGTTAGAGGAATGGACCAAGATGTATGGATATTTCTTCAAGCCTTCTTCCTACTTGGCAGAACTAGCTGCCAAAGGAGCTAAACTGGTAATAAAAGATAGAAAACAACCCTTTCCTTTCATTATGTTTGAGCTTACACACAATTTTTCTTAATATGTTTGTTAATCAAATGCTATGCAGAGTGCACCAGGACCAAGCCATGTCTCGGCTATAAGAAGGTTAAGCGAATATCTTCTTGGTACTATTGCGGTATTCCCTTTGTTTTTGTTTTTTTTTTTTTTTTGATTAAAAAGAGAATTTATTAAAGAGAAAGAATGTACAAAAGGAGGCTACCAGAGGTAGCAACAAAAGAAAGAAAATTACAAAAGAATGGAGCCCCAGTAGAAGATTGTACTAGAAAAATTAATATGGACTCTATACCCTGCAGCTGAAGACCAAGCTAGAACTAAAGATTTTGCTTCATTGTCTAGGTTCGAATCAGTCTTGAAAGTATGTTTTTCCTCAAAAGTTCCATGATTTCTGTCATTCCATAAGACCCAAGTTACTGCAGCTGGAATAATGTTCCAGATTTTACTTCTCGAAACAGCAGGCCAACATGGAGCCGGTGTATACATAGAGAGTGGAAAGCACCATGACCAATCTGTAGGTGTTAGCATAGACCAAACTCTAAAAGCCACCTTACAATGAAGCAACATATGATCAGCCGACTCTTTCCCATCTCCACATAAAATACAGCAGTCATCTAAAGCTACACCCTTCTTCAGCATCATATCATTGGTGTTTAATTTCCCATGGATTGAGAACCACAGGAAAAAAGCCACCTTAGGAGGGATATAGTCATTCCAAATAAATGTGTAGGGAAAATCTTCAACACCTGCATTCTCTCTAAGTTAGAATATAAGGTTTTAACGGAGAAAACACATTTATCTCCAAGAGACCATCTTCTAGTGTCAGGTAAACTGTCTAGCCTTGGTGAAGTAGAGCCAATTCTTAGAAGTAATTGTTAAAAATATAAACTAATTTGTGATTTAATGTATCTAGAAAAATCTAGATTTGTCAAATTAATCACGTGAAGGATAAACTCCTCCACCCCCTCTAGGACACTCGATAGCATTCTAGAGAATTCTCTCTAGACATTTCGAAGTCTAGTCAGTCAACGGTCTCTAGAGAATTCTCTCTCTAGATTTTTCTCTATTAGTCGGTGTTAGTAAGTCATGTAAAGAAGTCTCTAGAGTGTCCTAGCTAGTCGGTTAACTTAGCCTATAAATAGGCAAGACTAGTTCACTTGTTAGGCATCCAAAACTCAAGTGAGTAACCAAGTAGTAAGTGTGAGAGTTAGAGTGAGAGCCAAAGAGTCCTCCTTGTAAAAACATAGTGAGCCAAAGAGCTACACTAAAATTCCATTGTAAACATTTTCATTTCCAAATTAATCAAAGCCTCACTTCCAATTAACCAACTTCTCTTCCCAAATCATTTCCATAAACCCATCACACTTCCGCATTGCGCCAACAAATTTGGTATCAGAGCAAACCCATTCCGATAATCCTAAAACTCTACCCATGGCAAGTATTCAAGGTTTCAACTATGCCCAAAGTTTAATTCCAATTTTTGATGGTGAGAGTTATGATTATTGGAGTCTACAAATGAAGACATTATTCATTTCACAAGACCTATGGGATTTTGTGGAAGAAGGTTACTTGGTACCCGAGTGCAAGCATAGATTCGGCATCATGGACTCGACGCACAAAAAAAGGAGTATAAGGAAAATAAGAAGAAGGATGCTAAAGCACTACTATTCCTGCAACAAGGGGTAAGTAAAGCTATCTTTCCTCGAATTTCGATTGCAAAAATTTCGAAGGAAGCCTGGAATATTCTCAAAGTAGCATTCCAAGGTTCCGAAAAAGTAATCTCCATAAAACTACAAAATTTATGGCGAGATTTTGATAATTTACCCATGAAAGAAAATGAAACTATCCAGAACTTCTTTTCAAGAATTACTGGAATAGTAAATCAAATTAGTAGTTATGGAGATACCATAGAGAATAAAAGAGTTGTAGAAAAGATTTTAAGAAGCTTACCTTTCAAATTCGACCACATCGTCGCTGCCATTGAGGAGTCAAAAAATTTATCGACTCTCTCGGTACACGAATTAATGGGTTCACTGGAGGCGCACGAGAAAAGAATAAATAGGTTCGCGGAACAACCGTTGGAGCAGGCGTTTCAATCAAAAATAAATTTCAGTGAAAAGAAAAGTACGGAAGCCAGAAAAGAAAGCTCCAGAGGGGGATCATCATCAACATCACCTCACGAGAAAGGGTCGACGTCAAATCAATGGCCCAGGAATTACTACCGCGGACGTGGAAGAGGAAAAGGAGGTTACAAAAATAATAACCAAAGGTACGGCAAAAATTACTCCTCAAATCTCCGATGTAATGTTTGCAAAAAGTTTGGCCATCCAACTGAAAATTGCAAGTACAAGTGCACGAAGTGTGATAAATTAAATCACATGGAAAAAGATTGTTGGCTCAACGAAGCTAACTATTCCGAGAAAAAAGATTCTCAAAATCAAGTATTTTATTCCTGCCTCACCTCGCAACAAGAACCGCAAGGTATATGGTATGTCGATAGCGGATGCAGCAGCCATATGACCGGAAACAAAGAATACTTCGTAAAGTTGGACGAGCAAGAAATTCCACCAGTCAAACTCGGAGACGGAAAGTATCAGAATGTTGAAGGAAAAGGAGTCATATCCGTGCGCACAAGGTCAGGTAAAACTCGATACATATCTGATGTTCTTTATGTTCCTGGCCTAGCTCAAAACCTATTAAGTGTTGGACAACTCATAAGAAAAGGATACTCACTACATTTTGAAGACGGAGAATGCACAATTTATGATAAAATTAATAGGCAATTGGTGGCAAAAGTAAAAATGTCAGCGAATTTTGTCTTTCCCCTATCTATGCCATCAATTGAGAATTGTGCAATGAGTACCAATCATGTAGATGAATGCAAGTTATGGAATTTGAGATACGGGCATCTCAACTACAGATCCTTGAAGGTTCTAAAATCAAAGAACATGGTAATTGGTCTTCCTAATATCAGTGGTGGAGATAAAGTATGTGAAGGCTGTATTCTTGGGAAGTTTCATAGACTTCCATTCACAAAAAATTCGTGGAGAGCAAGAAGGCCCCTCGAATTGGTGCACGCTGATATATGCGGTCCGACAAGAACAGCTTCACTCAACAACATAAGATATTTTCTCTTATTCGTTGATGATTATACCAGGATGATGTGGGTGTATATTCTCGAGCAAAAGTCCGAGGCATTCACTAAATTCCTAGAGTTCAAGGCGCTGGCAGAGAAGCAAAGTGGTCATCAACTAAAGGTTTTCCGTACAGACCGTGGTGGAGAATTTACTTCTAATAAATTTATCAACTACTGCAAAGAAAATGGAATAAAAAAGGAGCTTACCGTCCGATACACTCCACAACAAAACGGCGTCGCGGAAAGGAAAAATCGTACGATTGTGGAAATGGCTCGCAGTATGCTAAAAGCAAGGAAGCTACCCAACAGCTACTGGGCGGAAGCAGTCAACACGGCGGTTTACATCCTCAATCGTTCGCCAACAAAAGCAGTTCTCAACAAAACTCCATATGAAGCTTGGCATAATAAAAAGCCCGAGGTAACTTCTTTCAGAATTTTTGGTTGCGTAGCATACTCACATATTCCATCCCAACATAGAGAAAAGTTCGATGAAAAAGGAGAAAAGCTAATATTCATCGGATACAGCGAAGAGTCTAAAGCATATAGACTTCTAAAGCCAGACACAAAGGAACTGGTAATTTCAAGAGATGTTATCTTCGATGAATTCAAAGCTTGGGTTTGGAATGATGAACCGGACAACTACGAGTTGCCACTAATCATTGAAGACGAGCCAGATCAGCCACGACAAGAAGAAAGTACTCCACCAGCAAGCCCGAGATCTCCTAGTCCAACACAACAAAGTCCAAGTTCATCAGAAGCAAGTGCCACACCTAGAAAGGTGCGTTCCCTAGTAGATATTTATAATGCATCTAACTGTGCATTTATAGCACTCGAACCTCACAAATATGAGGAAGCGGCAAAGGAAGAAAAATGGAGAAACGCCATGGATGAAGAAATACGAGTAATCGAGAAAAATAAGACATGGGAGCTTGTAAATCAGCCAATAGACAAAGAAATCATTGGTCTGAAATGGGTCTACAAGACAAAATATAATGAAGATGGGTCAATTCAAAAGCACAAAGCAAGGCTAGTTGCAAAAGGATATTCCCAAAGAACCAGAATTGACTACAACGAGACGTTCGCCCGATCGCCGCATGGAAACAATCCAGGATGGTGTTAGCTTTGGCAGCTCAACTCAAAATGAAGGTCTACCAATTGGACGTAAAGTCGGCGTTCCTAAACGGAGAACTAGAAGAAGAGGTGTACGTCGAACAACCTCAAGGATATGTCCGAAAAGGAAAAGAAAAAATGGTTTATCGTCTCCGCAAAGCACTATATGGCCTGAAGCAAGCACCACGTGCATGGAACAACAAAATCGACAAGTATTTCCGAAATAATGGATTCGAGAAAAGTCCAAGTGAGCCATCCCTCTACATAAGAAAACATGGTACGGATTTCCTAATCGTCTGTCTCTACGTTGATGATTTAATTTATGCCAGCACAAAACAAGAGATGGCAGAAAAATTTAAGAGGGAGATGATGAAAGAATATGAGATGACAGACTTAGGACTTATGCGATATTTTCTTGGGATTCAAGTAAAACAATCACCCGGAGAAATATTCATTTCCCAAGAAAAATATGCGGAAGACTTACTGAAAAGGTTTAACATGTTGGATTGCAAACCAATTGCAACTCCAATGGGTACTAATGAAAAGTTGGTAAAAAATGACGGAGCGACAAAGGTCGATCCAACCTTATTCAGAAGTCTAGTCGTCTCACTAATCTATTTAACAAATACAAGGCCAGACATCGTCAATGCAACCAGCATTGTTTCTCGGTTTATGAGCGAGCCAAGCAAGTTACACTATGCAGCCGCAAAGAGAATTCTTCTGTATATCAAGGGAACAAATAATTTTGGCATCAAGTATACAAGAGAAAGAGATAATGATTTAATTGGCTTCACAGATAGCGATTGGGCAGGTTCTATTGAAGACCGAAAGAGCACATCAGGCTATGTTTTCTGTATGGGAACAAAAATTATCTCCTGGAGTTCTAAAAAACAAAGTACGGTGGCACTATCATCAGCCGAAGCAGAGTACATAGCAGCAACAAGTGCAGCATGTGAAGCAGTATGGTTGAGAAGAATAATGACCGACCTACAACAAAGGCAAATGCAGCCGACAACCATCTACTGTGACAATATGTCTACAATTGCAATGACAAAAAATCCAGTCTTCAACGGCCGGACAAAGCACATAGAGCTACGACACCACTTCATCAGAGAGCTGGTAGAAAACAAGGAAATCGAGCTCCAATTTTGTCCAACACAAGAACAGAACGCTGACATTTTCACAAAAGCGGTCACGGTAGATAAATTCAATCATTTTAGAAACAAGCTAAGCATCACAAATTAAGAGGGGGTGTTAAAAATATAAACTAATTTGTGATTTAATGTATCTAGAAAAATCTAGATTTGTCAAATTAATCACGTGAAGGATAAACTCCTCCACCCCCTCTAGGACACTCGATAGCATTCTAGAGAATTCTCTCTAGACATTTCGAAGTCTAGTCAGTCAACGGTCTCTAGAGAATTCTCTCTCTAGATTTTTCTCTATTAGTCGGTGTTAGTAAGTCATGTAAAGAAGTCTCTAGAGTGTCCTAGCTAGTCGGTTAACTTAGCCTATAAATAGGCAAGACTAGTTCACTTGTTAGGCATCCAAAACTCAAGTGAGTAACCAAGTAGTAAGTGTGAGAGTTAGAGTGAGAGCCAAAGAGTCCTCCTTGTAAAAACATAGTGAGCCAAAGAGCTACACTGAAATTCCATTGTAAACATTTTCATTTCCAAATTAATCAAAGCCTCACTTCCAATTAACCAACTTCTCTTCCCAAATCATTTCCATAAACCCATCACACTTCCGCATTGCGCCAACAGTAATAAAGCAAACTGGTTTGCCTCATCATCTCTTAGTCTGCTTTTAAAATTAAAAATCCAGTTACCTTCCGAGGAAACTGATTTTCCTCCTTTGAATGGTGATTTGGAGTCAAATCGTGCTTCAGTGGAAAGTAATGGGGGGTCTTCAATTCATAGCAACAGATGGAATAATCCCCTTCCAATCATCAGGTCTTCTGCAACAACAACCAAGCTTGCTTATGTATAACCCAAGAATATCAATGGGGAAACTAATGCTTTCTTCGATTCAGGTGAACTCAAACCTAAAATTGAAAATTGTGCTTCTTTAGTTGTTGGGTATTTTGTGGGGCAGAGATTGGATTTTAATTTTATGAAAGAGAAATTAATCTTAAATTGGAAAACTAAGGGAGATTTTCCATGACTATCCATGGAGAAAATTTCTTTCTTTTTAAGTTTGTACAAGAAGAAGATAGGATAAGGGTATTGGAGGCTAGTTCTATTGACATTGCTAATCGTTTATTCATAGTTAGACCCTGGTCACCATTTGTTGAACAACAGATTGCTTCAATTCATTCAATCCCGATCTTGATGAATCTAAGAGATGTTCCTATTTACCTTTGGAATGAAATGGGATTCGCAAGATTAGCTAGTGTAGTTGGCAGACCTATTATGATTGATTCTCATACAACTACGAAATAGATTGCTCTTTTCCAGCTGAGATTCCTTACAAAATTGATAATGAAAGGGCGTTCTTCTATATACCACCAGAATTACTAGCGATACCCCTTTATCTACATACCCCCAACATTTATCTATCTACCCATCAGATTCATAAAATTTTCATACCCCAAACATCAAATCAGAAATAGAAACAATATTATCTCTTCACTGTAGCAACAAATAGATGAAAATATAGAGTTCATGTTCTTCCTCCCCGTCTGTTTCTGCATTGAAACACAAACCCATTTTCTTATATCTGTATTAGTGATGATGGATCAAGGGAAATAGAACTCCTAATTTGAAACACTTACAGTTTTGTACCATGAACCTTCTCTGTTTGTTAAAACGCCTTGAAGATTTTTATTGAAATTGATTGTAGTTAAGGATTCTAAAGAGATCTTTCTAGTTTTGTACTCCGGATCTTTAAAACAGAATAGTACAAAGAGATGATCCATACCAAGAGCATCATTCTTAACTGAAGAAGCCATTTCAAGTTTCAACCTACTGTTTGTACATAAGTACATTTGAACTAAGATCCTAAAGGGGTTTCTTAGAACCTTGGTAGATTCTATTTGAAAACGGGCAATATTCTATCTCTTGGTTTTGTAGTTAAAATCACCACCAACAATAGCAAAGTTTTAGATTTCTAATTAAAATCAGATTTAAGCACAATGATTATTGTTTAAACTAGAAACAACGTATCATAATTTACTGTCATTTCAAAATAATTGCAAGATTAAAATATTTTTTCCTCTTAATGATCTTGATTCTAATCATTTTTATTCAATCTCTACAGATGGGCGAGGAAGTCTATACTATTTAGTCTAGGCACCAGACAATGCTACAACGGCCACAGCAGAAGTCTGTCAACAAACACACATAAGGATAACTTCTAAAGCCAGGGGGTTATACCTGCTATAAATGTAGGAGTAGAATCTCGCAACAGTAGTATCCTAGCAAAGATTTAACTAACGAATATTTGCGAAGAACATTACAGACTATTTGAGGAATAACGTAGCAGATGATGTCAGCCTAATCACGAAGAAAGTGTGAAGATTTTGCGAGATTGAAGAACACGTGCGAAGAAAGCCTTTTGTTAGCTTGCGAGAATGACGCAGGCCAGGTCCGAAAATAAAGGTTGGCTTAGCAGTCATCCATTATGTAACGCCCTATATAAAGGACCAAGTAGACTTGAGAAAGGATCTTTTCAGAGAGTGACAAGATAGAGCAAAGAGGAGAGAGAAAGTCTAGAGTAATTCTGATTTCTTTCTATTCTTAACATTCTTGTAAGATTCATAAGAGAAATTAATAAATATTTGGTAATTGTTCTTGAAGATGGAATAAGTATTTATGTAATCTCATTAGGGTGTGGTTGTAGGGAAACCTGCAATCACATATTGGCGCTAGAAACAGGGAACGATCAAGTTTAGAATAATTTTTGCAGAATTTGTCTAGTTTCTAGTGGATTATTGGAATCAAAAGATGATGAAACAAGTCGGTAAACCGATCAGTGAAAAGATTATTAAAATCAAAGAAAGCAATAGGAGATTGGGATGTAGTATAATAACCAAGACAATGATTAACGAGTTCCATGAAAATATCAAAGGAAGGATACATAAAAGAGATTTTGAAGGAAAGAAAATTATGGAAATGGAAAAGGTGTCACTATTGAAGGATTGGGAAAAACAGAAAATTACATTCACAACAGCAGAAATACCAGAAGAAAATTTAAGACACACAGCTCCGTTGGTAGTCACGATAACTGCGGTGCGGAAAGAAGTGGATGATTCAATGAGGTCTGTAGAAGAGTGGGCAATGAACACAACCTTAATAGATACAGGGAGTTCAACTGATATAATATTCTATCATGCATTTAGAGGAATGGGATATAAAGATGAAGAGATGACTTGTTCAACATATTATATCCACGGCTTTGTTCAACATATACAAAGCCTAAAGGAGAAATAGTGGTGCGAATGTTGCTAGGAGAAATTGAAACACAAGTGACATTATGTGTGGTGGATATAGAGTCACCTTACAACATGCTATTGGGAAGGCCGTGGATACATGCGATTAAAGCCGTAGCATCAACATTACATCAGTGTATCAAATTTCCAATGCCAAGCGGAGTAGGTGAAATCAGAGGGGATATTAACGATACGAAAGTGTGCTATCAAAAAGAAGTGGAAAGTTATGAAGGCCGTAGAAAGAGGCGAAATATTCGCTGGAAAATGGCGAATGAGGCAAGGAAAGAAGAAGAATTTAGAATTTACATGATAAAAGCAGAGGAAGGAAAAGGAATACCGAGCGAAATTTCGGAAGAAGGGGGCAAACCAATAAAAACAATAAAAGAACCAAACCCAATAGGAGAATCAACGACGATCTACACTGCAGCAGAACCTACAAAAGAAATAAATATTGGAGTCGAAGGAGAACCATAAATATTAAGAATTGGAACCAAGATGGACGCATATGAGGAAGAAAGAATAGTCAATTTATTGCGAGAATATAAAGATATTTTCGCGTGGAACATGGAGGAGATGCCAGGAATAGATCCTTCTATCGCGTGCCATCATTTGAAAATTAACAAAAATGCAAAACCTTTCAAGTAGAGGATAAGAAAGATAGCAACAACGTATCATCCCCAAATAGAAGAAGAATTACCGAAGATGCTTGATGCAGGGATTATACGACAAGCTAAATACCCGGAGTGGTGCCTAAGAAGAATAAAGGGATAAGAATCTGCATAGATTTTAGTGATTTAAATAAAGCATGTCCAAAGGACAGTTTTCCATTACCAGATATTCCACAAATGGTCGAATCAGCGGCAGGAAATGATCGAATATCTTCTTTAGACGGATATAAAGGTTACAATCAAGTTCCTCTCGCTGAAGAAGATCAAGAACACACTTCCTTTTTCGCACCCAGAGGATTATATTGTTATATGAAAATGCCATTTGGATTGCGAAATGGTGGAGCAACATATCAAAGGATGGTGGAGAAGGTGTTTGTGAAATGGATACATAAGACATTAGAAGTGTATGTGGACGACAACGACATGTTGGTGAAAAGTAAGGAAGCCAAAGATCATGTGCAAGATTTGAAGGAAATTTTTGAGCAGATGAAACAGTTCAACATCAAGGTAAATCCTGAAAAGTGCATTTTCGGTATTGCATCGGTAAAGTTCTTAGGATACATTGTGTCAAAAGAAGGAATACAAGTTGACCCAGAGAAAGTACAAGCAATTCGCGACATGCCAATGCCGGAAACGGTGAAAGATGTACATAAATTAAATGGACTCTTGGCTTCGTTAGGAAGATTCATTTCGCGATTATCGGACAAATGCAAACATTTCTTCAACATACTTAAGAAGGGAGCGAAGTTTAGATGGACAAAAGAACGCGAAAAAGCGTTGCAAAGGATAAAATATCATTTGATGAATATATCTATCTTACAAAAAACAAAGCTAGGAGAAGACCTACTAATCTATCTTGCGATAACTTCGCATGCATTAAGTGTTGTGTTGTTGCGAATAGACGCATGGGTAAGAAAACCGATCTACTACATTAGTAAGACATTCAATGCGGCAGAGAAAAATTATTCGAAAATTGAAAAATTAATACTGGCATTAGTTTATGCAACATGCATATACTTTCAGGATCATAAAGTAAAGGTGTTGACAAAGGTGCCAATTGAATCAATAATGAAAAATTCAAAAAGATCAGGCAGAGTGGAGAGGTGGAATGCACAAGTGGGACATTTTGAGATCAAATATGAAGTATTGTCTTCATCGAAATCACAAGTTGTTGCAGATTTCTTAGCAGAATTTCCATTAGAAGATGATGAAGCTGTGGAGGAGACGTTGGATATCGAAGAAGAATATGGGAATCAGAGAGACCTGCTGACAGAACCTAATAGATGGGAAATATTGGTGGATGGATCATCAAACGGGGAAGGTAACGGAGTTGGAGTTGTCTTAATTTCGCCAGAAGGAGTGAAAATGGCTTTTTCCTTTAGATTGGAAAATGAAAGAATTACTAGTGATTCGCAGCTAGTCATTCGCCCAATAAAAGGGGAGTACACTACGAATGAACCATCATTGAAGAAATAAAAGAAGCTCGTTGAGGAATTGTCAGCGAAAATCCCAAAAATAAGATGGAGACACATATCAAGGAAGGATAACAGGTTAGCAGATGCCTTTGCTTTTATCTCAAATATGATGGTAGATCCAACTGCGAGATGCATAAAGATACAAACACTTCTTTCGCCTTCAATCAACAAAGAATAGAAAGAAGAGGAAGATGTGATGATAATAGAAGATTGGGAAGAGGATAAGACGAACAATGTCGAAGATTGGAGAATCGAACTACATGCATACCTAAAGAAAGGAGAAGTATCAAGGAATAGATTGGAGGCACAATTGAAGAGTCATGCGACAAATTATGAACTTATAGATGGGGTATTGTATAGAAGATCATTTAATGGGCCGTCACTTAGATGCTTGACACGAAAGGAAGGGGAAGAAATACGGAAAGCATTACATTATGGATATGCTGGTAACCATAGTGGAGGAAGGTATTTGGAATACAAAACAAAAATGCAGGGTTATTATTGGCCGTACATGCATGAAGACACGAAAGAAGTATCAAAGCGTTGCGAAGAATGTCAGCGGCATGGTAGAAGGATACATGCACCTGGAGCACCTTTATGATCTTCAACCAGTGTGTGGCCCTTTGGAAAGTGGGGTTTAGATATTGTGGGACCATTTCTACCAGGATCTGGACAAAGAAGATATTTGATTGTCGCAACAGATTATTTCACAAAATGGGCTGAAGTGAAGGCAGTGCAACATATTCGCGATAAAGACGTCTTCACATTCATATTTGAAAATATCATTTGTAGATATGTAATTCCTGCACAATTGGTGTCTGATAATGGAAAACAGTTCGAGGGGCAGAATATAGAAATACTACTTAATGCATTTAAGATAAAATGTTGGAAATCCACTCCTTTTTATCCGCAAAGCAACGGACAAGCGCAAGCAACAAATAAGACAATTGCAGATACATTGAAGAAGAAGCTGGAGGGTCATAATAAAGCATGGTGCGAACAGGTGCATAATGCAGTTTGGGCTTATAACAAAACTAGGCGAGAAGCTACGGGAATGTCACCTTTCTGTTTAACGTATGGGGTTGAAGCGGTACTACCAACTGAGGTTATTATTCCCACAACAAAGAGAGAAGCATGGGAGAAAAATTTAAGTGCGGATATGATTTTAACAAAGCTTGATGAATTAGAAGAAAAGAGAGAAACAACTTTACAGCATATGGGGAACTATCAGCGAAGATTAGCCCGAGAATACAATAAGCGTGTTAAAATAAGAGAGTTTCAGCCAGGTGATTTGGTGTTGCGAGAAATACCAGTGTATCAGAGAGAAAATGATGGAAAATTAGAAAAGAAATGGGATGGACCATATATCATTAAAGAAATAGTCGGAACAGGGGCGTATAAATTGATGGATCCCGAGGGAAAGGATACTGGTCGCAAGCTTGATAGACCATGGAATAGACTATATTTAAAGAAATATTATCCATAGAAGGTTTCGCAAAAATTGCTGGAAAACTGAAAAATGAGATGAAAATCAAAGTAGAAAATTTTATTCTGAAATTATATTTATCAAAATAGATTGAAAATATGCGATAATTTCGCAGAGACTATGATTTTTACAAAAGAAAATCAAAAGAAAGAGGCACCCAACTATGACGTACACCATAGTTCGCGAGAAAATCTCGCAAGAGGCAAATGTAAGACCTAAAGTGAGTCATGGAAGGGGAGAACCTATTGAATGGCTCAGGGAAAGGCTACATCGCCACCGGAACCTAGGTCATGGAGATTTGGGGTCAATAAAGCCCATCCAGGGGAACAGCCTTGGATTTTCAGCCTAAGCTTATGACTTAGGTTGGACAACCAAGGTCTCTCCTAAGGAGAGCATAATTTGATCAAGGCGCCAGGTACACGGTTGAGCCAAGAGGGCCTGGGGCGTCTGGAGCGTACCTGGCCATTCTTGGCAAGTCTTGACTAATGATGCACTCCGTCCGAAGAAAACCCCACTTAGGGTGCGGTCTTGTAACCATGAGCCATATCGGCGAATGGATAAGAGGCCGCGAAAAAAAATGGTTGTTGTTTAGACCGGACGGGATGAGCCAACCTTGTATGGGAGAGGTATGCCTCCTTGAAGGGGCAACCAGGGGGATGATAAGGACAGCACCCTCCATTAGGGAGCTGATAAGTGTCAAAGACGCATGAGAGTATTAAGACTTGTCATATTTGTGCAATAATACTGCAGAGGAAATAATACTACAAAAAGAAAAGACGAGGTCAATGGGTCGGTGCACGAAAGTGTAAAGACGTCCTGCGATTTCATCGCACGACGACAATATCATGGGGCTTTATGTTCGCAAGAATATTTAGACCAATCATATTTTCGCATGAAAAATATCCTGATGAGGCAATAATACAAGAAAATGATAAGACAAGATCAATGGGTCATTACATGAAAGTGTAAAGACGGCCCGCGATTTTTTCGCAATGACAAGGGGTGGCAAAATAAGACCTTTACTTAGGAAGGCAAAATAAGACCACATAAGAAAGTAAGCAAATAAGCTTGCGAAAATGATAAGCTTGCAAACAAGATAAGCTTGCGAAAATGATAAGCTTGCAAACAAGATAAGCTTGCGAAAATGATTGTATGCTAAGCTTGCGAACATATACATGGAAGTGAAATTCAGGCAGTGAAAACACCAAGACATATATGACAAAAAATAAATTTATAAAAATTAACTATCTAAATATTATGCAGGTAAAAGATCCACTTCTCACGAGAAAGATAATGAGAGGAAAGTATGGGAATTAATAAGGAAGATGCATTATCTTTCTCGTCAATAAGAAAGAAAGTTTCAAGATTCATCGAATTACATCATTTCGCAAGAGTAGTAAAGCGGAAATAAAACAGTTCTAGAAGCTAAAGCTAAGTAGTTAAAAGAATTTCAGACTTCAGCGTTAGTTTCGCAAAGAGGGATTGATGGAAGATCTTCTCCAGTTTTCCCATTTTCGCAAGTATTCTCCTTTTCCTGATTTGTTCCGGCCTCTTCTTCACCTTGATTACTGATAGCATTTGCTTCCTTAGCGGATTCATCTCCTTCATCGTTCTCAAGAATAGCTTCATCTTCACTTTCGAATTCATAATCACTATCAGGATCGCGAGGAACTTCATCAGCATCTATTTCAAGAGGCAAAATTGTTATAGGAGATAATGCCTTATTCAGTAAGATGTTATTTACAAAGACTTCCGCTTTAAGGTGGACTTGGCGAAGAAGTGCCTTTTGATGATTTCTACATTCAATATCCTTGACATGTTGAAGGTAATCAAATCTTCTTTCTGCACGATCGCGAGAACATGCAAGAGCAGTAGTAAGAATTGCATTCTCCTTGCGAATCTTGACTAGTTTGGATTCCAAAGAAGAAATAGAAGAATGAAGATTTCTCTCAGATTCTGCGAACAACAAAGACACAAAGGGTTATTATAGCGAGATTTTTATAAAGGGAATATTGCAAAGTAAGAAAAGGTGGTTGAGGCAGCCAGATTTTATGACTACCTTCCTTTTGCGACATAAGATATTGAATTAAATCCAAGTTACTATTCTTCATATGGTTCATCGCATCATCAAATTTATCTCCAACCAAACCTTTCAGCCGAGATCGAAAATCCTTCTCATTAGAGACAAGTAAAGCATTTTCCTTCACTAGGGAAGCATGGGAATCTTGTAATTGAGTGTGTTGTTCCTTAAGCTGATTTGCCTTTATACTCAAAGCTATCCTACCTTGAATAAGTTTATTCTTCTCAGCAATAAACGACTCAGTTACTTCTCTAAGTTCACTCTTCAACTAGCGGAGAGATCGTTCTTGATCATCACATATTTTTTGGCGTACACTAAGTTGTTGCGAAAATATCGCTATTTTGTTTAAAAGAATTCGTTTCTCTTGGGACAGAGTTTCATTCTCATCTGACAAAGTTTCAATCTCCAAGTTAGCTTTAGTCAACAAATAAGAGAGATGAGATATTTCGCTATTTAATGTTTCTTGCCCTTGAGCTAATTGAGCGTTCTCATTGGAAAGATTGTCAATTTGGTCAATAGAATATGAGTAGAGATTGTCTAATTGGTTATATTGATCTAACAAAATTTCTTTATCAGCACGAGCATCTTCAACGGCATATTGAAAGTCATATGTCTCCATTATTCGTTTCTGAATTAAAACTTAATATGCGAACGAAGAATTTTAAGAAAGGTGAACGCAAAAGAAGTAAAAGTACCAGTGAAGATGAACCATAAGTTAAGACAAGAAGTTCATACCTTTTAGTTCATCATTCTTTTTGCGAAGGTTATCACGGTCAATGACACATTCTCAAGCTTCTGATTCTTGAGACGAAGATTCCCACATTCTAAAGTCAAGGCTTGGAGATTCTATTTTAAAGATTCAACTTCTTTCTCCAAAGATGCTTGCGAAGATAATTCTTCAGAACTAAAATACTTGCCCAGAATCTTGCAGATACTAAGTTTGATAGGGTCAGCGGAAGACTTTCGAGCATCATCAAGAGCATCAGACAAAATCTTAAAGGCAATGTGAATTCCTCCCAAGAATCCCTTATCAACAGGGAAGGATTCAGATGAGGAAGTAGTGAGGATTGAAGACGGGGGAATTGAATAATGTTTTACAGGCGAAGGATGATGAGGATTAATAATTGAGGTTGAAGGCAAATCAGTTATCGAGGCATCAATAATGGGAGAAGAGAGGGTTTCATTCACAATGGGGTCAATTGAAGAGGTTACATCCTTAGTGACATCTTCGTGGACGGGAGTGGTAAGTAATAAAGGTTCAGTCAGCGAAGGTATGATAGGAATTTCTAGGGACTTAAAATCAGGAAAGGCAATGGAAGATTAAATAGTTTTTAATTGGCAAGGTCTTTTGATGGGTTTATTACCATCTTCAGCATCCTTCGAATATCAACTCAGATAAAAAACATAGGCAACAATATTGTTATTAAAGAAGTGATGTTATTTACTACCTTGCTATTCGCAGGCTTCCTTTTCGTTGCAACAGTCTTATGATGCTAGCTTTTAGAAACGTTAGGATTTGGGACTGTATGTGAATTTGGTGCTAGAGGTGTTTTTGCTGCAACAGAATCAATATGGGAATCACATAAAATAATAAAATTATTTAAGGAAGTCAACAAAATAAGATCGGTTCCAGCAAAATCAAAGAAGAAAAGTTAAACTAACCTTGGTGACTCCATGAAAGCAGCAGCAGGTGGATAAATTTATGAAAATCAAGGATGAAGAGAATTGCAGAGGATGAAGATTTACAGAGAGTTTGGAGGAAGATGAAGTAAAAGAAGAAAATTATTTCTCCACTAACTCTCTACTTAAATAAACAAGAAGAGATGACCAGTTGGAATTATACGTGCCAGTAAATAAGGGGAATGATAAACACGTTTAGACGGTTACACCAAATTCACGGAAGGTTGTCGGTAAAGGAAAATATAAAAAGATGAATAGATGCAGTGTTGCGAAATAGAGGTTCTCATATATTTCTTTTCTTCGCAGAGAAGACATGAGAAGAGGCAAGATGCAGGAGTAAAATCTCGCAACAGTAGTATCCCAGCGAAGATTTAACTAACAAATGTTTGCGAAGAACATTACAGACTATTTGAGGAATGGCGTAGCAGATGATGTCAGCCTAATCACGAAGAAAGTGTGAAGACTTTGTGAGAGTGAAGAACACGTGCGAAGAGAGCCTTTTGTTAGCTTGCGAGAATGACGCAGGCCAGATCCGAAAATAAAAGTTGGCTTAGCTGTCGTCCATTATGTAACGTCCTATATAAAGGACCAAGTAGATTTGAGAAAGGAGAGATCTTTTCAGAGAGTGACAAAAGTGCAAAGAGGAGAGAGAAAGTCTAGAGTAATTCTGATTTCTTTGTATTCTTAACATTCTTGTAAGATTCATAAGAGAAATTAATAAAGATTTGATGATTGTTCTTGAAGATTGAATAAGTATTGTGTAATCTCATTAGGCTGTGGTTGTAGGGAAACCTGCAATCACAACAAAAACAATAAAAGAAGCTACATTTTCTTCTGATATTAATGGAGGGGTAATTTGGGAGTGTACAATCACAATAAAAGTTAGTTAGAAACCATCAAAAATTAAGACGAAAACTTGCCGGTTTGTGATTGGTCCCTCACGCCTCCTTCGGATTTTGCCCCCATCAAAAGTTTTCTAGTAAAATTGAACTACAAATGAAGCATTCAAGCTAAACAATACATCAACAGCCGGTCCAGTTCATCAATTGAAGGTCACCAACTCAATATGAAAGCAAGTAAATGGTCGATTTAATAGGCCTGCAAATAATTTTATCAGGCCCTACAGTTTCAAACAACCTCTATAAGAAGAATACATGAATCGTCATTTGGGGACCATGGTTTTTTTTTGGGGACCATGGTTTTTTTGGGGACTGGCGTGTTCGGTTAGGAAATATTTTTTGCGACGTAACCGAACAAAAGTTCAGTTGAGAAATATTTTTTGCGACGTAACCGAACTACTGTTCGGTTGGGAAATGTTTTTTGCGACTAGTTCGGTTGGGAAATATTTTTTGTAACTAACCGAACTTATGTTCGGTTGGGAAATGTTTTTTTGCAACTAACCTAACTGACCAGTTCGGTTGGGAAATATTTTTTGCATAAAAAACATGGTCTTTTCCATAACGCTTACATATTATATCAATGGTGCATTGGACAAAATTGTGATTAGCACCCATAGCTCCAGAGAGAGACAAGGTTCCGAGGAAATCATGAAATTAAAGGCGCAGAATTTTGAGGCTTTTTATTGATAGTTTGTCGGAATTCAGTCACAAATGCAAACATATTACTTTAACTTTAAGTGCGTCAAACAGGTGCATCCAGTAAGTAAATTTCTAATTATATACACACCAAGTAAATGAATCTCAAACCATATAGTAAGTCATCACACTGCACGCTCTCTGCTCAATCATGATGGCATTCCAGGGATAAACGCCAATATGCATGCCTAGAGATCTCCTGCAGCTTTAAGAATTCGAGTCTCCCCACCTTAGATATTTTTGTAGCCTTTGCAAATTCTCCTCAATCGAGTGAAAAATAGTTGATGCATAAGAATGTTTCGGCATGCAGCATAGTCTTCCATTACACGAGACAAAAGCGTCACTGTCTTCTAAACATACACCCTGTACCAGAATCCGGCTGTTCTTATGAGAGAAATGCAGCTGCCATATCCTATCAAAAATAATTTTATCTTTCGGAAGTTTGAGAACTCTGATCCAAGAATCAATATCTCCATAATCTCTCATCACCCATACATCGATACTATCATCATACGAACCATTCACGAATAGGTAAAGGTGTTCTCCCAAGACACCCACTTCCATATCTTCATACGAGTACCCTTCATCCTGTACATAGAATCTGGGTAGCTGGATCTCTTTGGTTCGGTCTTCAATTATATCGAAACAAACTATAACTTTTGTGACATATACCCAGTGGATAATTCCATTTAAAAGCTTCTCAGAAACACTAGCATAATATATATTATAAGGCGTGTTTCCAATATTTTCCCATGAATTTGAACCTAACTTACAAACCCAAACTTCAGAAGGACTACTAGGTCGTTCACTGGCCACTATTTTGAACAACTTGTACTCATCAATTTTCCGATCATAAATAACTCCATGTCTGGTAAAGGTTTTACTGTATTTCTTTTTCTTCTGGGAAACAAAGAAAGGGCTTTACTTATGATTGAATGTTCGTTATGACGTGGCACTCTTGGAAATTTTATGTGTCTTGGTTTTGATGGATCTTTTAAGCACAAAGAATTGTTGTATAAGCCGACTAGACCACCAGATGATGACGAAGCAACACATAGAGAACCAAGTAAAGACGTATCATCGTCATCATCATCATCGTCACGTTGGTCTTTAGGCATAATATGGTAAGATGAGGATGTTACGTCAAACTCTATGGAATAAGAATCTCTTAAACAGAACTTCTTCTTTTCTATAGCACGTTTAAGGTGCATCTTAATAAACTTGGGACTGTTGAATAATTCAAACCAGAGTTTGCATACACACCTGAACCGAGAGATGGATTTTACTGACAGCCTCAAAAGTATATTGATCAACATATCTTCGGGAAGTATCGGCATTGTGATTTTCTTTTTATTGTCTGCGGTTTTTGTCTTATAGAACTATTCTGTATAACCTGAATATTTTTGTGAAAGTATACCTATGTGTATTTATAGGGATAGCCTTACATCTATATTATAAAAAGAAACCGTGATCCGGGACAATCATACCCTTGACATCGTCATCTCATCCTACAGCACGTATTGGTCTACCAGTGAGAGACAAGCATTCCTAATAATCGATCCTTGAATTTCCTAATCTAAAACAGATTCTTAATCTGAAACACATTCGTAATTGGTGTAGGATGTTAGTATAGAAACGAATTGAACATATCACTTTGATAGAAACTTCTCTTCTGGAAGTAAATTTTATTAATCTCAAATCAACTGCTTCTCAAAGAAACATCGCAGCCCTTTTAAAGACTTTTCAGAAACAAAAGTTTACCCTAGAAAATAAAGCTAAAGATATTTAAAATCAATGCAAATACTGAGAATATCTGTACATGCCAAAAGCAGCAACAGATTCCTTATTTCCTAACTAAAACAGCCAATGACAACCAAAAATAATACCGACTGACCATAAACATTTCTTCCGAAGGACCGTAAAAACTGATTTGTCAATGTTTCTGCCATATTGTGTACTACATCATTCTCCCCAAGAAGGAGGAAATTCGCCCTCGAATTAGACAGGTCAGGCAGGTCATCGTCAGACAAGTCACCAAGATAGGGAATGAGGTGACGCACATTGAACACATCTGAAGTACGAATGTAACTTGGAAGCTTCAAACGGTAAGCATTGGGGTTGATATTTTCGATGATTTCCAGAGAACATACTGTTTGTACCCCTAATATTTTACACAAATAAATGGGCTAACTTAGGCCTCCAAAGCTCCTACTAGTGGCAAAAGAGTGTTCATTGGGCCTAAGGTGCTTCCCTTGTTTACCCAAGAATGGCTAACTAGGCCTAACAAACACCTCACAAGGAATCCCATGTGCATAGGTTCAAATCAAGCAACTAGGAGCCCGATCACCTGTGCCACATCATCACTAGGCTCGACCAACCGGAGACCGCCACATCAGCTGCCACGTTAACACATGTGACACGTCATCAAAGTGCCACGTCACCAGATGTGATGATGTGGCATGTGACACGTCAGCACAACAAGCGTCACATCAGCAGAATTGATGACATGGTAGATGCCACGTCAGCACCACACAAAAAATCAACAGTGCTGCCGTTTCAGGCGACACGTCAGCCAATGAGGGCCACGTTAGCAGACAAGATGACGTGGCAGGCGCCACGTCAGCAGGACGAGGGCCACGTCAGCAGAAAGATGACGTTGCAGGCTGCGGCCGAGCCGACGGCCACAGCCGGCAGCCCAAGCGAGCGGCACAAGCGAGCGACAATCGGCGATTAGTTGGGAAGTCGGCGATTAGTTGAAGGATCGACGATTACTTGGCGATTAATTGGTCATTTGATTCGGTGTTGCGCGATGTAGGTTGGTCCCGTAGTCCCCGGATATTTGCGCCCCAGTCGTATTTCTCTAAGGATATTTAAAGCCCGTTTGCTTACACCCTTTTCTCTTACACCTTTGGTTATCCACACCCCATTATAATTCCTTAACCATAATGGAAGTTTCTGGAATATTCTGGGAACCATGAAGGGGAAGCCAGGGCATGCAACCATGCGGTCATGCAGTGTATTATTGCGAGGGAGACATGCGGGGAGGCTTTGCGGGGGCCGATTATGGCAATTGATATCTGCCATAAAATCAAAGAAATAAAACGGAAATTGGCCACATATAAATAGGAGTTTGACAACCAAAAAAGGTAAGCGATCTTCCATACCAAAAACTCCAGTGAAAAATCCAATACTGACTTTAATATCGGAGGGTTTTTTGCAGGTACCCCCTTCTCCATAATTCGATTGAAGATCGAGGTCACAGATCGATTATCAGCAAAATCATCCACTACAAGAAAAACTGGATTAAGCAACCGGTCATTTTTGGTTGGAAAAGCCCATTTTAAGTCGCTCTAACCATTATAGCTACTAAAATTGGCACTCGCTCTCGGGTTGCAAGAAGTGGGATGTCTATAGACCTAGAGCAGCTAGGCACTCGCTCTAAATATGTTTCAACTACTATCAGCAATTAACTAATATTATTGCTTTAAATTTATTCCAACTATCCTAGAATGAGTCGCTCCAAATATGCTTCAACTACCATGAGCGACTAACTATTATCATTGCTTTAAGTGTATTCCAATTATCCCCAATCGGGTCACTCTAAATATGCTTCAAGTGCAGTGAGCGGCTAACCAATATCATTGCTTTAAATTTATTCCAACCATCCTACTGAGTAATATGTTAAGTTGACAATGGTTTAGAGCGACTCAACTGTCCATTGCTTTAAACTTATCTGAGATTAGTTGCTCTTTCTTCATCGTCGGAGATGTTCATGTTCCGATTGGTTAAATGGTTATCAGACAGATTTTAACTCGGATGAATAAAAATAAAATTAAAAGTAATACAGTACACAAATATGAGCAAAATTAATTTTAATTTATTATCACAAAATTCAATTTACAACATAATTTATTATTCAAAAAATTTACAATCTCATTCTTTTACAAAAATGAAATACAATCTCTGGAAAAGCAAATTAAAATTAAAATATAATGATAAGGAGCACCATTGTTACAACTACTTTAACCTGCATCCATCAAATTTCTTTTAATTTCACAGGACAATCTTAAAAACACTGATAGATCTGCAATCTAACATCCTTCAGCTCCGATTTCGAGATCATAAGAATACTCATCCCAAATCTGGTTCCTTCCTCCCAAAAATGTAAACTCTGGTCCTGCATATATACAAACCAGCAAATTCAAAGTAGAACTAACTATAACAGGAATCAAACTTAAAAAAAAAAAAAAATTAGGATAATAAACTAAATTAAAAAACCAATCAATAAAACCTGATACTTTTTACCTTCTTCAAAGGTATCTTTAGAGCAAACCTCACTTGATTTGTTCATTACAAACCAAAAAAAAATAAAAATAATATCAGACCCATTGAAAAAATCAAAGAATCCTAAGACAACCATATTAGTACAAATCCTTAGCATGAAATCTTGATTAGTACAAATCTTTATGGAAAACATGAGAAATGCATCTAGATGCAGATTAGTGCAGAGGATGAAGAATTGGAAATTGTAAACAAATAAAAATCAAATTAACAAAACTCAATCTTTTAATGGATAAATGAAACCAATATTTAAGATCTGAATCATTCGTTTTCGCTTTAGTAAGAACTGAAAGCAAACAAATAATAGAAATTATGAGTAGTAAATCTCATGCTAAATGATAAAAATCTCAACAAACATCAATTAACAATTTTTATCATTTAACACGAGATCTACTAAGAAAAAGTAAAGATGAAGAAGGAGATGAAAAGATTATGAGAGGTAGGCGCATGAAACAAGGGTTCATCTTCTTCTAAGAGAGAAAGAAAGAGAAGAGAAAGAGAGCCGCTAAATGAGTGGACCAAAAGAGTTAGGATTTCCTATAAGCATTTTATGGATAGGAAAATTACAGCCATAGGATTAGATAGAAATTGACGGATGAGATTTAGCTCATCTTTCATGTCACGTAATTTCTAGAAAGCTCTTGACGCACATGTACCCACACCAAGGTCACGTTTCTATGGTCAATCCGTATGAGTTTTGCCTTTGAGTTAATATCGGTCGGATTATACATTTTATTTTTCTATTGGTTGGACTACGGATCACGATTGTCATCTTCTAAGTAGATTTGTGTTTTCTTCCTACATCCATATGTATATAATTTGTGTTTTCGTTGTAACTCCATATGTAGATAATTCGTGATAATTTCATATTTATATTAATTTATTGATTTTTGGATATGTGATTTAATTTATTGATTTTTGTGATTTAATTTTATCGCGTGAAATTGATAAATACTCTAACCCGCTAATCAAATTTTCAAAGAAAATCATTACAGATTCGTGGATGAATTAAAATTTATTTTTTGGACCAAAGTTTTCCTAAATTTATTTTCATTTTCTTCGGATCGAATGTTAATAACAATATTTCCCAGTCCTTTTCGTTTTCTAATCCATTTATATTCAACTGATTCATTCGTATTTTTACTATTCAATCCAAGTGATGGTTTTGCCGATGATAACTCTTGGGTTCATTTACATTCCCTTTCGTACTAATTATTCGAAATTCTGTCTTGAAACTCAATGACAATTATCGAAGTCGTTTTTTATCATTTTCATTGTCAAATACTCTTAGATTTAATTGACCAGATAAACAATTTAAGAATCATAGTCCTTGTTTTTTTTGTAAGTTAGACCTTTTTGTGCGACCTAAAATACTATTTATATCCTAATTTCGTGATCCAAAAAAGATAGAGACTGAGCGGAGAAAGAATCCAAAAACCTTGATTCATATGATTTAAAATGAAGTTGATCTATGGGTTTTATCAAAACCTTTAAAATTCTAAAATTATACCCTTTAAATTACTGGATAATCCGTTTTGTCAAAAAATCAGTGGAACTCGTTTAATTTTTGACGATTACTAATTTTTTTTCAGTCTTTTGTAAAGAATTATAATCGTATTTGCCAAGGTGCAAATTTGGTCACGTGGTGAATTTTAGACTTGGAGGCACATTTCTAGAAACTAAGCAATTTAATTGAGTTTTTGGTCACTTAATTCCTAAATCATCCATTATGAATCATAATCCACATGATAACGTGTGTGTGTATATATATATCATCGGTTTCTACTATTACCTATAAACTTCATTGAATGTCATCTATCAATTTTAACTGAATTTTGACCAGTTTCGCTTAATTTCACTTGTTATCCATCAATTTTACCCAATACCGGTTGACCCCACTCAATTTCTGTAGGATTTCATCGGTTTCCAAGTAACAATCACTTAGTATCCAACAAGCAAGAATGGATGTATTTACTTTGATCGATTAATGTTCAACCTATGATATTTCAATTATGGTATGTATACCGGTATGTATACCTTAAGACATAACCGAGTTTCGGAGTTCACAAATTTTTTTCCGGTATGCGTACAAGTATAGATACCATTAAAACATAACTGAGTTCCGGAGTTCACAGATTTTTTGGGTATGCGTACCTTAAAACACGACCCAAATACACCAGAATATTTTTATTTCAACCTATAAGTCTATACCAAATGTGATTGTCTATGGACAAAGTCGAGACAATACGACAATTTAATATTCAAAAGATAAGCATTATACTTCTTAGTTTAATTCCTTAATACTATGATTATACTATTATGATCATTTCACATCACTAGAGTATTATATACAATATGTACAGTGTATACCGCTTCGCAGTTATGCTTTCAATGTTGCACGACTTAAAAGATACATTAGGAATGACACAGTTCAAGTCAATATTACTAACCTCAAGTGGACGGATGATGTCGTCGTTGTAGTTTGTTACTATAAAAACTCTTCATTAAAGTCAACAGTATATGCATACCAGATATGCATACATCTGATTCACGAATTCAGGCTCAAGTGGTATGCGTATCACCGCTAGCTCGTGAAAGTTAGATCCAGGGGGTACGGGTACCTTCCTCTATTCCTGAACTCAAACCCAAGGGGTATGCATACCGTACCTTCCCATATTCTCGAAAGTAAACCAACTGAATGATCCTTGACAATATGTATATAGAGTTTATACCTTTGTAGTTACTTCTATTTCTTCGGTATCGTTTTAAAAATGGATTCCCGATTATAAATTATACCGACCTTGTTACCCGAAACCTATTATTTGGTTTAGACAAGTGCGTCTCAATCTGATAATGTACTCAAGACACAAGTTTCCAAAAGATCAATTTTAAAGAAAATAGCTAGTGAACAAGAATTTTTTTAACTTAGTTTGCTAAAGATCTATGAATATCCATTGCTTGAATATGTTTCCAGAGTTTAAACAAGACAATCTTGAACTTGAAATTTGTCTTAGAATTATGTATGAGAAATATAGCAAAAGTAAACTATAGCCATGGTCAAGGTATGCACAGAGAGTATGCTTAGCCTTAGGCACTTCATGTACTTTTGCCTTTGCACTTAAGCTGAGTTTGTGAACAATAAATTAATTGTTCTAACTGAGTTTGTTAAAGATCTATGAATATCCATTGCTCAATATATTTCCATAGTTTAATCAAGACAAGCTTGAATTTGAAATTTGTCTTGAAAATTGATATCTTCTCTAATATCTTCCATAACTCCAAAATCTTTATCTTTTTAATGGAAAATGTCTTATGGTATAAGTTTTATTTTATTCATCACAATGTTTCCTTCTCCAATTTAAACTCTCTATTAATAGATAAATCAAATCTTGGAAAGATATTCTCTTTTATTACACAAAATTTGCATAAAAATTCGTTTTCAAAGGAACTAAAAGGGGTGCGAGTTATCAAAGACGTGAGTACCTTTAGTAATTTTCCTGGGTGCCTTTAGTAATTTTCTCGGGGTGGGTGGGGGGGGTGCAAACATCACTTTTCAAGTTCTACTGATTTTTTTTATCAAAGGAATTATCGGTAAAGTTTTCAAGGTCCTGATAAAACTCCTAGATAAATTTCATGTTAAATCTTAGGAGTCAGGATTTTCCGATTCTTTCTCATCTCCCTGGCTCCGTCCTTAATATTTTTGGATCATGAAGCTAGGGTATAAATAATACTTTAAGTTACACAAAATTGTGTAAATTCCACAACAGACAAGGATTATGATTCTTAAACTTATTTATCCAGCCAAAAGAAAGCCAAGAATACCTAGGAACGATAATGATAGAGTCAGATGGATCTTTTGAAAAAAAAATTGTTGTAAACATCTAAACTTGTCTAGGTTCCCCCACTTCTCTCTAATTTCATCGGTTTTTACGGTTACCAATCGTTTCTCTCTAATTTCATCGGTTCTTACTCTTTGTCCATTAATTATATCATTTGTCACCGGACTTCACTCAGTTTCTGTGGATGGTTATCTATCAATTTAAACTGAATGCCTATGACTTCACTTCACTTGTTATTTTTCAATCTTACCACGATGTCAGTCGGTTTCACTCAGTGTTTATATGATTTTGGTTTCTCATGTTATCTGTCGCATTAACTGAATTTCCATCAACCTTAGTCAATTTCCCTTGTTATGTATCAATTGTATCCAATATCGCTCAACCTCACTGGATTTCTCATGGATTCCATGGGTTTATATGGTTATATGGTACATGTACCAGGTTTGTGTACCATTAAAACAAAAATAAGTTCCAGATCTTACAGAACTTTTCCGATTTGTGTACCGAGTATGGATACCACACCGGTTTCAATAGCTCTTTTTCGGTATGCATACCATTCCATGTTCACGAATCCACAGACTTTTAGTGGTATGGAAAACGGGTATGCGTACCCCTAAGTTGTTCTTAGAATTATAGCTACTGCCGGTCGTGTCACCGGGTACATGTAATGCGGCTCCGAACCTATAAAAGTTTTTCCATTTTGTGAAACCGGTATGCATACTATCTTGTATCCAGATTTACAATATTTATATATTTCTCTCTAAATCTATTCGAAACATTCCCAAATAATATCAATGACACATATCACTGTTCCAGGCTATTTTCGATTGATAATATTGAATCACAATTTAAATTATGAACAATAAATTGTCCTTAACCAAAATTCATCAAGTATGAACAAATGTTCATCATGCTTAGTCATATATATTTCGAGAACTAATTACCAAGATAAACTTGACTCGAAATTCTTGATATGCTTGCAATAGTCCAATTAGTCATGCGACATCGTCTTATTGATAAAAGGATGAATATAACTTTAGAAATAGGTGGTTCAGTCTTCACTTACCTTTTATTGAAGAAGTTTCCAAATGTTTCGGTTGATCTTTGACCTGAAACGGTAGAGCGCACTGATGTCCGATTCTCAACTACAAACTTCTATCCTAATCTGATACTTAACTAATTGTAGACTAGAAATTAATATATAGTTTTGATCAACAAATTTGACAACAAGCTTGATATAGCAACACTTGTGAGTTCGACCGAGAAATGCTCTAACACTCTCACAATCGGAAATTTACAGAGAAAAGTCTCGTGAACTTTGATTTGCATGTGAGAGTACTTGGGTGATTCAAAGATCAATTTCCAAGTATCAATCAAGTTGTATCCAATAAACAAGGATGGATGTATCTACTTTGATTGATTAACGTAAACTGTAATATTTCAATTATGGTACGTCTACGGGTATGTATACCTTAAGACATAACTTAGAGTTCAGTACACAGAACTCTTTCGGTATGCGTACTGGTATGCGTACGTGGTATGTGTACCATTAAAACATAATCGAGTTCCGGAGTTCACAAAACTTTTTTGGTATGCGCACCGGTATGTATACCAAACCGGTTCCATGACCAACAGTTCTTTTCTAGTATGCAAACGGGTATGCGTCTTGAGCATGTGATTCTTATGTTTTCTCTAATTCTTGCTTGATTTTGGATTCTATACAATATATCGCTAGACCTCACACGAATTTCCATGGATTTCATCGATTTTTTCGGTTATCTTTAAACTCTCGTGAATGTCTATGAACCTCACTCAATTTTACCTATCATGTCAATGTTACCCAACATTGCTCGAACTCACTCAATTTCTCCTAGATTCCATTGGTTTTGTTGGTATTCACATTGGCTTAACTCAAAGGTTATTAACACTTGCTTTATGAGCCTAAATTTGTCGTTGAATCTCAATGATGACTTCTGAAATGACATTATTTAAGTAAGATTAACTGCATCCTTTGTGGTGGTTTGCATATTGGCTATGCATTCAAGTTTCAAAAATTGTGCCTAAAAGGATATGTACATCCGATTTTTTCGTAAAAACTTTAAATTTTGATCACACCAAACTATTTTTAATCTTTTTATCAAATTGCATATTTGCGTTAGTCTACATTTTACAAAATGTGGCCATAAAAGGAATCCTTCCCTTTGGGCCCTCGGTGGTCAGCCCAATTAATCTTTTATAATATCGGGCAGCCTCACTCGAATTCTCAAGGATTACATGGGTCTATAATATGGTTACCTATTAATCAAAACTGAATTTCAATCGGCTTCATTAAGTTCGCTTGTTATTCATCAATCTTACGAATTTTTGTCACCTCACCCAGTTTCAATTGGATTTCCTCGGTTTTTTCCGTTTATCCATCATTTAATTTGAATGTCCATTAAGTTTGGTCAGTTTCACTTATTATCTATCAATTTATCTAATATCGCTCGACCTCACTAGATTTTTTCTGGATTCTATGGGTATGAATGGTTACCAATTAATTCAAACTGAATTTCCATCTGCTTCACTTAATTTCACATGTTATGTGTCAATATTACTCAACGTCGATTCGACCTCACTCAATTTATCACAGATTAGTCGGTTTTTTCTGTTATCCATCATTCTAACCGAACGCTTATCGACATTAGTCAATTTCATGTGTTATTAGTCAATCTTGTCAAATATGCTCGACCTCTTTGCTCATTTTCTCCTGGATTTCATCAGACACGGATATTTTTCAATTCAAACCGAATTTCCATCACTTTCACTTAATTTTTTTTTTTATTATTTGTTAATCTTACCCAATTTTAATCCGCCTCCCTTAATTTCTCTCGGATTCCTTCGGTTTTCCTGTTATCCACCATTTTAACAGGGTGGCCATGCAACCTTAGTCAGTTCACCTGTTATCTATTAACTTTGTCCAGTATTGCTCCTTACTCAATTCTTCTAAATTCCCTAGGTTTGTATTGGTATCAGACAATTCAAACTAAATTTCCGTAAACTTTACTTGATTTCACTCGTTAACCGTCATCTTACATGTAATAGATCGGTCTAACTAAATCTCTTAGGATTCCATCTTCTTCTCTAGTTATCATCAATTTAACCGAATATCCATTAGCCTTTCTCAATTTCACCCTTTATTTATCAATGTCACCCAATATTGCTCGAACTCACTCAAAAAATTGGATTGAATATAAAGAATATGAATAAATCAGTCGAAAAGAAATGAATGAACAAAAGGGAAAAATATGGGAAACATTGTTGACATCGAAATGATGAAAAATCAAACATTATTTCAGGAGATTTTGGTCCAAAAAAAAAATTTGATTCACCAAATAATCCGTAACAATTTTATCTGATAATTTAATTAGCATTTAAATTATTAATTATACATGATAAAGTTAAATTACACGTAGGAAGAAAATTTTTGATTACTACAAATATTAACGAAATTATCACGAATTATTTAGATTTAATTACATACTTGATGGATAAAATAAACAAAAATATGCTTTAAAGATAACAATCATCCGTAACCAATAGGAAATAATTGATTTGACAGCGATTCAACTCTCATGTATAGATTAGATGTTCGAATCCCACGCCGGTCCTATAAAAAAAAACAAAAAAAAATCATAATCAAGTATGACATTATTTTGAAAACGGGCACCTAGCTCGGCCTAGTCATCCCCGTTTTCCAAAGATTCATGCGCTCGGGGAGGTCCCGGGTTTGAGCCCCCAATGACGTAATATTGCGGGAATTAACATGGAAGGTAGAACTAACTTGCTCCCCTTGTGACACAATCTCAACTTCCATCCGCTTCGGCTCCCTTGGCTAGGTTACCCATGAGGCTCGCTGGTAAGCTAGCACAGCAACCTGTTCAGTTAATGTAGTAGTACGTTGTTGGAGCTTAGCTTGTTAGGCTTCCAACTAGTTAATGTAATATTCTTAAAACAATTAATAATAATAATATTTATTTAAAAAACATAGAAAACAAAAATGTTAATCGGACGGATATATTTACGCAAAAGTAAAACTCATGCGAATTGTCATTTTATCCAACGACCACAAATTATGATCCGAATGACATTAATCTGGCCAATAGAGAATTAAGATTTATAATCCAACGGATATTAACGCAAGAATAAAACTCATACGGATTGCCACTTTATCCAACGACCGCGCATTCGTTTGAAATTGGAACAACATTTTAGGAGGCAAAATTCAACTAGAGGATCTCTTTGGAGGCAAAAATTCCCACCACTTTTTTAGGCCTCTTCCTATGCACATGCCAAAAAAATGGTGTTTGGCATGCCAGGTGGCATGCCAAACCATTTGCGCCACTATGGGGAAACCGCCGAGCTGGTCGAATCCCCTAGCGGCGGTATTGACAATATCTCCAGCGATAAAGTCTTTATCGCTGGCGATATTGTCAATACCGCTTCGATAAAAAACAATAACGTTGGCGATACAATGATTATCGCCAAGTAGTTATTCTCGCAACGGCTAGTTCCCTATGGTTCCTATATATATACGTCATTTTACTCGACGTAGAAAACTCACACTCGCTTCTAAAGATATTACTCCTTTATTCTCAATTTTAAGCTTCACAATGTCGAGATCCAATGAAGAAAGGGATATTATTATGAATATGTTCAGGTTACAGCAAGAAAGTTATCGTATGAGGTTGCAAGAAATTGACGAAGAGGAAGATGAAGATGAGAATCTAATCGAAACTATGATGCTTGTACATACTGGTCAAATACCAAGAGTTCCAGAGCCCAAAGAAGTATTATCAAGAAGATATACGTATCGAGGGAGGGAAATTTACCATCGAAGCTCATGCACGATTATTTTCTTCCCAATTGTGTGTACTCGATCGAGATTTTCAAGGTCGATTCCGCATGCCTCGTCATCTCGGTGAAAAAGATTATTGAAGAACTTTGTCGAGTGGAACCTCAATTCAATTATCGATTTGATGCACCGAATATTAGAGGTCATAGTCCCGAACAAAAAGTTACTTCGGCTTTAAGGATTCTAGGTTATGGCACTCCAAATGATGCGAATGATGAGTACCTTCGTATGGGTAAAACAACTTCTTACACTTACCTTTCATTGTTGTGAAGTAATGATTAATCATTTTGGTCCAACATATTTACGAAAACCAACCGACGAAGATGTTAGACAAATATTAAGGGAGAATGAGGAAAGGGGATTCCTGGGGAATGCTAGGTAGTCTCGATTGTATGCATTGGGTATGGCATGGATGCCCCTGTTTATTGGGCTGGTCAATATAAAGGTCATTATCCAAAACCAACAGATTATCTTAGAAGCATCGCTTCTTACGATTGTTGGATATGGCACGCTTTTTTGGTCTTAGGGTTCACAAAATGATATTAATGTTTTGCACAAGTCGCCTCGTTTGAAGATTTGAAGTATGGAATTTCTCCATCTCGTCCGTTTCATGATCAACGGCCATCAAGACACTCATGGCTATTATCTTGCGGATGGTATCTACCCAAAATGGTCCACCTTGGTTCAATGCTACCGTCGACCTCCTGGTGCATTGGGCCATTCATACCGATATTTTAACGATGCCCAAATGGCACCGAGGAAGGATGTGGAACGCGCTTTTGGAATTTTGAAGAGGAAGTTCGCTATCATTTGTGGCCCATATCGTGGGTTGAGTCCTCGTGAAATGCACAAGACTATGCTCACTTGCATAATTCTTCATAACATGGTAATTCAGAAACCGGACGTGATTCGGATTGGATTAACTATGATGATGAAGATTTGAGGTAGGAGATTCGACCGAAAGAGGCCTCCCGCAAGGAATTATGGTCAAATGACTAACTACATTCGAACCGTAATTTGTATGACGATATAAGAGATGATCTGAGATTGAATCTTTGGGCAGAGCATGGAAGATGATTTTATGTATTTTTCTTAATGTTTTAGCTTCAGTTTAAGTTATGTTATGTATTGTTATTTTTCTAATTAATAAGCTTCAACATTTCATTTCAAACTAATATTAATTGGAATGCATAACAACATATCAAATTAAAACTTAAACTAGAACATTAAAACTTAAATCGCTACATTAAACTAGTTATAAACTAGTACATTAATCATTTAGAGGAATTATTTCATCAAACTCATCATCAGTTCCATCATCATCATCTTCTTCATCACGGTTGTTAGTAAATCCGACTTGCTTTTCAATCATGTGCTTGAATCTGTCAAATTCGATTTGCCATACATGTTTTTGTTGGGCGTTCATAATTGAGGTGTTGGCTTGAAGAATGTTATGCTTGTCATAGTCAATTTGGAATTTTTCTTGAGAAAGACGACTTTTCTTACTCTCCGGTTTTGAATTTTCCTTTGAATGGATCTTTCCTTCGCGATGGTCTTTTGATAATCCATAAACTCCGCCATGTTAAATCCTACGGAACTCCCTCCTTCTTGAGCTAATTTTCTAGCCGATTTTGCCTTATTCCTCCCCGGAAGTTTTCCCTTAGTATTACCATCAATATAATTATTGAAAACTACGTTGGAATTTGAGCTTGTAGGGGTATTCGGTGAAGAATTTGATGGACCTTGTGAAAATGGTGAAGAATTTGGTGTTGAGGGAGAAGAATTATATGGTGAATTTTCGTGTACTATTTGATTATTTGCTAAGTAATCGGGATTATATTTGTTCAAACCCTTCAAAATATGATAACAACTTTAGAAAGCAATTTATTTACCATGTTTTCGTTGCCAACTGCACGAACCTCTCTTTCAAAATCAACATCGGTCCGACCACTTTGTCATTTCCTTTTCTCTTGGCTTGCATTATCAATGCAACATAACAACTACTTCCGGTTGATTACAATGAAGTGTTCGACAATCCTTTTGCATCACGACCATTGATGTTCATGGTTTGTTCTTCATATTTTTGAAATATATTATCCCACATGGTGTTACCATGTTGGTGTGCACCACCGATACAATCTTGGGTAAAAAAACATAATTACGACAAATACATTCATCTTCTATCATGGTGTATTTTGCACCACGGACTCGATTCTTCTTACCTTTGCCTTGAGTTTTTGCTTGTGAATCCATTTTACAAGAAAATATATTGTAGAGGAGTTGTGATAGTTTTAGATTTGAAAAAGATTGAGAAATTAAGAAATTCTAGAGATTTAGAATTTTTGGTGTGAGTTGATATGAGTTTGAAATCGTGTATTTATAGAGGGGGAAATTGTAGCCGTTAGATGAAGATGCAGTCAGCGATTATCATAGTATCGGCGATAGCTTGATTGTCATTGTCGATTGAATGACCATCGAACGAGCAGTGTGACCATCGAGCGATGAAGACTCTATCGCTCACTGAAACTACTTGTCGTGTATGCCTATATGCAGAAATAACATATTGGCATATGAGTTTAGCGATTTGGCATACCCATAGTGGGTGCATATATGCCAAATACCATGTTTTGGCATGTGCATAGGAAGAGGCCTTAAGATGTTAAAATAAGAGCCACTTTTATGTCGGTCCAATAAGGAGCTGGTTGTTGTTGACTCTTATCCTTGACGTGTTTGCTGGGAAGATTGTTTACTGAAGTGATTTAAGTGACACCATGGAAGATATTCCGCCACGTGTTGACTGCTTGAAACCACTAAATAAAAATTGAAATCCCAGATTCTCTCTAATGGTCGGGCGGTGACTACACTTAATCGCTCAAACAGGTTCGAGTCGTTCGACCAACCAAATACATTTGGAGTCGCTGGTCCTCCTATCTTAAAGTAAATAGCTACTTGCCCTAAAAAAGTGGTTGCTATATATTTAGCTGGAAAAATATTTTACCGACAAAACAACTATTGTGGTCGCTAAAATTAGTGGATATATATTAAGAGCGACCTAGTAATCCGGTAGTCGCAGCTTTAGTTGCTTGAAACATTGAAGCGACCAAATTTTAAGCAGTCGGAAAAATTTTAATCGCTTAAACTAGTTTTTCTTGTAGTGATCATACAAATTTCTGTGTTTGGGGTAGGAGTAATTTTACCTTACAAACACCTACTTGCGAGGACCCAATTTATTATATGTCCCAGCTGAAAAACGTTCTTTGGTAAGCAGAGCCCAAACAAAGTCTCCAACTTCAAACTCAACATAGGGACGATGTTGATCAGTAGCTGCTTTATATTTCGTCAAAGAAACCACCAAGTTCTGAGCAGTAGCATCAAGAATCTCTTGCAGATTCTGAATTAAGGTTTCTGCCGTAGTATGTACGCGCTGCAAGTCAGTAACAGGTGCAAGATCAAGGGAAGAGCGAGGGTTAAACACATACAGCTGATCCCATTGTTTAGTATGGGAACCCACCAAGCTACGAAGTAAGTTTCCAAGAGAACGGCTTACCACCTCACACTGGCGTGGAGAATGAAGGCAGAGATTTTGATCTTATAATATGATATTATAACTTTCAATCCACATATTATCCAACGACCACAAATATGTTTAGAGGAGTTCTTTATTGGGCGGGAAAGTTCCCAATAGAAAGAAAGAAAGAAATAGAAGAAAAAGCTTGGTGGTGGTTAACAACACATATACACCACCAGGCCAGCACTCTGGTTGTGTTGATAATTCCATTCACAAGTACCCAAAAGGTAGTACAAGTATACACCACTTCACACAACTCAACCCCTCAAGCAAACTCCCTTCTTTTTTCCTACTATTACTTCTCTGCAACTCTGGATTCATCACATACCATGTCACTGATTGATGACTATTGTAAGAATGTAAACTACAATTTGCATAAAAGCTTACTAGTATCTGTACTCAAATTTTGGTAATTGTCTATTCGAGACCTCATTCTCATTCCTTAGTTTCATTATCTTCTTTTTAAGTGTTTCAACATGACCTTTTGATGCTGAATATCTTTGTTATTTCTCCAACTTCTTTCTGTTGACTAGCACTGCATGGAATCAGTAAAGAGAATAAGCATACTGACTTTGGCATCCAAGACAAACACACATCAAAGTTCAAACTGATTTTGTTGATAGGAGGGGAAATATTGGTCCAAACGAAGTAAGCGCAATTTCATTAAAATGAAAAACTCAAAAGAAAAGGACAGTAAGCAATGCAAGCACAACTTAGAAACGTACACGTAAAAGTAAACTAAGTTAGATCTAGCTTACAGAGACTTCTAAACTATGATCACATTGCAATCATTTCCATCGCGCTCTATGCTACTACCTTTGCCTTTGTGGAGAGCCTCGTAATGCTTAATTCGGATACTTATGTTGGGCTACCAGAAATAGAAGACTCCAAAGGTATCTTATGCACATTAACTCATGTCACCTTGTATCGTATATATTTTCCTAACACAATGCGAACTGAAACATGTAAATTTCTAGATGCCACAACAGAAAAATGCCTGTACTTCAGCTGTTTTGCTAAGTTTTAGAAACTTTACACTCTCCAGTACAGAAAAAATTACGAAGAAACTTCGTACATAACCAATTTGAAAGTAGGTTTGCTATTATTTCATTGTTTACGTTCCAAAAAATATGCAGTTTTATTTGCTTTGTTCACACTATGGGTATTTGATACTGAATATGTTCTCTCCATTTCACCCCCTCAAATTAGCAGTGTCAGGGTATTTGATAGTGAACATGTTCTCTCCATTTCTTTCTCAAATTAGCAGTTTCAGGCTCGGTGTTGCTGAACAGTTCAATTCTGTTTTTATATTAAAGACAGTAGATAGTGAGACTAGTAACTATTGGAAGCTTATTTGTGACATCTGTAGCGTGTGTATGTGTTTTCTTTTTCACTCTGTCCATTTATGGATTTACAGAACAAAATATACTACATCCAATCCTTACAAATCGAAACTATTAATCTTCTTGCTCTATTTTATGAATTCTCACTAATTATGCACTCCTTGCAGCTAGCGCAAAAACAATAGATCGGGATAGTATTAATTCAGGTGCTCATGTTGGCGGAATAGAAAGAGGGGACTCCGAAGATGATTCTGATGATTCAGAAGAAGGAGAAGAGGAAGAGGAGGCAGGGAGTGCAGAAGGATTTCCTTTAGGGCCCAAATCAGTTAATGGATCTTTGGAAACAAGTCCTCAAAAGAGTTATAAAACATTGGATAAATATAATTGTTATGTGGAAGAATATATGGATCTTAAAAGAAGAAAACTAGATTTGGAAACAAGGAAACTAAATTCCGAAATTCGTGCTCAAGAAGATCGGCATATGAGTATGGACACATCAACTATGAATGCTTTACAGTTGCAGTGGTGGCGAATGCGTGCTAATGAGATTGCAGAAAAGCATAGGATTACTGACATGAGCATTGCTGGCGTTAATGATGACAAAGAAGAAGATGAAGACTGCAATGATGTAGTTCAAGAAGAGGAAATCAAGAACAGAAAGAAGAAAGCAAAGATAACGTGAGTATCTTGTACATTCTTAATCTTTGTCACATAGTATCTCACATCTTAGCCCAACTCTGTGAGAGGGTGTATGATAGTATTAAATCTCACACTTACATAGATTTTCTTACCATGTCTTATGTTATTGCTGTTTTGTTTAAGATCAGAAACTTTAAGTTGTGTACTACAGAAAAATGTACATCTTTGGGAGCTAACTTTCTTACCCATATAATCAATTTAAAAGTAGGTTCTAACATAATCATATGACGGCAATAGTGTTCAGTATGTTATCTCCACCATCTCTTAGATTAGCAGTTTAAGTTTGGCACTAATGAAGATCTCAGTTAATATTTGTTACCTAACACAAATATTAGCTTGAAGTCTGAACTCTGAAGCTTGTTTATACCTTTTGTATGAAGATATGTATGTTTTCAACTTTAGTTTAGCTGACTATCAGCGGAGAACAAAATAGTGATGGATCAATTTACAGATGAGTTCAAACTGTTATTTTTTGTACGGATTAGTCTATTTTTTTCACTCTTATTCTATCTGAGTTCTCGTCAATTATCAACTTGATGCAGGTAGCTAGTGACGAAGATAATAAGAATTATAGTAAAATGGAGGATTCAAATGACAATTTCTCTCACCAAGTGATTTAATGTAGGTCTCTATCACATTGAACGAATCAGAGTTGAAGTTTTTCATGTTACTTGTAGGCATTTTTCCTTACTTTAAAAGAAGAGGTTAACAAAGATTCAGTAAATGTATGGATATAATGTGAATTTGGGGTATGAACCACGTAAGCGAGTAAGTGTAATGCTTAATTCAAGATCTCAAACTCGAGAATGCATTTTGATTTTATTTTTTTTTGATCCGTAAATAATTTTGATTCATATGAGGGAAGGCTCCAAGTAGTTTGGGTTCCTGGAGTTATTGCTGATCTTTTTGTTCGTTGACTGTCCAATGCTTAGACCAAGGGAAATTTAGTCAAGAGTGACTCAAAGGCTCACTATCCCCACGCACTGAGGAGATTGATTTGTTGTGCTAGCCTGTTGGTGTTAGCCTCTACAACTACAAGCAAGCACACCAATTAACCCACTGATTTGGCATACTAGTTATACGTAGGTTCTTCCGAAAGTGACCATGAAGATATGTCTGCCACGAATCTTCTATAGTTTCAGGTGAAATCTACTTTGAAATCATTCACACCTCAATCAAACCATTATGATTATAGAAGTAGTTGATTATGATGTCTCAGTTGTGGAGCATTGGCTGTTGAATGGAAGGCATATTGCTCTATTTTAAAGCTTAATAACTGCTCTTGAAGATCTCTAATCGCTATGATTATGCTGCCTTAATAATCTCGTATTGCTAATGGGAAATAGATTCAAATACATGTTGCCTCACTCCGTGAAATATTTTTGAAATCAACATATAAAGTATAAACGTCGAAAAATGGAGAATTCCTGCATGACAAACCCAAAAACCAAACAAGAAAAATAGGTGAGTAAAGCTGATACGTTGCCTACAGAGCTGCAGTGGAACAAAAGAAAAGGGAATATAGTCCTCTTTAACATTTTCACAGGATTATGCCAGAGAATAAAAATATACCGAAATTCGATGAAGCTAAGTGCATCAATTACAAGTCGGTGAAACTAAGCTCTCCACGTAACTCTCCGACGTCATAGAATAATAACTATCAGCCGGACCATTGACCTTCAGCAACCTAACACTATCATTCTCTTGGTTGTATAAACGGAAACCACCGAGTATGTATTAGAATCTCACCATTTTCGAAAGACCAATAGAACTTTAAAGAAGAAGGATGCATTGTAATCTCTACTTGAGTAGTGGTGAATTGCTTGGTCCAAGATTCTGTCACCCCGTAATTTTGCATGACCCATACATCAACCTGAACATTAGGGACACCACAAACTAAGCAAAGGGAATCTCCCAACACTCTAAGATAACAACGACCATTTCCATATGGTATTTGAGTCTCTTCTGGAACATGCATATTCAAGAACTTCTCACTGCTAATATCAAAAGCAGTAATTATGGCTTTGGATGATCCCTGGGTGACCAACCAATGAAGAACACCATTCAAAAGCAAACCTGCCCATGCATTAAAATACATATAAGGGATTTTAGTGACTCTTCTCCAAGTATAATTTGGTTCCATTGTGCATGCATAAACTTCATCCCGTGCTATATGTACCAACTTGTACTTACTTATTTTGGTATCGTAACCAAACCCATAAGCTTTACTATCAGGCCAATAAACTGGTACTACAATTTTCTGAGATTCTTTAGTAGATGGATTCCAAATATTTAGTGTACGAATTTCATTGGCATTGACACGTATAAAAAGCAAACCATTACAAGATCCCAAAACTTGAATGTAAAGACTACTTAAACTCATAGCTTCTCCGTTCACGGGATCATCCATCAAAACAAGTCCTTTACACTTGCATGTTGTCGATGATGATGCTGATAATATGGATGAATAATCTACAGAATGAAATATATACTTATCGTCCCATAGGTTACCATATATGACCATGAGTCTAGGATTTTTTCTGGTAAGAGTAAGGTGATGGTTGACAAATTTAGGACTACAAAGTAATGAATACCAACTCTTGCATACGGACTTGAAACGTAAGAGGGGTTTCACTGGTAACCTTAATAAAATCGCTTCTTCAATCTCTTGGGGAAGGCTTGACATTATTGCTTGCAAGTAAGGAACTAGGGTTTAAGGATAAAGGTTATACGAGAATTTTACTTCTCTTCTGTAACTAGATATCTTGCTTCCGAAAGGGGAAAAAAAAAACCCTAGTTATGTTTACTTTTAAAGACAGAGTTGGGCCTGCACACTAGCGACTTCGCCTGCCAAAGTCCAACGTTTTACAACGGGCCATGGTGTCCAGGCCTTTTACAAGAACCGTTTTTTTGGGGACTACTCAAAAATGGAGGGGGACTACTCTTCATTTTTTTATGTGGATATTAATTGAGTCACCCCTTATCCATATATTTATTTTAGTACCAAAATTACCCTTTCTAATTAAGTTAGTGTGATGATTAGTGAGTTAATTAATAAGTTGATTTTTTTGAAAAGAAGAATTATTGAGAGGGAGAAGAAGAATATAAAGATGAAAATGAAGATAAGGGTTTTGGAAGAAAAAAAGTTATACCTTTTTCTTTAAGAGCCACAACAAGAGTATGATGTTTTGGGTACTTACGGATACTTCAAATTTAGTTAATGGTGCTTGAATTGACCAAAACATCCTAAAAATGAACAATTTACAAATTGGTTTTGGTTTGGTTAAAAAAGTTTGGCTACGACATCTGAAGAACAGGTAGCCGAACTCATCTGCAACTGCAGTTCGGCTAACGTTTCTGGAAACACAGGTAGCCGAACTCAGCTTTAATGGAGTTTTTTTGAGATAAAAGTTAGTTAGGAGAAAAAAATTGCGACGTAACCGAACTAGGAGTTCGGATAGGAAAAAAAATTGCGACGTAACCGAACTCAATAGGAGAAAAAAATTGCGACGTAACCGAACTTTTTTACGACGAAACCGAACTTTTTTTTGCGACGGAACCGAACTTACTTTTTTTTTTTTTTTGGTTTTCTCGTACGTACCCTGATGTGACTACTTATACAAGTAGAAAATGATGAACTTCTAGTTGTAAGTTAAATATCTTTTGATCTTTTTACCTAGGAAAGGGTGAACCCCTAGCCATAAAAGTAAGTGTATTTCTTTTTTGAAATTACAGAGTCGCTTACGACTAGATTGATAAACACCTCTACGATTAGGAGTAATCACCAGCGACTAGGATTTTTGCGATGAAGAATTGATTTTGAAAACTCAGTCACTAGTCACTGCTGGAAGTTCATCATTTTCTCGTTATAAAGGTTTTTACGACTAGGAAAATCATATACGACCAAGAAATAATAAATATTTAAAGTGCAAGTAAGTATATTATAAAAGTAAATAAAAATATTTTATTATTTGTGTTTGTACTAAAGCGTATGGGCTAGTATGTGTTTAGAAATTCAGGATTTGTGTTGTTATAATTCGTTTTTATAGTTTTTCATGGTATGGTTTTTTCTTTTCGTACTCAATTTCTCTGTTAAAGAATTTCAGGATTCGGGTTTCTTCTGGGTGATTGAGGAAACAGTTTTAGGGGTTTCCATGAGAAATTTTTAAAGATTTTGAAGGGAGGGTTTGTTCTGTTTCTTCAATTCTTCATCTCCTTCTCAGCGTTTGGGGGTTTTTGTTGTTTCTTGTTTGCGCAATATCAATTAGGGTTTTTGCTCGAAAATTGTTACTGGGGTTTGTAAGTGCTAGCTGAGGGTTTCGTCGTTCGAAGGAAAGATTCAGATTTGTTTTCTTCAATTCTTCTACCCTTGCTCAGAATTTTAACAGGGGTTTGTGCGGGTTTGTACTATTTTTTCAATTCTTCACCCCCTTCTTAAAAGTTGGGTTCTTTTTTTGTTGCGTTACTTCTGTGCGGCTTAAATTATGGATTGGAGTGTGATTCTGTCGAAACAGGTGTTTGTGCAGGTTTGTTTGAGTCTCATCCTCTGTGAAGGCTTAATTAGGGATTTGTTGTATGGTATTTTGAGTTTTCAGTGGTGTTGAAACCTTGAATTCCCATACATTAAACTCTACTTCACATTCTTGGGGTTTGTTTTTTTTTTTTTGCGTCATTATGCCTAGGGTTATTAGGTCTAGACACATTTTTATATAACATCAACAAATCCCCATTTCCGTCATCTTTAGGGCCAATAAAATATCAATTTACAAATATGTACATGGGCAAATTCTTTATGGAAAAAATTGCCTCAATATCAATTACAGGTCATGCAGTGAGCACTGATCGAAACCAGCTAGCACTTTATAACGAATCACTTCTGGGACCGACCAGCTAGCGGCGCGCGCCTTATACCCATATTGTGTCACACAAAATTTGAACTTCTGGTGGAATAGTTTCAAATTTTTTGGAGATTATCAAAGCAAGAGAAATCAAATTTACGCCATCCTTCATGGATGCAAAAATCTCTCGCTTTTCTGGTATTGGAACCGTTAGTACTATTACCATAAAATAAATGGTAAATAAAATTATCAAAGTTTGCGGAATTTCGATTCTCACCTTACCTATCACTACAATAAAAACATACATGGATCATTCTTAAAAGCTGTGATGTAAGTAGTGGTTGTCTGTGATCTTTGCCAATATAATCTAAAGGGTGATCCATAGATCACAACTTTTCTGCAATGAAATGTGTGATCCTACCCTATGTAAAGAACTCAAAGTTTTAAAAAGTTGAGATCTAAAGAAAGACAAGGTTTTAAGTTTTAGCCCAACAAAGACCACAAGTGTTCTTAAATTGTGATCTGTAGTGTGTGAGTCCGTTATGATATCCTACTCAAAAAGAAAATAATAAGAAGAACCAGAGTTATTTAATGGAAATAAAGCAGAGAGAATTAGAGAAGAAAATAATAGTTACCGCCAAACATTGCCGACGACACCGTTACGTCTTCTCTTATCGAATCCACCATAATCCACCATAATAATCGACCAATTCGTGATGATAATGTGTTATACTTTGATCATTCGATGCTTGTAGTCTGAACTCTGAAGCTTGTTTATACCATTTGTATGAAGATATGTATGTTTTCAACTTTAGTCTAGCTGACTATCAGTGCAGAACAAAATAGTGATAGATCAATTTACAGATGAGTTTAAACTGTTATTTTTTGTACGGATTAGTCTATTTTTTCCACTCTATTCTATCAATTATGAACCCGATGCAGGTAGCTCGTGATGAAGATAATAAGAATTATAGGCAAATGAAGAATTCAATTGGCAATTTTTGTATTGTAGGTCTCTATCACATTGAACGAATCAGTTGAAGTTTTTCATGTTACGTGTAGGCGTTTTTCCTTCTTTTCTTTCGTCCGGTACTTTGAAAGAAGAGGTTAACAAAGATTGATTGTTGTGCTAGCCCGTTGGTGTTAGCCTCTACAACTACAAGCAAGCACACGAATTAACCCACTGATTTGGTATACTTGTTATACGTAGGTTCTTCCGAAAGTGACCATGAAGGTATGTCTGCCACGAATCTTCTATATTTCAGATGAATATACTTTGAAATCATTCACACCTCAATCAAACCATTATGATTATAGAAGGCATATTGCTCTATTTTAAAGCTTAATAATTGCTCTGTTTAAAGCTTAATAACTGCTCTTCAAGATCTCTAACCGCTATGATTATGCAGCCTTAATAATCTCGTATTGCTAATGGGAAGTAGACTCAAATACATGTTGCCCACTCCGTGGACTCAACAGTATTCCTGAAGTGGGCTAGAGATATTTTTGAAATCTTACAATATAAAGCACAGTTTGTTTCTGAGTGGTGGCCAGGATTTATTTGGGCAAAGATAAATCTACGGTCGTGGTTGTGCAGACCACACCCATAACCCGCACGTGCGCCAAGGCTAACTTTGCCTATATGAGTGGTGGTCAGGATTTATCCTTGGCAAAGATAAATCAAAGGCTGTGATCCTCCGTGCCACACCCTACAAGTCGCACACGTGGTGTTCATTCCAATATTATGAATTAAAAATGAATACTCAAGTCAAGATATTGAATTTTAAAAATTATAACGGGGAGGTTCGAACTCATGACCTATTGTGTCATAAGAGTGGCCTCTAACCATTGTTCCACCTTGGTTGGAATTGATAAAAAGATAAATCAACAGTGGTTGTTTGTTCAACTTAAATATTAATTAGTATAAGTATTTTATTAATTAGTATAAGTGATTTGTCTAGAGAGAAGATAAATCTATGGTTATGGTTTGTTCAACTTAAATATTAATTAGTATAAGTGTTTTATTAATTTAGGAAACATTAATTTCTCATGATAAATGATTTATTAATTTTACATCATAAATATCCCTTAATTAATATTAATACATATCTCCATCAATAAGTAATAATTTTGACAAAAATTATTTCAATAGATATTAGTGGTGGTGGTGGTAGTAGAGGAAGAAGTAAGTGGTGGAAGCGGTGGAAGCGGTGGAATGTGTTACAAAGTGGTGGAGGCGGTAACATTAGTTTTGGTGGAAGAAATAGTGGCGTTGGATGGTTTTAATGGCGGTGGTATTAGTTTTTCTTTTTGAATCAAAAATAATAAAAAATTTTACATGATGGGTAACATTGTATTGTGAAAAGTATAGTTGGTTGTTTTTGACACGATCAAAAGGCGGATAAAAAATACTTTTGGGATGATACCAAATCATATAAGACAAAATGGTTGTTTTTGGTGCCACCGCTATCTTTGGTAACCGGCCAGTACGCATGATTTTCAGTATTAACAAAAAACATATAGTTGAATAAATTAATTGACGACCTAAGTTTGTTAAATCTAAACTTTATACATGACGTGTGGGATTAAAAGTTATAAGTGCGCCCAATATTCTACGAGGGATGGAAAATGGTGGTGGTGGAGAAAGAAGTAATATCCGGTGGTTTGTGGTACTGACGGTTTTGATGAGTAGTAATTTACTATGTTAATTATGTCTTTGCTACAAAAGGATAACACTATAAATTAGAAATGTGGTTGATCGTCTTAATGCTAATATAAACTCGGTTAAAATACATGAAAATTAAGAAGAAGAAAAAAACATTTGGATGTCACGTTATATAATAAATAACACTAAAAACTACATATTTAGTATCAAGGTTTCTCCGTCCAATAGATAAATCTAAGGTTGTATTGACACGGTTGTTTAGTGGTGGCCGGGATTTATAGGGCAAAGATAAATTCACGGTCTTGGTTTGTCGAGACCACAATAATATAATACGTGCGCCAAGGCTAACTTTGCCTATATGAGTGGTGGTCAGATTTATCCTTGGCAAAGATAAATCAAAGGCTGTGATCCTCCGTGCCACACCCTACAAGTCGCACACGCGGTGTTCATTCCAATATTATGAATTAAAATGAATACTCAAGTCAAGATATTGAATTTTAAAATTATAACGGGAGGTTCGAACTCATGACCTATTGTGTCATAAGAGTGGCCTCTAACCATTGTTCCACCTTGGTTGGAATTGATAAAAAGATAAATCAACAAAGTGGTTGTTTGTTCAACTTAAATATTAATTAGTATAAGTATTTTATTAATTAGTATAAGTGATTTGTCTAGAGAGAAGATAAATCTATGGTTATGGTTTGTTCAACTTAAATATTAATTAGTATAAGTGTTTTATTAATTTAGGAAACATTAATTTCTCATGATAAATGATTTATTAATTTTACATCATAAATATCCCTTAATTAATATTAATACATATCTCCATCAATAAATAATAATTTTGACAAAAATTATTTCAATAGATATTAGTGGTGGTGGTGGTAGTAGAGGAAGAAGTAAGTGGTGGAAGCGGTGGAAGCGGTGGAATGTGTTACAAAGTGGTGGAGGCGGTAACATTAGTTTTGGTGGAAGAAATAGTGGCGTTGGATGGTTTTAATGGCGGTGGTATTAGTTTTTTCTTTTTGAATCAAAAATAATAAAAAATTTTACATGATGGGTAACATTGTATTGTGAAAAGTATAGTTGGTTGTTTTTGACACGATCAAAAAAAGGCGGATAAAAAATACTTTTGGGATGATACCAAATCATATAAGACAAAATGGTTGTTTTTGGTGCCACTGCTATCTTTGGTAACCGTTCGTACGCATGATTTTCAGTATTAACAAAAAACATATAGTTGAATAAATTAATTGACGACCTAAGTTTGTTAAATCTAAACTTTATACATGACGTGTGGGATTAAAAGTTATAAGTGCGCCCAATATTCTACGAGGGATGGAAAATGGTGGTGGTGGAGAAAGAAGTAATATCTGGTGGTTTGTGGTACTGGACGGTTTTGATGAGTAGTAATTTACTATGTTAATTATGTGCTGCTACAAAAGGATAACACTATAAATTAGAAATGTGGTTGATCGTCTTAATGCTAATATAAACTCGGTTAAAATACATGAAAATTAAGAAGAAGAAAAAAACATTTGGATGTCACGTTATATAATAAATAACACTAAAAACTACATATTTAGTATCAAGGTTTCTCCGTCCAATAGATAAATCTAAGGTTGTATTGAGATCCCGTAAGCATAGGGCGAGTTGGTCTTGGATTTTTGAATGATAATGAATATAATGAAACGCTCCCTCTCGGTTTGTCCAATGAAAACCGAAACCTTCAGAAAAAAAAATAATCAATCGAACAACACTTAGATGGAACGCATCACCACCAGTGTAAACTTCTCTGAATTGCTACATATCCAAAGTGAAATTTCTACAAATTAATCTGGGTGATTTCCTCCTACCGTTGCGGGGCATGCAATTAAATCTCTAATAGTGATTTTAAAGGTATTTAATAATTATAAAATTCTCTTATAAGTTTTGTTTATGCAAGTATTGATTTAACTTGGGTTCTTTTATATTTTTGTGTTAAGTTGATGACTTTTTAATTTGAATACATGTTTGGTTAACAAACTTTGATACATATAGGGTATTTTCTTTGTAGAACTGATGTTAGTCTCTCATTTTTCCCGTTATCACATTGTTTCGATCCCGTATTTGTAGACATTATTTGACTAATATTGGGGTATTTGTTTAATCTCAAGGCCGATTAAACCCAATGTGTGTTGTATACATTGAAGGCGAGGTGTCGGCTCTACCTTGAAACTAATAATTGTTCTTCGGAAGGTTAGTTGAATTTATATATGTAGATACAAATATCAATATGACTATGCTCTTTAAAACTCCAAATTACTTGAGTAACACTAGATGAGAGAACGTCATTCATGCACTACTTAGCATAGTTGGTGTGAAATCTTTTTATCCACGAATTTCTTCAATATTATGTTATCAATATGATTGAGAAAGAATCTTACACATGTTTTGATTTACTATTATAAGTTTATTTTTTCAACTCACATGTGTATATCTCAGCCTTCCAATAGCCAAGGGTTCTTCATTTTTATAACTCTCACATTTTGCAAAAAAATAAATAAATAGTGTTTATCTATAGTAGGGAAAATATTATGGGTTTTTGCTTCACTCCTTAGAGCCTTAGTTATCAATAATTTCGGAACAAAAGTATTCATAAACATCATGGAGTTGGATTGGCAGTTTAGGTATATGTACTGTTAGATGAAATATTCTTTTTGAAGTTTGAAATTATGGTATGATGGAACAATAAATAGGGAAAAATTTTATTTACTGTATTTTTTATTTTATTTTCATGTTGGCACAACATTATTACTCCGTCCAGATAATAAATTGGAATAATTACTCACGAATAAAAAGATCAGGTAACCCATTTTGTTTCCCAAAACCTATTTGAATATCAAAATAATTACTCACGAATAAAATGAAGCAAGAAAAATGTGAACAATATCGTATTAGAGACAAAACATCCCGTGCCGTTATGGCACGGGTTAAGATCTAGTCAACATATAAAGAATAAACGTCGAAAAATGGAGAATTCATGCATGACAAACCCAAAAACCAAACAAGAAAAATAGGTGAGCAAAATAAAAGGGAACATAGTCCTCTTTAACATTTTCACATGATTATGCCAGAGAATAAAAATAAATATACCGAAATTCGATGAAGCTAAGTGCATCAATTACAAGTCAGTGAAACTAAGCTCTCCACGTAACTCTCTGATGTCACAGAATAAAAACTATCAACCGGACCATTGACCTTCAGCAACCTAACACTATCGTTCTCTTGGTTGTACAAACCGAAACCATGCGGAGTCTGTATTAGAATCTCGCCATTTTCGAAAGACCAATACAACTTTAAAGAAGAAGGACGTTCAGTAATTTCTACATGGTTAGTGGTGAATTGCTTGGTCCAAGATTCTGGCACTCCATAATTCTGCATGACCCATACATCAACTCGAACATTAGGGACACCACAAACTAAGCAAAGGGAATCTCCCAACACTCTAAGATAACGACGACCATTTCCATATGGTATTTGAGTGTCTTCTGGAAAATGCATATTCATGAACTTCTCACTGCTAATATCAAAAGCAATTACTATGGCTTTGGATAATCCCCGGGTGACCAACCAATGAAGAACACCATTCAGAAGCAAACCTCCTGATTCATTTAAACTTTTATAAGGGATTTTAGTGACTCTTCTCCATGTATAATTTGATATCAACGTGCATACATAAATTTCACTCCGTGCTATACATACCAACTTGTACTTACTTATATTGGTATCGTAACCAAACCCATAAGTAGTACCAGGCCTATGAACTGGTACTACAATATTCTTAGATTCTTTAGTAGATGGGTTCCAAATAATCAGTGTACAATTCTCATTGGCTCTGACACCTACACAAAGCAAACCATTACAAGATCCCAAAATTTGAATGTAAGGACTACCCACACTTACAGCTTGTCCGTTCACTGGATCATCCATCAAATCAACCCCTTCACACTTGCATGTTGTCGATGATGATGCTGATAATATGGATGAATAATCTACAGAGTGAAATATATATTTATCGGCTAATAGATTAGCATATCTGACCATAAGTCTAGGGATTTTTCTGGTAAGAGTAAGGTGATGATTGACAAATTTAGGACTACAAAGTAATGAATACCAACTCTTGCATACGGACTTGAAACGTAAGATAGGTTTCACTGGTAACCTTAATAAAATCTCTTCTTCAATCTCTTGGGGAAGGCTTGACATTGTTGCTTGCAAGTACGGAACTAGGGTTTATGGATAAAGATTATACGAGAAATTTACTTTACTTCTGTAAACACTCCTTAAAAAGAAGATATCTTGCTTCAGAAAGGCAAAAAAAAAAAAATATCTCTAGGTTTACTTTTAAAAGTTGGGCCTGCACACTAACGACTTTGCCTGCCAAAGTCCAACGTTACATAACGGGCCATGGTGTTCAGGACTAAGAGCATGTTAATGAGCTATGGCTAGGTTAAAAGGGTGAGCATAGGCCGGTTTGGACCGGTTTTCACCTCATCCGCATCCAATCAAATACATTATGGATTTCAAATTTAGCATCCGCATCCAATCCAACATCTAACGGATTCGTATCCAATGGATACACGGATGTGCGGATTGGATACGGATAATCCATTGGATTTATTTTAGTTAAGATTGATAATAAGGAAATAAAGCATACATAAGTGATTTCTTATAGAACCTACGTATCCTATATATGTACTAGGAATTCTAACATAGCAGTAGAACTTTAGATCTCCCTTATTCATTGCCAAAAGGATACAAATGACAAAACAAAGAAAATATTATAGATTATATAGTATAGGACTTGATGAACAAAATTATCACCTTGTACCTCCTCTTCATTCTGCATCATAGGACAAAATTACACTTTAGCACCAGGATTTGGAAAACAAACAGCTTCCACCAAACTAAGAACTAAAATATGATCCACAAAATTATAAGTCAAATTTTACAACTTTATAAGGGCCAGATGAACACAAAGAATTACAGTATTCAAGGATGATCCACAAAATTATAAGTCAAATTTTACAACTTTATAAGGGCCAGATGAACACAAAGAATTACAGTATTCAAGGATCGTTGTAACAAGCATGAAACTACAACCAAAAAATTCATATTAAATTTAATTCAAGAGCTTATAAATCCTACTGTAAAATAAACTCAAATCGAAAGATATATGGCAAAGAATCAACGGGCCAAAAAACCTAATTAACATATACATTCACAGTAAATTGACTACTCTCTTGCACCCCGATAATGATTTATTTTAGTGGTCACACATACTGTCTTCGTCCTTTTTAAAAAAAAATTAGTTTGCTTAAAATGTCAACACCCTTGATTTCTATCTATACAATAGATTAATAATGACATATAACTGTTATTCTGAGATTTATTTTCATTCAAATTTTTTATCACATAGTTGAGGTGCAAGATAAGGAGAAGAAGATGAACCTTTTTATTGATTTTTCAACCATCACCAAGTATACCTGTCGCTTTAAAGCTTTAAAACTCTTTACACGTACTGTTTGGTCCCTTGATCAAAGTTTATTGTAAAAATCGATTAGATCCTGCAATTATTCCAAGAACAAACAAACATCGGGCCGCAAGAAGAAACACTAAAGATATGATCTTTTCTGGAACACCTTGTGGCAATAACAAAGTTGGGTTACGAAATTTCTTTTAACTTACATTGTTAGATTCATGAGTTAGTCTTGGCAGTAGCAGAGCTAAAATTTGGTCTCCCTGTGGAATCAATTGTTTACATCAACAGTGTATTTGAGCTCCTCTTAGGGGTATTTTAACACAAATCTTAAAACATAATAGACTAAATATAGTGAAACAAACTAAATGGAAACAGTTTGTATGAATAACTCTGTTAGTACCCAAAATTGCTTTTAGGCACAAAACACGATGATTGATGATGATTGATGATGATGTTGCGAAATTAGGGTTAGAAAACAATTTGAAGAAAAGTAAACGGAGACAACAAATTTAACGTGGTTCGGCGATTGATGCCTACGTCGACGGATGGAATCCCATAGGGAGAGATTTTATTGATATAATGATTAAAATAATTGTTGAAAGGTTAGCAAACCTAGAATTCCTCCCCTTTGAGTTGGATTTTTGCCACTATTTATAGGAAAAAACCAAATCTAGTCGTAGTTAACCCTAGATTTGTAGTTATCCAAAATAACTACCTAGATTTGTACTTATCCTTGAAGATCCATGTCTATCTTCCACAAATTTATGTTTATCTTGAAAGATCCTTGTGTATCTTCACATGATTTGAATATATCTTGAAAGATCCTTGTATATCTTGATAAGATTGAATTTATCTTGTAAGATCCTTGTCTATCTTCACAGGATTTGAGTATATCTTGGAATATTCTTGTATATCTTCCCAGGATTTGTGTCTATCTCAAAATGAATTCCAAAATAAGTCTTCTGGGCTTCTCCATTCTTGCGTCGAAGGTCGCTTTAAAAGTCTGACCTAAACTAATAAGCTAGACTTGAATGGGCTTCTACGATAAGCCCATGGTTTTCCTAAATAAACCGACGGGGGTTTCTATTCTTCAATAAACCGTATTTCACCGTTATGCAATAGCTTGTGCCGTACACACGTGCGCCATTTTAATGGGGTACAAACATCGCCCCCTTTAATTCTCAACTTTGTGAAGAATTAAGAAGTTAGTTTTTCCTCCGTGTCGATTGTTGATGACGTAACTTGCCCCTGCAAGCGTGAGTAGAGACATTACAAAGACGCCCCCAACTGTAATAACTCCAATAAAATTTGCTCACGTGCAAGGCGAGACTTTTTGCCACGTGATGGACTTTATGATCGAGAGCTAGTCGAGTCTTGAAAGGAATGTAGTGTGCTTGCGGCTGGGGCAAGGCTTTTTTCTCGCAACATAACAAGGCTGAATCGCTGCTCCAGCAGGCTGGTTGTTGCTTGTGTTGAGTACGACTCTTTGAACCAATATCGGGCATTGGGCTCATTGTCGAGACTTTGTGCGGACCAAATTGGGTGTTGGGCTCGTGGTCGAGACGTGCAAGTCTTTATACTCGCGTGAAAGGCGCGGTTTTATGCTTACGATAAGAGCAAGACTCATGTGCTCACGTGCAAGGTGGGGCTTTAGATGCTTGGGAAGTGATGCAAGGATAAACATTGAAGGGTCTATGCAATCCTCATTTAGAACTTTTTCATTCCGCGATCCACGATCATGTTTCTTTGATAAACCGAATTGGGCTTCCATTATAAACCATGTGGGTTTCCACAATAAACCAATTGGTTGGTTTCCTCAATAAACCATCAGACTTCCTTAATAAGTCTGGTTGGGCTTCCTCAATAAGCCATGTGGGTTTCCTCAATAAACTCACGGGTTGGTTTCCTCAATAAACCTTCGGACTTCCTTAATAAGTCAGGTTGGGCTTCCTTAATAAGCCATGTGGGTTTCCTCAATTAACCCACGGGTTGGTTTCCTCAATAAACCTCCGGACATCCTTAATAAGTCCGGTTGGGCTTCCTCAATAAGCCATGTGGGTTTACTAAATAAACCCACGAGTTGGTTTCCTCAATAAACCTCCGGACTTCTTTAATAAGTCTGGTTGGGCTTCCTCAATAAGCCATGTGGGTTTCCTCAATAAACCCACAGGTTGGTTTCCTCAATAAACCTCTAGAATTCCTTAATAAGTCCGGTTGGGCTTCCTCAATAAGCCATGTGGGTTTCCTAAATAAACCCACGGGTGGGTTTCCTCAATTAACCACCGGACTTCTAGATTGTCCGTCGCAGCGTGCCTATGATGACCCCGTTATTTTACGATCATCTTGCCGCGAATTTAGCGTAGATAACTTTTCGGAGTGCGCCCGGGTTTATGCCAACATCTCTAAGTATAGAAATTATACTTAAAATTTCCATGCACCCTCATACTGCAGGTGCCTAGCACACTGGAAACACGTTCAAAGTACCAATAATGTACTAAAAAATTTCTTATATAAATTTACGCACGTACCGGCATGTGAGGCTTGACATTTAGATGTGCTAAAAATTTCTCTGTTAGCACTTCTTTGTTTTGACCTGGAGTTAGTGACCAGCCACTTTGTTGTTTCTATTTCATAAAATAGCATTTTATTTATCTGTTTTCTACTTTTTCGAATGCAGGTGCCACCAGTAGCTAACCAGGCACGTTAATTGCCCAGCTACTTCGGTCTTGCTTTGGTACATTTTGCTTCATTTCTTTGGTAAGATATTGCCAGAACTCACTCGAATGCAGCCTACTCCCGTAACTTGTTAGGCATGGTGATTGCCCACATGTTCTCGCACTTTGGGGTAGAATTTGCTAACTCAAAGCTCTTGTGCCTGCAAATAATGAATGTACGACAATCTCCGGTGTACAGGTTCACCGGATATACCTTTTTGTCATATATTTCCTTTTGCTTCATCTTTTATTGAAACATTTTACTCTTATTTTTGAAGTACATCTGTGTCAAAACACTTCGTTTTTGTTTTCCTCTCCCCAGGCGTTCATTTCTTCAACCTTAGCCACCCCCATTACTTGCCGTGATATCGAAAAAAAGATGAAAAAGATTTCTTCAATTTTTCGACTTCTTTAAACAAGTTACTTTTGATTGCATGCTCAGCGACACTTTAGCCGCCCCCATCATCTGTAGAGATATTTAATAACAAAGACGCCCCCAGATGAAGTAGGAAATAGATCTATTATATCCGTTCATCACTTGCTAGATGGCTCTAGACTTATAATCAGGTATCTTTTCTGTTTCCAAATCTATTTCTGGGTCATCATGATGTTTGTTTTTGGAATCGCCCTCAACATGTTGTCTTGGTGTGGCGTGTCCTTCGGTTCTGGACCCTTTCGTCCTACATGACAATATTGCTTTCTTCGCTTATCTTCAATTGATCATGTTGCTGCTGAACCCCAAGCAATGAATCAAACAAACTTTGAATTCGATCATGCATGATGTTGTCAACGAACCTTGAACTCGATCATGTTATTGTTCAATGTGCATACAAAAGTTTCTTAAACACTGGAATTTTGATTCCATGTTGTAGGAAATTGAAAGACGACTCCAACGAGCGAAAAATCACTCAATTCGGACTTAAAACGAAGAAGTTATTATCGAAACAAGTTTTGCACAAAGCGCGCATGACTGGATCGTTTCTGGCGTGGCACACTATGCTGTCGCAGACGTGGCACACTATGCTGACGTGCTGACTGGATCCAAATGCTGACATGGCAGTCTATGACTGGACCACTTCTGCTGACGTGGCAGGGTAGCGCGGACGTGTCATCGCTTACTGGATCGCCTATGCAGATGTGGTCGTCGCTGACTGGATAACCGTTGTTGATGTGTCACCTTCTATGATGACATGGCAGTGGCTAACTGGATTAATGTGCTGACATGGCACGTGCTCGGGTTGGCGTGGCAATGTGTCACCAATCCAGCTATAACAACAGAGTGAAGTGATGATGTGGCAGAAAGGTTACATGGCCCCCGTGACGACCGGACGAAGCATATGACGTGGCAACATTGCTTAGACAAACGCGTTGATGTGGCGCCACTTCGCCGACATGTCACCGTCTTTGCAATGGCGATTATGTGTTGGCGTGGTGGGTACGTGCTGACATGGCAGGCAATGCTGATGTGGCAGACAAGCGCTGACGTGGCGGAAACGTGCTGACTTGTCACCGAGCTGACGTGGCACTACTTGCTGACGTGATACAAGTCGTGCTGATGTCACGATCGGCCGAATGGACAAGCTGATTTAGCGATGTAGCGAACGGCCAAGATTGAAGAATCGCCGACGGCGTAACGTGCCGACTGACCGATCCGCGATGTGTCGGCCTATTGAATGAACCGTCGTTGCTGATGTGGACACACGTGGCACTGATTAGTCAGCGCATGAGAAGCACCGGATAGTTAGTGTACTAGAGGCTAGATGAAGATTAGGTTTTCGCAACGCTTTTTTCGCAACAGTTTGTCACGGTTTCTGCACCCCTTTCGCAACAGTTTCTGGAAACTTTCTGCAACCTTTCTGGAAACGTTCTGCAACTTTTCCGGATCGCAACGTTCTGGATCACAACTTCCTGAAAGCTTTCTGCAACTTTCTCCGAAAAAGTTGTAAACTTTCTACAACTTTGTTCGCAACTTTCTGGATCGCAACTTTTCTGAAAACTTTCTGCAACTTACTACAGCTCTGTTCACAACTTTCTGGATCACAACTTTACTGAAAACTTTCTGAAACTTTCTCCGAAAAAGTTGTAAACTTTCTGCAACTCTGTTAGCAACTTTCTAGATCTTAACTTTCAGAATTTTCTGCAACCTTATTTCACAACGTTTTTGAAACCCTAATTTTCAAAAATGCTTTGTAGACAATTTGTCTCTGTGGGGAACACGATCCTTTACTCGTAGTCCCCTTAGTCGGCGCCAATGTTACTACCCAAAATTGCTTTTAGGCACAAAACACGATGATTGATGATGATGTTGCGAAATTAGGGTTAAAAAACAATTTGAAGAAAAGTAAACGGAGACAACAAATTTAACGTGGTTCGGCGATTGATGCCTACGTCTACGGATGGAATCCCATAGGGAGAGATTTTATTGATTTGATGATTACAATAATTGTTGAAAGGTTAGCAAACCTAGAATTCCTCCCCTTTGAGTTGGATTTTTGCCTCTATTTATAGGCAAAACCAAATCTAGTTGTAGTTAACCCTAGATTTGTACTTATCCTTGAAGATCCATGTCTATCTTCCACAGATTTATGTTTATCTTGAAATATCCTTGTGTATCTTCACATATTTGAATATATATCTTGAAAGATCCTTGTATATCTTGATAAGATTAAATTTATCATGTAAGATCCTTGTCTATCTTCACAGGATTTGAGTATATGTTGGATATTCTTGTATATCTTCCCAAGATTTGGGTATATCTCAAAATGAATTCCAAAATAAGTCTTTTGGGCTTCTATAATAAGCTAAATTTGAATGGGCTTCTACGATAAGCCCATGGTTTTCTTAAATAAACCGACAGTTTCCCTGAATAAACCGACGGGTTTCTATGATAAACCATATGGGCTTCTCCAATAAATCGTATTTCACCGTTATTCAATAGCTTGTGTCGTACACACGTGCACCATTTTAATGGGGTACAAAAAACCTCCTTATCAACGATAACCATATCCATACTGGTAACTTTGTTGGTTGACATAAAGTCCGATTCTTCCCATTTCCTAGTCAATCAAACTGTGACGACATTTGACATTCCTTATTCTAGTAATCGCAAACACTTGAAATTGTCATGTGTTGTCGAGAAGTCTACCTTTTGTGGGTTGAAATTGACCTGCGATGCCATTTTGATGTGGATTTAAAAATATATGCCAAGAAAAACACACACATTCAGTACTTACACAATCAAAATACAAAAGTAACATTAGGTAAAGCAAATCCAGTTTAAAACAAACATCTAAAGTGAGAAGTTGGATTTCGGCTGAAATCAGTTAGGAATCCTGGCCACATAAATTTCATTAGAAACGAACATAATTGCTATCCAAAGCAACCTGAAATAATCAACATGAGGTGAGAAAAAATATAACTTTACCATGTTCAGAACATCATTCCTATAACTCCTGTTGCATAGCTAATGTCGGTATTTGTTTAACCAAATCAACAAACTAAAAACACAAGAAAAGGTTGAAAATTTCCATCAAACACTATCAGATTAAACCAACAAAAAGTTAAGGATTATTGGTAATTAGTTCTATGAAGAAAACATTATCAGATTAAGCTAATTAAAAAAATTATTAAAAAAAAAATAAATAGGGTTGAATGATAAATTAAAACTCCTACATCAACAAAACTCGAATCAGGCAAAGCAGAAATTCTCAAATTGTTTTGGGGGAAAGACTAAATATGCAGAGAGGAAGAACTTACGTGTTGTGGGGGTTGAATCGACACTCCATCCGAAGTCCGAACAGGATCAGACAATTTGTAGGGAAAAATCAATTGAAAGATGATTTTTTAAGGGTTTAATTGCCAATCGGTAAGATGAATATGAGAAGCATGGAGTATGAATTTTTTCCCTAACTGTTAGAAGAGAAATCTATAAATTGAAGAGCTGGATTTCACCGTTACATATTGGAAGAGTAAGGGTAAGAAAAAAAGGAATAAATACGTATATGAAGAGGTATGTATATATGACGCTAACGTGGAACAGGAAGGTGGATGACAGTTTGAGCAAATCTAGAAAACTACTTTGGAAGAAAGATCACGGCCGCTAGTTAGGAAAAACGAACGTATTCTAGCCATTGTGTGAAACAAAAAACCCTACTGTCTTGTAAGCATAGATACAAATATACAAGTGTCATGTACAACAACCCAAGCAAACACATTAAAAATTCCTAATTTATCTATAGTATTTTCTAAAACTATATAAGTACCCTTAATTTAACGTATATGGATGCCCAACGGATTTTCAAGGTTGTATCCGGACCTAATTCGTCATCCATTGGATTTCAAAAATTCCATCCTCGTCCAACCCATTAGCGAACGGTCCGGGCATCCATTCGCAAAAATACGGTTGGTCCCGGTTAAATCAGCGGATTACGGACCGAATGCTCACCCTGAGTACTTAAAATAATGTCTGGAGCATGTTAATGAGCAATGACTAGGGTTAAAACAAAATATTTATCGAGAAAGTGAGGGACGGTCGAGAAAATCGAATCTTGACCTGTAATTTGTAATTTGTAAGGTGAGAATCCATTAACCCTCCATCTTATTGTTTTTTTTCTCTCTTTTTCCTTTTGGTATCCCTTACATACCCTCATATGACTGGATAGTTTTTTTAGTTTTCTAGCCGCATCTATTTTACAACTAGAAATTATGAATTTCTAGTCATAAGTTAAATATCTTTCGATCTTTGTACCAGGAAAAGATGAAATCCTAGTTGTAAAAGTACCGTACGTGTATTTCTTTTTTGAAATTAAAGAGTCATCTACAACTAGATTGAAGATATTGATTCTTAACCGCAAACACCACCACGATTATGAATAATCATCTACGTCTAGGGTTTTTGTGATGAATAATTTGTTTTGAAAACTCACTCAAGGCGGGAAGTTCATCATTTTCTATTTGGAGAGATGTTTTCGGCTAGGAGAATCAGATACGAACAAGATGTAGATTGGTTTGAAAGCGCAAATAAGTATATTAAAAAAGCTATTTTAATAATTTTAATAAAATATAAAAAACCATAATTAATAGAAATATAAAAAGTGAATAAATTGAAGGATATTATGGTAATTAATGTTCGAATGGAAACTTTGACATTTTTTGTATAATAGGACACCCCTAATCATATCCTAAATAGTATAATCTTGAAGGCCTGAGACTCTGAGGAGAGCTTCAAGGAAAAAAAAAAAAAAATCGGAAAATAGGTTAATCCTCACTAGAAATATTGATAAAAAAGAAAATAAAAAGATGAAGTCGCTTTATAAATTGAAAACCTTACGGAAATTTTTAAAAATTATAAAGGAGTAATAGTTTCTCCACCGGATCTTGCATGTCAATTATATTCTTTCAGATATAAGAACAATTTCATATGACCTTCTTCTCTCTCGCAAAGGAGAGCAGCAAACAACTAGGGGTCAAACTGATTTTGGAAACAAAACTAATATGTGACAGAACACAAGGAAATGACTAGATAAGATTGAAAACGCGGGGGTATAACAACCACACCCAACTATTTGATTCGGCAATGTGTATGGACTAAACTCCAATATAATTCCGAGAGAACCAACTTAAAAGTGAGACTCAATCAAGAAAGGTATCAAAGAGATTTATCTCTTTCTCAATAAAATCAGTAAATCAACTAGATAGAAATCTGTGAGACTAAATGTTATGGGAATAACTCGGATGGCTCCAAAGACCAATGTCCGAGAGTCAATCAAGTCATATCCAACAAACAAGGTCGGAATTATCAACTATGATTGAACTACGCACAACCTGTGATATTTCAATTATATAAACAAATATATTACGGAAAATAAATAAAACAGACATCAGAAATTTTGTTAACGAGGAAACCGCAAATGCAGAAAAACCCCGGGACCTAGTATATATTTGAACACCACAATGTATGCCGCTACAGACTCTAGCCTACTACAAGTTAACTTCAGACTGTAATGTAGTTGAGCCCTAATTAAGTCTCGCACCGATTAAGGTACATCTGCATTCCTTACGCCTCTTGAATCCCATCAGGACTCGGCACACTTTATTCCCCTAGCTGATCTCACCCACAACTAAGACTTGCTACGACCCAAAGTCGAAGACTTATAAACAAATCTGTCTCTCATAGATAAGTCTATTTTGATTATTGTTTCTGTCTTAACATAAAGATCAAGGTGTACAGGAAACTCAACTAATAATCCGGTCTCATACTCCCGAAGAGCAACCTAGAAATATTGGTCACCTCACAATAACCTAGCTGATTAACAGAAGAAGTTATTGCGGAATCACAAGAGTCGGAGACGAAGAAATATTGTGATTACTTTTTAAACTCAACAAGATAGAAAAAGTAAGATCAAAATACGTACGCAACTACAAAGAAAATAGTTGGATCTGGCTTCACGAATCCCAAATGAAGTCTTCAAGTCGTTAACCTAATAATAGTTTTGGAAAACCCTAGGTTAATGGAGAATCGACTATAGTTAGCAACTAGGACACATAAGAGTGTCGGGATAGTTTTCATAGATGCTAAAGTTCTCCGTTATATAGTCTTTAAAATCAGGGTTGCTTACAATCAAAGCTAAGATAGCTTATTAACAAAAAGAAATTGATATTCATTGTTAGATGAACTTATGATTTAAGATTCAAGCTAAGTCTGCTTGGAAAATAACCAATCAATCTCCACCGTTAGATGATATTAGCTTGATACACACAAATGCAATATACCTATATTTAGATATGGAAGAACATTACCTAAACGTGTATAACAATTGGCTCAATAACAGTTAACAAAAGCTATCCATATGAATACTTTTAGTTTAGCCATATTCATCTAACACTTCTAAATCAAATATGATGATCAATCAATCATGATAGATAATCTAATGAATCTAAAATTGCTTTGAGAGAGTTGTTCAAATGTTCACCATATCATAAAAATATCCATGAACAATTTGAAACATATTCAGTTTGGTTTGTAGTTATACAAAGTACTTATACAAGAACCAATTCATGCACATAATGCCACGGTTTGCAAAACAAGTTCGCATACCTTATTTCATTAAAGTTCCAGGGACTTTAGTTCGCAAATGAACATGAGTTCATGAGTATGAATATTATCATACTTACTGATTTTAGAACTTAACCACTGTGTTCGCAAACGGAGTACGCGAACCACAATTCCGGACCTAGCCTATTCTAGTCGTTCGTAAACACTGTTCGCAAACCACGGTTCCGGACCTTTCACAGGTAAACCCGTTCGCAAACACACTACGCAAACAAGAGTTCTGGATGAACTAGAACATCATAGTTCGCATACAATGTATGCATACTGTGTTATATCCAGACATTGGTAGTAATTCTAAGAACTCTCATTTAATCATTGAAACATCCTTAGAAGACAACAATGGTAATCTTACACATACCACTAGATTCAAGTAATTTTCAACTGATTAATCGATCAATACGAAATTTCAAGTAATTTTGAAGTGATTAAACTCGTCAAGTAGATGATGAAGTTTAAGCTAAAGCTAAAAAGCTTCCAACACGTATTTCGAGAAATATATAAACGAGATAATCTCAACTGGAAAATTCAAATGTGTATAATGCAAAAGTTGTTAGAGCATAGCTCGGTTGAACCCACCAAGCGTTGGTATGTCAAGTTTGGTTGTCATATTTTAGTGAATCCAAACTCATTTTAAGAGTCGCTTGATTATGTACTAGAGTGAACTTCATATAGGTTAGCTTGAAAGTATTAGGATATGATATATTACAAGTATTGCGAAGACTTGAAGACGTAAGAAGCTACAACGACAACATCATCCTTCCACTTGAGGTTAGTGATATTTGACTTGAACTATTTCATTCCCTAACGTATCTTTCAAGTCGTGCATATTGAAAACAAAACTACGAAGCATGAACACTCTAGATAGACATAGTATTAAGGAATACAATATGAAGTTTATTGCTTAACCATTAAACTTTGTAGATAAGACATTGACATATTAATCGTTTGAATGCTATTGTGATTATGTATGGGTATGAGGTGAGGATTTCATCCTAGGAAACAATATTTTACATGTGTTTTAAGGAAGTAAATTCATAAACTTGTTTATGAATCGAAAAGGAAATCTCCAGGCGTTATTTGGGTTGTTATTCATTGCATATCTTGTGAACATCCAATATGTGTGATTTAGTATAACCGCTCACGACTTGTTTGTGTTCTTGGTAAAACTATTCACAAAGGCCTGACTTATGTATTGGTATGACTTTTATTAGTAAAACCAATATTAAGTAATCGCCCGAGATGGTATGATCGAGTCTGTGTTTTGTTGAACCAAATCTTCGTAAAGGGGAACCAATCCTATGAAGAGGTGCAACACATCACAAAGGGGAATCAATCCTTGTATGGGGTGCAGCAAGGTTTATAGCAGAAAGGGGAACAGATCCTATGAACATGTGCAACACGTTTTTTAGGCAAAGGGGAACTGATCCTATGGACATGTGCAACACATATAAGTTAGATACCATATATATATGTGGGGAACCGATCCTAGTACCTAGGAAACCGAATTTTGGGAAGCTAGTGTGACTATGCACAGTACTCACATGGAGGTAGAACTGAAACTTGTTTTGGAAGAACCGTGAAACCCATAATTTGTGATTGAGTGTTTCTTAATCAATCACATAGTTCTTGAAAGTCAGATGAACCAATTCTAAACTTGTTTGAAAGTGTGGAAAATCAGTTTCAAGGTTGTAAGTAAGGATGTCGACATACTTTTGAACATGTGCAGTAATGTTGATATTTTATTGTTCAAAGTTATTCCTTAATAGCTACAGGAAGAAAATCCCAGGATCGAAAGAAATAAGTTAAGAATCTTTTATTTAAGGTTGTTAATTTTATTTTAGGAAAATGAGAATTAGTAATGTGCATTTACTAGTTGAGATTTTCCAGAGAGATTTTCGATCATTATTTTAGATAGATCATTTCCAGGAATTATGGAAACCGAATTTGCAATATATTGAATATCTTTGAGAATATTTTCGGTTTTGGAAATTCCTTGGTATCCAAACTTCCTTGTCTATAAATACTTGAAGTTTGCATTCTAGCAAACTAATCCTTCGTGACAGCAACCTTCCTCGGTTGTGTTGTTACTGGTGTAACCGCCTATTCGGAGAGGAGAGTAACTCAATTAGGCGAAATCTCTTACGGCCGCTCAGTTTAAAGTATTCTTTGGGATTGAGAAGATCTACGAGTACCGTTGGTGGAAAACTAGATAATTGCGGTTTATCTTTTGTTTTCGATTGATTTGATTGACTAACGGTGGTTGAACTTTGATTGCACCTATTTTGTTTATGCTTGAGAATCTTCTCTTCTCATATAAGATTCACTCAAAATAGATCGAAGTTTCGACAGGGATCATTAGACTGTTGTTAGTGCTAAAGATGATCTTGTGATAATCCATTGTTAACAGACTCCGTTTTATGCGTGATTGATCACAAGAGATTCAAGTGATTGTGTCCAGGTATTTATTGAAGATCTACGAAGATTTGAAGACAAAGAAGATATTGAAGATTTCTGATTTGGGGTTCATAATCTTTGGTGTGCACAATACTTGTTTCGGTATAAGAGGATCCAACTATAATCGGTTTATCCTTGTGGCAGATTGGATTGATTACTTGTGTAGATCGACATCAATACAATTCTTTGTGATTAAAAGTATTGATTGCAAAATATTAACAATTACTTCGGTAGTTGAGAGTAAGATAGATCTAAGAACCCGAGTAAGGAGTTTATGTTAAGATAAACAGAAGAGCCTTTGTCTAACTCACATCACTTGGTTGAAGAGATTTAATACTAAATAGATTTGTTGTTCCTTTACTGTTTGGAATACGAACCAAAGGAATTGTTCCAAGTACGTGACTTATTCATAGGTCGGAGCCGTGGGAACTATAGGTTTAGTTGCTTGGTCTCAACTATACGAAGTTAGGTTTAATTTTGTGTAGCAGCTTAATCCTGAGAGTATTCAATTCTGGACAAGGTCCCGGGGTTTTTCTGCATTTGCGGTTTCCTCGTTAACAAAATCTTGCTTTGTCATTTACTTTATATTTCCGCATTATAATTGTTTTATTATAATAAAAATAAATTACACAAACGTTAATTCCTATTTACTTGATAAGCAATCCTATTGTGTTTGGTTAAGTCCGAACCTTTGTATCAAGTAAATATACTTCGTTGTCGTAGTGTCTCGATCTCGTATCCATAGACGATCACACGAAGTGTGAACCGATTAGTTGTATTGTCTCGACTCAGTCTATAGACAATCACTTTCGGAGAATGGACTTATATGTAATACACAATAGTCTACTACTCCCTCCGTGTCTAAAAGATAGGCAACTTTCTGTGTAAATTTACACACAAACCTGTCTATCTTTTAGAGACGGAGGGAGTAGTATATATACAGAGGCCGAATCCTATAGATAGAGGACAACTAAATTGAATATAATCTTTGGACCATTCCCGCTTCAAATACTCTTACCTGATCATTTAGATTAATTATCTATGCATATCAAGCATGTCGAGAACTGTTCAGTATCATTTTCCTTCGTTCATAAAAGATGAACAATCATTAGCTTCTGATTTTTTTCTTCTTCTAGGATTTGTCTAGATAGTGTTCGGGAGATGAGAGAAATAAGACCTAATAAAAGCATCGTAGCATCACAACCAACTGCACTGATTTTATTTAGCATGATCATGAATCTTTGATTTCTCTGTTGTGACTTTAATTTCCAGAACCATGGCTGCAATTTAAGGAGGAGATTTGAGATTCAAGAACCCTAATATGCTAAAATATCATCCCACCGATAATTAGTGTAAATTTGAATAAGCATTCAATTAAGATCCTGAATATTCGAATCTTATTCAGCATCTTACCATCTGCCATAATATACTCCCTCCGTTTCAAAAGACAGTCCGCTTTGACTTTGTCAAGATATTAAGGAGACCATAGTGGTTTACATATCTACCCTTAATTACTTGCCTAATTTATTTCAATAAAACTGTTAGTAATAAAAACTACCAAAAAATATTATGGGAATGTAAATAGGAAATACAAAAAGGAACGAAAGATATATTTGTTTCCTTAATTACACAAATTTCATTAATATTTTAGATTGAATCTTATTAAAAAAGATTTTACAAATATAAAAACTTAAAAATATATTAGAGCATTGGAAAAATATGACTATAAACAGAAACTGGACATAATTCTGAAACAGACCAAAATGGAATAGAGGACGGTCTTTTTGAAACAGGGAGCAGTTCTTATCCCATGCAAATAATTTCGCCCACAAAAGACGCCCAATGGCCCATTATTAATGGAATCGTATTTAAAAGTTTTTATTTTATTTAATAATACATAATTGAAAAAGGTTAATTTAGTCAATGCGAAAATGTGAAAATCTAAATCAAATATATAAGTACTATTTTAACCGTAGATTTTATATTTTGGGTTACAAATATATACTCCCTCTGTCCCTAATTTGATGAGCTATTTGGTTTTTAGTTTTGTCCACAAATAGATGAGCTATTTCACTAACCAAAGGGATATTTCTAAAACGAAACTTTTAATTGATTATTTTTTCTATAAGAATTATGTATAATTTGATAGTCATGTTTATATTCGTTGCGTAGGTGTTTTAAAATGCTTTTCAACGGTATATAAAGTTTATAAAAAACCGTGGTATAGTTTAAGAGATAAATCGTTTCTAAATTTTACTAATTATTGCCCATAAGGGTATAATTGTAAAAAATACTTAAATATACTCCACTTTCCTCTTTGCCTTAAAATTTGTGCAAACTACAAGTAGCTCACCTAATTAGGGACGGATGAAGTATAATTTTAATGATGTCTGTGGAAGAGACGAACCAAACTCGGATTCCCGAGAAGTTTCCACGTTATAAATTATTAATCCAATAACATTTTCTTCAAACCCTCCTCAACTTTAACATAAGGCGGTAAAATCTCGAAACTCCCGCCAAGTTTGGTATTATCTAGTCAAATTATCGCTCTAGTCAAATAACTGACCGTAAAAGCACACAAATCAAGAACCGTTGATTTAATCATCGACAGCTCAGATTAAACCAGATATCCCATTGTGTATATCCTCTGTAGATATTTTCACTATCCTTCATAAAAATTTGTTCTTTCCCCTTGGAAAGAGAGAGAAATTGAGAGAGTGAACTCGATAGAAGAACCCTAGAAATCCTTAGATCTGTAAAATTTGTTCAGATTCATCCTACCTCTGCTTTGGCTGGTACAAACTCTTCCCATCTCTGACTTACTTTTTTTTTTTTTTATTGTCTCTGTTTTCATGTTTTTTGTTTTTACTTAATAAAAGTCATGCGTTGTTTCTTAGAATTATGGGTTTCTTTGTTCAAAGCAAAGATCTAGAGTTATGGAATTAAGGGTTTCTTTCATTATTGAACATTATTTTGGAGGTGTTGGAATCAAAGAACTAGAACTGAGAAATGATGGTCTGTTTTATTTAGGTTGTAATAATTGAAGAATTTATTAGTTGAAAGATCATGTTTTTGGTTTTGATTTCTCGTGTAGTCAAAGTTCTAAGTACCTAAGAATCATGGGTTGTTGTTTTCAATTCGTGTTTATTTTTCTTCAATTCTAAGATCTAGAACTATAAATCATGGTTTTCATTATTGATCTTTTGTTTCCTAGGATCGAATTAGCCAATTAGGTTGTTTCTATAAGATCTAGAGCTATAAATCAAAGATCGAATTAGCCAATTAAGACCGAATTAACCAAAAATTCATAGTTTGACCTCTGAATAACTGTACCACTCTACTAGTTGGGCCAGTTCTTATTTGGTTTTGAGTTCAAACTTGACTTCTGCGTATATTTATTTATATTTGGGCAATGGATGTTTAATTTAAGATCTTTGATTTGCAGGAATGACAGAACTACAGCATCATGATATCGTTTTAAACATCATTTCTAGGCTGCCTCTGAAGTCAATTCTACGGTTCAGGTGTGTTTCGAAAGCCTGGTGCAAGTTATCGAAAGACCCTAAGTTTGTGCAAAAGCGCCTTAGGGAAGCAATTGAAATGAATAAATTCAGTGTAATGATGCACCCATATTTTAGGATGCTTCCAGAAACCTACACTTTAGCTTATGATCCATCTTCATCTACACTGAGTGGCCTTGTTGGTCCAAAATATCCTTCGGCGAGATCATTTTGCGGAACTAGTAATGGTGTGATTTGCTTAACCACTATTAAAGATGACATTGTCCTTTGGAATCCAACTACTATGGAGTTTAAAGAATTACCAACTGGACCAATTAAGTCAGTGGATGAGTTTAGTTACCTTAAACATGGATTTGGCTATGATGATAAGATTGATGATTTTAAGGTTGTAAGTTTTATGGGGTCTGAGGATGTTCACTCTAGTGAAGTTCAGGTATATACACTTAAATCTAATTCATGGAGAAGGCTTGATGATATACCTTATTTTATTTTTCTTGGAGAAATGGACATGGTGCAAGTAAGTGTTCATGGAGCTCTGCATTGGTTAGCATTAACTGACTCTGACTCCAACACAGTCATAGTCTCTTTCAATTTAAAGGATGACAGATTCGATGAGATGCCCCTACCCAGCTTTTACGATGAATATGCTGACGCAAATTTGTTTCCTTTGGGAGGGTCCCTTTGCTTGCACGGTTTTGCTTATGGTCGCATTGATGTATGGGAGATGAAGGAGTATGGAGTGAATGAATCTTGGGTTAAACTCCTCACCTTTAGCCCAGATACCATTAACCAAGCAATTACCTGTCAGTTCATCAGACAGTTGGTTCCACTTCAGATTGTCAACACTGGCGAGGTTTTATTAGGATATGACTTCGGGAAAGGTATTCATCTGGGTTTGTGTGACCTAAAGCGTGGAACATCCATAAAGGTTAAGGCTCATACTAACTGGACTTGGTACTCTGCTGCTACTTTTGTCTATGTGGAGAGCCTTCTACCGCTTAATTCCGGTACTTATGTTGCACAAACAGAAAGATGGGGTAAGTATCTTATGCCCTTGTTAACTTATGTCACATAGGATCTCATATTGTCATATATTTGCCCATTCTAATGTGAGTTTTAAATGTATAGATTTCCTTATGCCAGTACCAAAATTTGTGTGTACTGCAGCTGTTTCCCTTAGTTTTAGGTTTAGAACTTAATTGCCATACAGTGTTATTTCATTGTCACTCTGATTTATCGAATTTTGATGAATAATGTACTGTACGCAGTTAGCTCGAAGACAATAGATTTGGAAATATAAATTCATGGGCTTTGTTGTGTTGAATTATGCTTTTTGTTGATATCAAAGTATCTGAAATTAGAATGTGCACTAGTTGTTAATTTGAGATATTTGAATTATTTTTTCTACTGGAAATGCAGCACTGGCAAACCTACATAAGGATATCGTTGCAAACATCATTGTTAGGTTGCCTGTAAAGTCAATCTTACGGTCCAGGTGTGTATCGAAAGCCTGGTGCAAGTTACTGAAAGACCCATACTTTGTGAAAAAACACCTTAACCATTCAATTAAAAAGAACATGTTCAGTGTGATGATGCACTCTGGTTACGGTCTTCATAAAAGCACATACACTTTAGCTTATGATCCAGCAACATCTACCTTGAATGACCTTGTTAATGTCAATTATCCTTCAAGACATAAAAGTGAGGGAATTCTATTCCGGGGAACTTGTAATGGCTTGGTGTGTTTGAGTCCTCGTGGGGAGGATGCTGTTGTCCTCTGGAATCCAGCTACCAGAGAGTATAAAAAAGTACCAATTGCAGAAACTGAGTCGTGCCCGGATAAGATTATTAGTTTCTTCAAATATGGATTTGGATATGATGGTGAACTTGATGACTTTAAGGTGGTATCCATTGCGGGTTTTGAGGATGAAAGTCACTGTGAAGTTCAGGTATATACATTAGCATCTGATTCATGGAGAAGAATTGAGGACATAGCTTATGAATTTGGTTTTGATGAACCGGATATGGCTCGAGTGAGTGTTAATGGAGCTATGCATTGGATTGTAAAAAAAGACCCTAAGGCATCTGAGACCTACAAAGTGATACTTTCTTTTGATTTTAAAGATGACAGATTCAATGAGATACCCCTACCCAGCTTTTGTGATGGATACTCTGAAGCAAATTTGTGTTCGTTGGGAGGGTCCCTATGCTTACTTGGTTCAATGCACCGAGGTCGCATTGATGTATGGCAGATGAAGGACTATGGAGTTACTGAATCTTGGGCTAAACTTTTCACTGTTGAGCAAGCAACACTCTGTGAGTTCTTTGGACACTTAATTCCGCTTCAGTTTGTCAAGAATGGTGAGGTTTTATTGGGATATGACACGGGTCTCGATTTTCGTCTGGATTTGTATGACATTAAGCGTGGAGCTTCCGTAAATCTCAAGGCTCATGATGACTTTGATTCGTACTCTTCTACTATCTCTGTTTATGTGGAGAGCCTTGTATCGCTTAATTCAGGTACTTATGTTGGGGAAGATGATGATGACTCGGAAGACGAAGAATCAGAAGATTTTAATGACTCAGAAGACGAAGACTCTAAAGATGATAATGACTCAGAAGAAGATGAGCAGGAAGATGATGATGATGACTCAGATGAAGAGGAGCAGGAAGAAGAAGATATTGAGACGAAAAGGGAAAGACTACCAGGATGGGGTGAGTATTTGTTGCTGTTATGCTTAGCTTAAAACTTATGTCACCTGGAATCTCATATTTTTGCTGTGTACATTATTGTTTGCCACTTCCACAACTGCGTATACTACTGCTGTTTTGCTTAGTTTCTAAGACTTCGCATTTTCCATTACAGAGAAAAAATGTAGACTTCTAGGAATCAACTTCTTACATGATCAATTTCAAAGTAGTTTTTTTCTAACTTTTACGTTGAGATACTGGTGACTATATATCTTGCGCTTATTTGTAACATTTGTATGTGTTTTCCTGATCGTTAGTCTGTCCAGTGATCTGTTTACAGAACTAAATAGGAATTATTCTATCCTCGTACAAATTGAAACTTTTAACCTTCTCACATTCAAACCCATCCTTTGTTGTCATTCTTTTTTAACGACTTCTCATAAATTATGCACTTCATGCAGGTAGTTCAAGAGCAGTAAATCTGGATAGGCTTAATTCAGGTACTCATGTTGGGGTAGTAGAAAGAGGAAACTCCAAAATTGAAGACTTAGAAGATGATGATGATGACTCAGAAGAGGAAGACACTGGAACAGGATTGCCCATTAGTCTCAATTCAGGAAATGAAGCTAAAGATATAGGTCATCTAAATAGCTGTGAGCTATTGGATAGCTATGGCCGTTATTTGCAAGAATCAATAAATCTCAAAAGAAGAAAACTAGATTTGGAAACAAGAAAATTTGATTTTGAAATTCGTGTGGAAGAAAGTCGGCATATGAGTATGGACACAACAAAGATGAATGCTTTACAGTTGAAGTGGTGGCAAATGCGTGCTAATCAGATTGAAGAAAAGCATAGGATTTCTCACATGAGCATTGGTGATGTCGATGATGACAAAGACGAAGATCGCAATGATGTAGAGCAAGAAGAGGGTATGGAGAACAGAAAGAAGAAAACAAAGATGATGTGAGTATCTTATACATTCTTAATCTTTTGTCACATAATATCTCATATGTCTGCCTAAGTTTATCATATAGAAGCCAACGTCTTACCTATACAATCAATTTAAAAGTAGGTTGCACCGTCGCAGCTTAATCATATGATGGCATCAATGTTCACTGTGTTCTCTCGGTAGTTCTTAAATTAGCAGTTTCAAATTTGGCGTCAGTCAAGATCTCAGTTATATGTTTGCAAGATCAATCTTCTTCTTCTTCTTCTTCATTACAATATCATTTTTTTGTGACTAATATTCTAGCAAGTTCTCATCAATTATCCACCCCATGCAGGTAGGTAGCTCTTGAAGATTACACACTTAAAAGGCAAATGAAGAACTCAGTTGGCAATCTTTATAAAAGTTATTAGTAATGTAGGTCTCCGTCTTAGTGAATGAACCAGTTGATGTTTTCAAGTTATTTGAAGGTTTTTTTTTTTTTTTTTTTTTTTGGCACTTTGGAACGGATTCAAGCTGTTATTTTTGGAACGGATTAGTCTATTTTTTTCACTCTATTCTATCAAGTTCTCGTCAATTATCAACTTGATGCAGGTAGCTAGTGACGAACCACGTCAATTATCAAAGGATTCAATTGGCAATTTCTCTCACCAAGTGATTTTCAGTTGAAGTTTTTCATGATACTTGTGGGCGTTTTTCCTTATTTTCTATCTTTTGGTACTTTGAAAGAGAGGTTAACAATGATGTATGGATGGAATGTGAATTTGGGGCAACTGTAATGCTTAATCCAAGATCTCAAACTCGAGAATGTATTTTGATTCATATTTAAAAGGGAAGACTTTAAGTAATTGCCATGATTAATTATGCTGCCTTAATAATCTAGTATTGCTAATGGGAAGCAGATTCGAATTCATGTTGCCCACTCCTTGAAATATTTTTAAGATCAACATATAAAAGTCGAAAAATGGAGAATTCAAACCCAATAAACCAACGGTCCACGAGTTATAACCCCAAAGGTGTCACTATCCATACACAAAAACTCCAACAAAACAAATTGTTCACAAAAACCCCATTTAACATAAACTGTCTTTACCATCTGGGGTTAGCCCAGTTGGCCAGGAGTCTGACTCTCAAGGAGGAGGTCAGGAGTTCGAGTCTCCGCTCAAACATTGGAGTACTCGTGTAATTATACTAACTTTACTATGGGGTTCTTGATTAGTGGGGGCCTATTTGTGGAGTTTGATCGGTGGGGAGTAGGTTAAGCGGGGTGGTTACGCACATCACGCTGTCAGGGGGCAGGACGGGCCTATGCCTAGTTTCAAAAAAAAAAAAAAAAAAAAAAACATAAATTGTCTATATTAGCCTTCTAGTTTAAACCACCCAACAAAAATAAAAACAACCCCACCTTTAATTTTAAATGACCCCAACAAAAATAAAAACAACCCCACTTTTAATTTTAAATCACCCAAACAAAAAATAAAAATCAACCCCACCACCACCACCGCCACTGCACCACCGCCGCCACTACCCCACCGCGCCACCACCGCCACGGCACCACCACCACCACCGCCACTGCACCACCGCCACTGCGCCACCGCCAACCAACACAGCGCCACCACCACCACCGCCAACCAACACAGCGCCACCACCACCATCCCCGAAAACCACCACCGCACCACCGCCGACCACCACCACAGACCACCACTGTCGCCAACCACCACCACCAGCAACACCACCATTATCGCCGACCACCACCACCAACTAGTCGCCATCGCCACAAAAAATGAATTTCATTGATCAATATTCAACAAAATAAGAAAAAAATGATGAAACCAAACAGAAAAAAATGATGAAACCAAAATTGGTTTCACCAAAACTAGATGAAACCTAATTAGGTTTCATCATTTTTCCACATATTGTCATTTCACCGACACAACTTCAATGATGAAACCAAACCAAAATAAACTAGGCAAACATCATTTCACCAAAACTAGATGAAACCGAAATCGGTTTCATCATTTTTCCACATATTTTCATTTCACCAACACAAACTTCAATGATGAAACCAAAACACACCGACTTCCAAGTCAGGCCGAATAAACTAGGAAAAAATCAGGTGAAACCAAAATTTGGTTTCATCATAAAAGAAACACAATAAGATGAAACCTACCACCACCGTCAACTTCACCACCCCCATCGCCACCACAACCACGAGCACCACAACTTCCACTACCATTACCTCCTCAACTAAAACTAGTTTCAACAAAAAATGAATTTTGTTGATCAATATTCAAAAAAATAAGACAAAAATGATGAAACCAAACAGAAAAAAATGATAAAACCAAAATTGGTTTCACCAAAACTAGATGAAACCTAATTAGGTTTCATCATTTTTCCACATATTGTCATTTCACCGGCACAACTTCAATGATGAAACCAAACCAAAATAAACTAGGCAAAAATCATTGCAACTAATCCATAAGCTGTTTCACAATTACCCTAGTTCAACACCACTATCATATTACCCGTCTTCTTCCAAATTCCAACAATTTGATAATTACCAGATCCTGATACTAATTAAAAGTAAGGATTTATCACATCGCACCTATGCTCTTCATCTATAATATCAAACTGAAACACAAGGAAAACTATCACAAAATGTGGCTCCAAAGAACAATAAGGAATAATCATGGATAAGAATGCCATTAACACACCAACAAAGAAACCCTCCTTCTAGTAACTTAGGATCGCATAAATTGGTTAGCACATAGTCCTGACAAATGCAAAGCCTAAATCATGTGTATCTTATAGTTAATGGAAGCAGTGAAAAGGTGAAATGTTGTTACCTTGGACAATTATGACGAGGCAGAACATAACAGTGATGATCATGGCATACATATTATTATTAGACGAAGCATCTTTTGAGGCTTTCATCTTCTTATGCACTCTCATTCGCTCGATTCTTGCCCGCTTCCACATGGCTAGCTCTGATATGTCTTTAATTAATTTCTGATCAGCAGCATCCAGTGATGGTCCTCTAGGTGGTCTGGGTGGTTTCATAGCAGATACTTTGGTCTTTGATTTCTTCGACTCTTTTTTCTTTACCACCAGTAATGGACTCAATGTATCTTCTCCTCCTCCTCCTCCTTGTAATAAACACTTCTTTTCTACTACCTCTCCACCATTCTCTAAATCACCATTTGCTACAGTATTCTTCCCATCTTCACCACCACTACCACCAGTGATGACATCAATTGAAGAAGCTAGAATATCATTCCACACCCGATCTAAAAGGGTATATTCGGGTTTTTTTTTTAAATAACGAAAACTAAATTTGCTAATAAATATTTGACATGGGGTTTTTGTGCCACTTTCTAGTGAAATTGTTTTAATTTGTTAAAAACAATATGATCGGATTTTCCTTATCACTAGTTTGTTCACCTAGGGGTTTTGTCACTAGTTTAGATAAACCAAACAAGCAAAATAGGTGAGTAAAGCTGGTACGTTTCATACAGAGCTGCAGTGGAACAAAATAAAAGGGAATGTAGTCCTCTTGAACATTTGCATCCCCATACTGTACCTGAAACATCTTTTCACAAGGTTATACCAGAGAAGAATAGTTTACCAAAATTCAATGAAGCTAAGTGAGTAAATTATGGTTACAAGTTAGTGAAACTAAGCTCTCCACGTAACTCTCCGATGTCACAGCAATAAAACCATCACATGTACCATTGATCTCCAGCAACCGAACACAGTCATTCTCTTGGTCATATAAACCTAAACCTTTGAAAGTCTGTATTAGAATCTCACCATTTTCAAAACACCAATGGAACTTTAACAAAGAAGTATGTAATGTAATATCTTCTCGGGTAGTGGTGAATTTTTTGGTCCAAGATTCTGTCACTCCATAATTCTGCATGACCCATACATCAACTTGAACATCACGGACACCACAAACTAAGCAAAGGGAATATCCCAAAACTCTGAGATAACAACTACCATTTTCATATAGCAGCATAGTTTCTTCTGGAAAATGTATATTTATGAACTTCTCACTGCTAATATCAAAAGCAACCATGCCTTTAAAAGATTCGTACTGGGCGACGATAGTATTAGTACTTAACCAATGAAGAACACCATTCAGAAGACAACCTCCTGATTCATTTAATAAGTACTTATAAGGGAATTTAGTGACTCTTCTCCATGTATAATTTGATTCCAACGTGCATACATAAACTTCATCCTGTGCTACAAATACCAACTTGTACTTACTAATTTTGGTATCGTAACCAAACACATAAGCTTTAGTACCACTATCAGGCCAACAAACTGGTACTAGAATTTTCGTAGATTCTTTTGTATATGGGTTCCAAATAATCAGTGTAACATCTTCATTGGCACCCATACAAAGCAAGCCATTACAAGATCCAAAAATTTGAATGTAACGAACCAACTCCTTCACACTTGCATGTTATATATCGATGACGATGCTGATAATATCGATGAATAATCTACTGAATAGAATATATATTTATCGATCCCCCATAGGTTAGCATATCTGATCATGAGTCTAGGGTTTTTGCTGGTAAGTGTAAGGTGATGATTGACAAATTTAGGACCACAGATTAATGTATACCAACTCTTGCATACGGACTTCAATCTCTTGGGGAAGGCTTGACATTGTTGTTTTCTCCGTTGCAAGTACAGAACTTAAGTAGGAAAAACTCCAACAGATTTACAGTCTGTCGCTTTTGACCACTCGGCCACTCTCCCTAAATTGAACTCTCCTCAAGTAGGAATTGAATCCACGACCAATCAGTTAACAGCCGACCACTCTACCACTGAGCTACTGAGGAACAACGGACGGCAGCTCTTATGATTATCTTTTTTTTAAGTCATTCTTTTCAACACGCTCTGTAGGATTTGAACCCACGATATCGGGTTTTGGAGACCCATGTTCTACCGAACTGAACTAAGAGCGTTTTCTTAGAGAAGAAAGCTGACCTCTTGCAATCCAGGGTTCTGTACCAGCATTCCGATGTCTTTCTCGCATTCATTAGACATGTCCAATACTCAAGTCCCTATCTCTGGTCTTGTTCCTATATATGAATGCACCAATTGAATGAACCTAAGTACTAAAGAGTTGAAAGAAGAAGTGAATTGCACGAGCTAAGAAATGAACTCATATTAAAATGAAAGAACTTTTCATTCTTATACTAAAAGAAAACAACTGTATTTGTCCGAACGAACTCAACCCAACTAACGAAAGAAAGAACTCCACTAATTAGACTTGGTAATGAATCTATGTCCTAAAAAGACTTATAGTCCTTACGAAGCGCTCTATTTGACAACCTGGTTCTGCTCACTTATTACACTTAATTCATGGTCAATCTGATCTTGAACTACGAAAAACCTTATCTGCAAAGTCTGGATATCCTCTTTTTGTAAGAAAAAGCTTGCTCTGTAAATTTTGACATGACATCTGCTTCCATTAGATTGTTCTGTGATAAAGATAGAACATATGAGTCAGTAAACTCCCTAGGAAAGACGATTTGAACCTACTACAGTATAGCTTCTTTAATATAATACTCGATAATGTAATATTCTCGTTAAAACAATAAAATTTCACGGTCCCGACTTGGGCCCTTAGTGGAAAAATAATAAATTCGATAAAATTATAAAATAATACATTTTAAAAGGATTAACATGTCCCAAATAATTGGGACGACCGAAGGGAGTCCCTTTATACGTTCACTAGGGGAGCCAAAATATAGTTCTTTGTGACACTTTTTTTTTTTTTTTGATTTTTCATCACCAAAATTGGTCGACAATTGGTGTTCTTTCCCAAATATTAGGTCGAAAATTGGAAAGCCATAATCCACGGCTACGGTTAGGCGCAATCAAAACAACCGAAATTCGAAGCGATTCACGGTAATATCGTCCCAAAAATGGCAAAAAAAACCGTCACCTATATATACTTCCAATTTTAATCCTGACAGTTCATTACCGACAAAATTCAGCCATCAGATCTAAGTGTCACACAAAAATATTACATACACTGTTACAAAATTGTTACAATATAACTGTGACATAAATATTACGCTTATTAAATTACTGTTACAATATTACACAAATGTTATTAAATTACCGTTACAAAATTTGTTGTATAAACTGCTACAAATTGCGTCTCAAAAACAAACCCCACTACTTTGGTCGTCCCTTCACTGCTGAAGCAGTCATCTAGTATATAAAATAATAATGCTACTAAAAAAATAAAAAATTATTTTCATACATATCAAATTTTCTTAAAATATGATTGAATATTGGTTTGTTTTTGTTAGAAATTCAAATCAAGTTGTATTTAATCCCTAATAGTTTGTAGTGCATTTAAGAGGCCTAGAGTCGCATTGTTGTATTGCAATAAGAAGTTTTGTAATGTGATTGATGCTTGCAAGAAGGATTATCCCTTTTATATTCACATAGCTCTTTCTGTATTGCATTGTTAATTGGTTAGTGAGATACACCTTTGAGATGAGAATACATCTTCATGATTTAGAATGTTGTACGTGACCTATCTATATGTTAAATACTTTTAAGTTTAAGGTTTGTGAATGCATTATATATAGAAATTATTTTTTTAAAATAATAATTTATTATATTATCGATAATATTGGTCCCAAGTCTATTATTTTTTAGAAGTTATACTGTATATCCCTTTTTGAGACCCACTTTCATCACATTAGAGATGAACGTGGCAATGGATGGATGCAACAAAGGAAACCTGGGAGAAGAAGAAAATTACCAAAGAGAGTTGCATTTGCGCCATGACTCACCTTATATGAATCCTCAATTTTATCTATATATTCCTTAAATAAAAGATATCTCGAGATATCCGGCACAATTGGGGATACCTCCATAAATTAGGGGATACCCAAAAAAAAATAAAAAATAAAAATATGAAGTGATTGAAGTACCCCTTATCCAAGTGTGTTTGAGGATACTTCAAATAATATATTTTGTTCATATGAAAAATAAGAAGGATTTTGGAAGATTTGTGTGATATGAGAAGGTGCTTAAATTGATTTTAATGACTCCTAATTGTAACCATTTATAGACAATCAAACTTTCATCTATGAAAAACTCCAAACCAAATCTCAATTCAAACACTAAGTCAATCAAATTTTGCATTTACAGAGCCATAGTCGGTATTGTATTCATCCGACAAAACAATACCGACTAAACTGTCAGTAGTGTATTCATTCAAAAAAACAATACCGACTGTACTATCGGTATTGTATTCATTCAACAAAACAATACCGACTGTTAACAACTAATGAAATTCCAATTTGATTTTTTTTTAATTTAAATACAATTTCAATTTTTTTTTGATAACCTATATGGATGGTTTTGATTCAAATCATTTTGATTATCATAATTTGCGTCGCTACTCAAATGATTTTTTTGATAACCTAATTCAAAAATCATTCATTATGATTTGTGTGATTTTTTTTATGGTGAAGAACAGTGAAGGGGATACTAAAAAAACAGGTTTTTAGTTTTTCTTTTTATTTTTTATTATGGTAAGAATAAAATGGTTATTTCACACCTAAAAAAAAGGACCCCTTAACCAAAATACAACCCCATTTAAATTTGAGTATCCCTTAATTTTTGGAGGTATCCTTAAATAAAAGATATCTCGAGCTTGGGCCTCCACAGTAGGGACCTAGCCTGCCAAATTCCAACGTTTTTTTTTAACGGGCCTTTGGTATCTTGGCCTTTTAACTTGACTAATTTCTGGAGCGTGTTAATGAGGAACGGTTTTTTGGGGACCAGCCTTTTTTTGGGGGACCATTGTTTTATTTTGGGTAAGACATTAGAAGTAATTCTAGGTCACCCCTTATCTAAATATTTATATTAATACCAAAACTACCCTCTGATTATATTTGGTTAATAATTAGTTAGTGTTAATATTAGTTAGTGTGATTAGTGAAATGATTTTGAATAAAGATTTGAGATTTAAAAAATCAGATTTTTAAAAAAGAAGTAGAATTATTGAGAGAGAGAAGTTTGAGAAGTTGAAGAACAAAACCATGGAAAATATAATTTTTTTTGAGTTCACTAATCTAGACTACTCAAGTGATGATTCAATTGATGATAGCTCATCTGAATCTACATCTCCTTCCTCTCCTAGAGTATATGTCAATCTTCACAATGATCAGGAGATGGATAATTTCTTAGATGGTGAATGTATTCTTCCCAAAGCCAATCTCAAGATGAAAACGATGGATTTTACCAACCACAACCGGAGGAAGAATATTGGGGTACCTGGTGTATGCTCAAAACTTAGGTAATGGTGGTTGAATTGGTCCAAATTTTCAAAAAATGTGAATTTTTAGAGTAGATTTGTGCTTGTTCGGTTACCTTGTGTGAAGAACATGTAACCGAACTCATCTGAAAGTGTAGTTCGGTTATTTTTTCTAAACACGCAGGTTACCGAACTCTTCATTAATGGAGGTTTTTTTGAAGTTCGGTTAACAGAGTAGTTACCGAACTCTATAAATAGGATTACAGTGTTATGTCTGGTTTGGCCGAAATGTAAACCGAACTTTAGGGTCTATGAGTTCGGTTAGTTCACAACCAATAACTAACCGAACTTACCTAAAATAATATTTCACATTAGTGTATAAAGTTCGGTTGGTTCGCAAACTTCGTACCAACCTTAATCTAACCGAACTTACGTCCAATAAAATTTTGATTTAGTGTACGTAAAGTTCGGTTAGTTGTGAATTTGGTTGTCAAACCGAACTCGAGTTCGGTTTTAAAAATTATCATATAACCGAACTTTAGGTCCATAAAGTTCGGTTGGTTCGCAAACTTCATACCAACTTAATCTAACCGAACTTACGTCCAATAAAATTTTGATTTAGTGTACGTAAAGTTCGGTTAGTTGTGAACTTGGTTGTCAAACCGAACTCTGAGTTCGGTTTTCCAGAAAAAAATTATCATATAACCGAACTTTAGGGTCCATAAGTTCGGTTGGTTCGCAAACTTCATACCAACCCACTCAACCAACCGAACTTACGTACAATAAAAATTTTGATTTAGTGTACGTAAAGTTGGTTAGTTGTCAATTTGCTTGACAAACCGAACTCCAAGTTCGGGTTTTCCCGATAAAATTATCATGTAACCGAACTTATTTCTCGATTGCAATTGATGTTGTTCCTTTTCTTGTAGATTGAATGTCAACCTATACCAATGGATAATCAACCTTCTCCGGTTGGCATCTTTGTTTGAAGATACATCTAATCACTATGTCAATGATTTGGTTTTTGATGAAACTATTGATGCGAAGAATTGGGCTAGAGAACATGCCAAGAAAGCCATGTGCGTATTAGTTTTGAATGGAAAAGAAAGCCAAACTCGTTTTGAAATGGTTTGTGAGAAAAGTGGAGATCCCAATGTTAGTCACAAGAAGAAGGGTTATGTGTATAAAGGAAAGACGACGAGGAAGAACACAACGTGCTCAAAGAAAACTAAATGTCCGTTCAAGCTAGTATTTAGTAAGTGCAAAAAAAAAAGAATGGATGGGTTCTATCTATGGATAAGGTGGTAGGCCATCATAACCACCCTCGTCCGGATGATCTTGAAGGACATGCAATGGCCGCTCGGCTCACTCCTCAAGAAATGGAGAAAATAGCTAAATTTAGGAGAATGGGAATTTCACCACTTAACATGCTTCGCTTACTAAAGGATGATAACAAGGATAATGTATCATCTTTGACGACCATTTACAATGCAATTGAGACAATTAAAAGGATTGAATGGAAGGATAGAAAAGTGATGCAACAATTGTTTTTGGTAGCTAAAGAGAAAGGCTACGCGGTCAAAAGAAGGTAGGTCCGGAAGATCAAATAACGATCTCTTCATTGCGCATCCGAAGAGTGTTCAATTGGCTCAATCCTTCCATCAAGTTCTTATAATGGATTGCACTTACAAGACTAACAAATACGAGATGCCATTGTTGAATATTGTTGGTCGTACCTCGACGAAGTCACCGTTTACCGTTGCTTTTTGTTTTCTAGAAGATGAGCAAGAACCAAGTTACACTTGGGCGCTACAACAAGTGAAGGCCATATACCGAGATGATGATATCCCGCGGTTATAGTGACGGACAATGATGTAGCATTAATGAACGCAATAGAGAGAGTCTTCCCATTAGCACATAATATGCTTTGTACGTTCCATATTTGGTGTAATGTGATGAATAGGTGCAAGCCTCAAATTTGTCCACCAAAGAGGAAAGCATTTGAAGAGATTAGTAAGCTACCGGAAGATGAACAAGCGACCGCAAAAGAGGAATTCGATATACAATACACTATAAATCACGCTAAATGGGTTGCTTTTCCGGTGAATGGGAGTCATTGACTTGGTCTCTCACCGAAGAAGAGTATAATCTAAATCTTGCGGCATTTATCGAACATTGGTCTAGCCCCGAATATCCCGAGGATATTGTAACATATGTGGTTAAGCAATTGTTGGAACCGCACAAAGAGCGCTTCGTTTATGCATTACCAACCACCATAAACACTTTGGGAATCAAGCGACAAGTTTGGTAGAATCGGCTCACCACCGGTTGAAGAAAAATCTTTTTGGATGTGTCGATAATTTTGTGATTGTGTTTAATGCAATGGAGAATTACTTCAACCGTGAGATTGATAGGATTAAAGTAAGTTTCAAAAGCCGCATCATGAAGTACAAAAAGATTGTAGACAAAGGTGGTAACATCACGAATATGGCGGACCTTCGGTTGTTTAAGGGACTTCATTATAATGTTTACGTGCTTGCATTAAGAGGTTAATGGTAGAGGTTCATTTGATTGACATATGGGGAACCAAGCTAGGACGAGGTGTGTGTTTGCAACATGATGAAGTCTATGGGACTCCCTTGTCGCCATATGATAGTTAAGTATGAACATGGCATAATCCCTCTAAGCGATATAGATCCATATTGGCAACAATTAAGTTTTGTCCCTCCTCCAAAGCTACATAACATTTAATATCCAAAACGCGTTATGAAAAAGTCTTTAAGGAGGCGGAAATGATATTCATATTTGAAATCCTTTCTCTTCCATCTTCGCCATTCGTTTTTTGATGTTAAAATGATTTCGGAGAATCCTTCACCCCTAAGTCGATACCGCCTTACAATACGAAATAAAGCCATAAATTCCACAACTCTAGCTCTAATCTTGTCGAATCGAATGAACAATGCTATTTGATTACGGTTATGAGGGTTTGTTGTGTCGGAGCGTAATTTCTCATGAATTTCCCCCAATAACTTTGACTCATAATACCATTCATTCTTCGTTCTTCACCCCTCTTGGATAGTATAGTATGTAGTTTTACAAAGAGGTAGATCTTCATGTAGAGTAAATTTAGGAGTAGTGGCTGCCATTTTTAGAAGATTTTGAGACAAAATGTTATCTATGAGACACATATTTATACCATCGGGGTGTATAACGGCTATAAAATAGACGTTTCTTGACATTAGTGTCATTCAAATTTCAAACTACATAGTTGATTTACATAAAAATGCATCGAGAAAACCGAACTCACAGTTCGGTTGGTTAAGTAAATCATAGGTAACCTAAACAAAGGGCAAACCACCAAATTTACATTGTAATGTTCGGTTACCAACAGAAAATCAGTGGTAACTCTAACTAATCCATGTAACTTTTGTTTGATCTAGCTGGTGTGAGTTCGGTTACATTACGAAATCGAGGCGAAGGAACCGAACTTTTGGATCACCAAGTTGGTTACTCGCAAAATATTGTCGAGAGAACCGAACATTACACTGTAACTTCTTGTTCCGAGTTCGGTTAGATTACGTTTTCTACAGGTAAAGAACTTTACACTTTAACTTTTCAAATTTTCTTGTTCTCGAGTTGGTTACATCGCATTACTCGCAGCTTAACCGAACACCGGACGGGTTATTGCCGACTTTGAAAACCAACGGTAACTTTGACTAGTAGGAGCGTTATTGTATAAATGTTTTTTTTTTAAAAACTAGCCGTTGGCTACTTTTTTTGCTATAAATAGAGACCTATCTCTACCAAACTTATTCACCCATCACTTTCAATCTTCCTAAATCGATTTACCCATCACTTTGGAACACTAAAAATGGCTCCAACTCCGTTCAATAATCTAGAAGATTTTGCTATTGTCGAGCACACACCACTCTCACAAAGCACTCCGTTGAGGAAGCGCAATGGGTGGCCAAGAACGAAGACCTAACCGGAGGGCCTTACCTTGGGGATGATCAAAACACCAATGCTTGGTGGAAACGTGTGTTTAAGGTTTTCAAAGCACTAAACGGAAATCGTTCAAGGAGGACACTAACGCAGAGATAAGGGAAAGGTACGCTTATTTATACAATGAATGCGTATTTACCGAGAACGAATTGAAAGCTCGTAAGGACGCTTATGCCAAACGAAGACCGCATGAGTAGAGTAAGTTTGTGAATCAATAGGCCGTTCATCAAAAATTATTTATTTGGTTATGATTATTCAACAACGCCGACTTATTAAAATAATTGTTTTTCCGGTGTTCTTTGGGTCGGACTCAATACTTAATTAAGGTACGGTCATGAGTTTCGCACGAGGACTGCTACACTCTCTTGGAGGAAGTTGAATGGCAACCCGCCCAATATAATTAAACTCGTAGAGAATCCCTAGGCGATGTATTGAACAATTTTATGTGTTTTACTTCTATTTTATTTCAACTACATGTATGTTTTTTCGATTCAATAAAATGAGTGACTTCAAATCTTGGTTCAATTTTAGTGGTGTAAGTTCGGTTACATTACTTAAATCAGCGAAGGAAAGAACTTTGATCACCAAGTTGGTTTTTGCAAAATATTGTCGTGGAACCGAACATTACATCAGAACTTCTTGTTCCGAGTTCGGTTAGATTACGTTTTCTACAAAATGCAACCGAACTTTACACTTTAACTTTCAAATTATCTTGTTAAGAGTTGCCGGTTACATCGCATTACTCAGCTTAACGAACATTATAGTTTGTTACTCGCAAAATATTACCGTGCAACCGAACATTACATTGTAACTTTAGAAATTTTCTTGTTATGAGTTCGGTTAGGTTTCCTTTACTGTATGTAACCGAACATTAAGTTCGGTTGACCCAAAAACATTGTAGGTAACCGAATACAGAGTTCGGTTGTTTACGAGATTTAGTATCTTAACCGAACTAACTAATTTTTTCTTAAAAATTTGAATGTAATGAAACACTTAATCGTCAAATAGCCAAACTAATCCCTTAGAACACAAATTAAAAACCAAATTAATAAATTTAATTACTAATCCACATCACTAAATGTTGGAAGCACACGAACATAAGGAAACAAACTACCAAATCCGCCATAAAAAAGTATTCCAAATATAAGGAACCGAACTACCAAATCCGCAATTAAAAAGTCTTCCAAACATAAGAAACCAAAGTAATAATTGTTGCAATCACTCATTTACCACGACCACTACTTAAACTTTTCTACTCTTGCGTTTAGGAGCTTTAGGTCGTCCTTCGTCACTAGGAGTGTCATCTCCACTACTTTGTTGTTCAACCATCCGACTTGAACCTTCCCCTTGCCTGCCACTCCTCTTCGACGGCATGGTCTGGCTTGGATCAACCTGGCTTGTATCGACAAGGCTGGGATTAAAAACATTAGTTATTTGGTTGTGCAGGTGTCCTGTTTGTTCTCGAGTATCCATCGGCTCTCCACTCCGGATTTTTGCCATCATTTTCTTCAACAATTTTCCACTTGCCTTCACCTATTCTCATCAAAAACATAAGTAACTATTATTTTTCAATACTTCATAACAATTTGAAACACAAAAAGAAGAGTAAATTTCTTACCGCCGAATTCCACAAGATCAAGGCCTCATCACCACACGTTAGAGGGTATGCTTCATAATTTTCTTAGCCTCTTTCTCCACTTTGCCTTCGCTTTTGTCTTCTCAAAGACGGGCTTTTGGACAAAGTGTTTATTACACGAGGATGAGAAACATGTTCATACCATTCCATATATCCCTCGTCGGTGGCATTTGGCTCATCAAAAGAATCTTGTAACTCTTCAACTGCCGGAACAAGATAATCCCCAAAGTTCTTCCGGTGGTCCACCGATGGAGCAGATCAGATTTGGGGGTGAACTTCATCTCGGTGTTCTTAGTTCCCTGCTTCTTCACCTTGAAGTTGAAGTTTTCCACTTGTGGGACACTTTGGACACAAGAAACTTGTCTTAATACTCTTAGAGGATCATACATTGTACAACCTCCAGGATGAAACAACGGTCCATTATACCCTCGCAACAGTGAGAAATCAATAACCTCAACATCCTCCCTCGTCTTCATCCGATGGAATGGTGTAAGGATGGGAAACCACATCTTCCACTGTTAACGTATCCAATTTCTCCCTCAACTCCAACACCTTTTTTTCTTATTCTTTCCCGTGAATTCAAAAATTCATATTTACCACCGTAGGCTTCCCATAAGGCCAAGGAGTGTGAGCATGAGACAATTGAAGTTTAGGGAAGTGGTCGTACACCCAAACCTATAAGAAGAGGCAACAAATAATACATTCGCAATATGATTAGTAACAATACACATTCATTCACTTATATATTGAAACACACAAACGATAATTTAACGGTACCGAACAAGGGTGTATAAGCCTCCAAAATATAGACTCTTAAGCCTCGAAGCTTTTCCGAGTTCCTCTTGAATGAATGAAAGCACCGCAATGCCCCAACAAAAGAGTTGTTCACCTCATCCAAGGGGTCCAATAGCTGGAGGTAATGAGCATTTACCACGTGACTCGAATCAACAGGGAAGAAAATGGTTCCTAATTGATATAACAAATAAGCAGTCACATGGTGCTTAATCTTCTCCTTTGTCATCACCAACTTTCCTCGAGCAACCAAATCTTTCGTCCCTGAAAACTCATCAAACAAGGTCTTGAGCTTGATCTTTTCAACTTCTTCTTGTACGTGCGGTCCGCCTCAAACTCATTATACTCATCACCTTCGTCAAAGGCTCTTTGTTAGCTCGTCTAAACTCACATTGTGCCTTTTATCGCTCCATCCTAGACACCTTTCGCATAGCTTTTCAAGATGTTCAAAACTCATCGAAGGATCGCAGCCATCTCGAACACTTGTTCCCGTTATTGGTAGGGCTGTGATTCTAAAACAATCATCCCGGGAGTAATTACCATCTCACCAAAAGGTAGATGAAAGGTATCCGTCTCTGGATAAGACCTCTCGGCAAATGCAAAGAATAAAGATGACAGACATCAAATTTTTGGTGCGCATGTTGTATCCCGTTCCATAGTACAAAATCAAATACCGCCAAGCGGACCTCATCACACTCATTTTCTATATTCCATATCTTGTTCTTTTGATGTTTCAAAACACGAACAGCATTAGTATGATCCTACAAAAGCAACAAACTATCTTATATACTAATATATAGAAAAGAACAATATATGTCAAAATATAATAATATGACTGAGAAATCTTGATGGTTAAGATTGAACCATACCTTTGTCGCAAAGATCTTGGCTGCCCATGAGTTTTTATAGCCCATCAATACCTCACCTCCATCTCTTGGAGTACCATAAGTTGGATTCTTTGGAGGCAAACACAAATTGTCATCAGGAATGTATGAATATCTAGCACAAGGCTTGTTAGGCGTCTTTCTAGGTTTCTTTTGCACTATTTATACTTGTGCCTCTTCCTCTTCAACTTCCTCTTCATCCAACTCCTCCTCTGATTCAACATCATCCTTATCTCCATCTTCCTCATCTTTGTCACCCTCATTTGGTTCACCACCATCTTTGTCACCCTCATTTCCCCCTCCTTCAGCTGGTTCACCATCATTGGCACCCTCATTTCCTCCTCTTTCAGCTGGTTCACCTTCTCCACCTTGATGTTGTTCTTCATTGCCCATCGCTTCCACGATCTCTTCATTGCCCATCGCTTCCACAATATCTTCATTAACTTGTTGGATTACGTTGTCAACATTATCTCTATTAACACCATCTTGGATCACAACATCCGGTAATGACCCACCTCTATACTTAGCATTTTTGGTTCCACGGTGACCGCATCACAATGTACTTTGCCTCGAGGGGTGGGAGTTCTTAGATCTTCCAAAGAAAGGTTTGTTTGGTTTTTTGTCTCTTCCACTAATCAAGAAAACAAAAGATATTAGCTTAAAAAAAATAGGCCAACTCTAATTTTGGGGACCATAGTATAGTTTGGTTAACAAATATTTTTTTGAGAACAAACCGAACTCAACATTGGTAAATGTTAATGAAGAGTTCGGTTTGTCATAATTTTTATGAATAAACCGAACTCAACATGTTTGCAAACTACCGAGTTCGGGTTTGTCAAGATTTTTGTCAAAAAGAGTTCGGTTACTTTCTAAGGTTAGATTTTTATGCAAACAAACCGAACTCAATAGCAGATTGAGTTACATACAAACTCAAATTAGCAGCAAAATAGCGGAGTTCTAAGGTTACATGTAAAAAAATTGTTTTAAAAAAATTTAAGTTCGGTTAGAATTTTTTTTTGCTTCTTTGCGATCTAATAGGAAGCGTAAGTTCTTGTTACCTAGTTTTGATACCTAGAGAACCGAACTGTTCTTCGTGTTCTTCCTTTCGTGAAGTTCGGTTAACAAAATTGGGTTTTTGAAACTCGACCTAACCGAACTATGAACTGTAACTGCCATTTGAACCCTATATTGATGATTTCTATTCATTTAAACGAATCAAAATCAAATTAAAAGCAATGGGTTTGTTGCAAAATACCGCGAATTGGTCCCATGGCGTAATCAGGCTTCACAACCGCCTCATTATACCGGATTATGGCTTCACTTGGTTGTTCAACTTCTTTTTGAATCTGAAAATCGCCGTACTGATTTGCTAGATGTCCCAATCGAGGACATTCTCCTTGAAGTCTTTTGGTTTGCTTTGAAGAACCATTGTTATAGTCGATTGATTAATCGACGATGAAATTTTTTTGAATCGACGATTAATCGATGGAGTCGATGAAGACGATGTTGTATTTGGGGAAGAAGAGAAGCGAATAGGGAGATTGTGTTTTGAAAGAAACTGCTTTTTTTGTTTTTGTTTATTTAGTTTTAGGTTTTGTTTTTAGATTATTAGGTTAGGGTTAATTTTAATTAGGTAAGGGACAAATTGGTAATCTCATGATTTTAGGACATCCTTAACATTGTAGGGTAGGGGTCCTTATAAAACAATGGTCCCCAAAAAAGGTCTGGTCCCCAAAAACGGTTCTTAATGAGCAAAACTGTATGAGTCAAGATTTCAGGCTCAAAATTTACTTTGGGGTTGCATAAAATTTCTAGGGGTGCAAATAAGCAAAACTAGGCTTGTAAATAGCAAAACAAATAATCAGTTGGATTTAAATTAGGGAAAAATATCGTTTGGTCCTTTTTAGGTGTGCCCATGTCTGTTTAGTCCTTTGGTCAAACGCCTTTACTGTTTGGTCCATAATTATTTGAAAATATTTAAATAGACAAAAATACCCTTTCATGTTAAATTTTTATTTTTGTAGCAGCTTCTTCCAGTGCTAAAACAGACTTCATTCCCAGGAATGAAGTCCATACAAAAAGCTAAAAAACAGACTTCATTCCCGGGAATGAAGTCCATACATGTTCATCTTCAAAATAAAAGAATTAGTTCTTGATTACATCTTTAACAACAACGTCAGATCTTTATCTTCTTTAACTTCTTCACCATCTTCAACGAACAACAGCAGCATCGTTCATTCAAGAACACATCTGTATTCATCTTCGCGTGCCGCTAAATCGCCAAGAACACATCCGTATTCATCGTCACCAATATGATCAGCAGCAAGATATTCAACAAAGAGCAACATCATCATATTCGTCGTCTACAACTACCAAAATCATCATCTTCATCGTCTTTTCATCTTCAACATTCAAACACCAAAGACAACAAAAAGAAAAAAATAATAATCAAAAAACAGAGTTCGTCTTCGATCTATGTAATCAAATCAAAATATCTGTTTTTTGTTTCTCTGTAAATCATCGCATCATCTCTGCAAATCTTCATCAAAATCTTCAAAATCTTCATCGTCGTCTGCATATCTTCATCATCTCTATTTCTTGTTTCCACAAAATTAAAACCCTAGAAAAAACATTTGAGAGGAAAAGAAAACTAGATCTAGAAAAAGAAGAGAGAGAAAGTAAACCGAGAATGATTCCATCTCTCTTACCTTTGACTATATATATGGTCCTTATCCAAAAGGGTATTTCTGCCACTACAGGGTGACATTTACATCATCCATGACATCAGCGTAGGGCCAAACAATAATTTTTAGGACCAAACAGATATTTGACTGGGTCAAATGGACTGGACTCATCCTAATATATTATTCCTAGGACCTAATGATATTTCGTACTTTAAATTAAGCTTTGGAGCTAGCTGGGCAGGGGTGCAAGTGTACACCTTTGCAATGGACTGGTTCCGCCCCTGTGAGCAAAGATGATGGATTTGTCCATTCCTATTTGACTAGGTTAAAATATATTATAATGTGCGGATGGAAGATGATTTTGGTGTATGAACCAGGTAAGCTATTGATGGTATTACTTAGCTAAAGATTTCAAACTTGAAATCTTCTCCCTCTGTCTCAGTCATAGGAGCTTGTTTGTACTCTCTTTCTCCTCTGTCTCTCAGTCTTTGGTTTCCATAAACCTTAATTCTCAAAAATCTGAAACTGAGAAATAACAAAAATCCGTTAGTTAAATATAAATTGAAAGAGTCATTCTTCATAAAAGTTTAATTATTTCCATAACATAGAGATTATATAATGAAAAATCCTAGAAAAATGTGTTTCATAAAAATCCCAAAAATATACTTAAAACCAAATCAAACTCTAAATCTTCATAACAATTGAAATCTTCCAAAAGATTTATAGCACGCTTGGATACTTAAAGCAGAACTATTTTGCTTCACAAAAAGCTGACTTTTCTGCTTCTAGAAGTCGTTCTGAAATATTATTGCCAAACTGACTTCTGACTTTTTGACTTCCAGAAGTCGAATAGAAACTTCTGAGTGTGCATCCAAACGCGCTATTAGCTCTTCGTTTCACTCAAATCATCAGTTTTCTCTCGTTAAAAACTATCACTTTTCTTTTCTACATATCGACCTACTTATTCCTATGTAATAATTTATACTGTAACAAAAGGGTATAATGGTAGAGGAGAATAGAGCTATATTACGCACCTTCCAGGATTATGACAATATCTTTATTTTGTCGTCCAGTGCTATTGCGCTACATGAAATTTTGTAGAGCAAACCATTTGTCATCATTGAATGGAGAAATGATGCTCCAGAAATTAGTCAGGTGTTGTAAAAGGCCTTGATACCATGTCCCGTTATAAAAACGAGGACTCTAGTTAGCAATTCGAATTCGGGAAATGTACGCAATAACAAACGATCACAGTATTAGTCGGTTAGGTAAGTTACGGACTCAGTCAATTATTCGGTTTACGGTTCGTAATTAAACAAGTAATTGGAACGATATACATATGTATATAATTCGTTTTGGAAGTTTGAATTCAGAATAATAATTTCGGCATATATCAACCTGTAAAATATATCATTTTTAACAGAATCTCAGTTTTAGTTACTATGATTTAATGATTTTAATGAGCTACATTGGTATATTCATGACCATTGGTCCTAAATCTTTCGATATTGGTATTCTAAAGTAAGTCAGGGTTCCATATGGACGCATATAATCCGGATTCGGATAAATTTTCTTTTATGATTCGGGCAATTGCTAACTAAGTGTTGGATTTTTGCAGGCTAGGTCGCTAGTGTACAAGCCCAACTTTGTATTAAAAGTAAACATAGCTAGAAATATCGTTTTTTTTGAAGGAATGGTTAAAATTGAGGGTCCAATATTTACAGAAGTAAATTTCTCGTAAACCCTAGTTCCGTAAAGCAACCATGTCAAGGCTTCCCCAAGAGATTGAAGAAGATATTTTATTAAGGTTACCAGTGAAACCCATCTTACGTTTCAAGTCCGTATGCAAGAGTTGGTATATATTACTTTGTAGTCCTGTCAAAGATCGCCTTAGTCTTACCAACAAAAACCCCAGACTCATGATCAGACATACTACCGTCCAGTTCGTTAAAGATATATTTTATTCGGTAGATTATTCATCGATATTATCAGCAGCGTCATCGACAACATGCAAGTGTGAAGGAGCTGTTCTGATGGATGATCCAGTGAATGGAGAAGCTGTAAGTACTCGTTGGCGTTGCATTCAATTTTTGGGATCTTGTGATGGCTTGCTTTGTATGGGTGACAATAAGAATCATACGCTCATTATTTGGAATCCATATACTAAAGAATCTAAGAAAATCATAGTACCAGTTTATTTGCCTGGTACTAAAGCTTATGGGTTTGCTTACGATAGCAAAATAAGTAAGTACAAGTTGGTATGTGTAGCACGGAGTGAAGTTTATGTATGCACGTTGGAATCAAATTGTACATGGAGAAGAGTCACTAAAATCCCTTACAAGTATTTGAATGAATCAGGAGGTTTGCTTCTGAATGGTGTTCTTCATTGGTTGCCCACCGACGGATCACCAAAAGTGAAAGGCACAATTGTTGCTTTTGATATTAGCAGTGAGAAGTTCATGAATATGCATTTTCCAGAAGAGACTCCAATGCTATATCAAAATGATGGTCGTTGTTATCTTAGAGTGTTGGGAGATTCACTTTGCTTAGTTTGTGGTGTCCCTGATGTTCTTGTTGATGTATGGGTCATGCAAAATTATGGGGTGACAGAATCTTGGACCAAGAAATTCACCACTACCCAAGTACAAATTACTAAACATCCTTATTTTTTAAAGTTCTATTGGTTTTTTGAAAATGGTGAGATTCTAATACAGACTCTCGATGGTTTCGGTTTATACAACCGAGAGAATGATAGTGTTAGGTTGCTGAAGATCAATGGTGCGGTTGATAGCTTTACCCTATGACATCGGAGAGTTACGTGGAGAGCTTAGTTTCACCTACTTGTAATCTTAATTTATGCACTTAACTAGCTTCATTGAATGTTGGTAAACTATATTTCTCTGGCACAATACTGCTAAAAGATGTTTCAGGTAGTATATTTGGCTTTTATTTTGTTCCACTAGTATTATTTTTAGATTTCCAAACGACAAACCTATTCTGCTTGGTCGGTTTATGGGTTTGGCATGCATTAATTATATATTGATCTCAAAAATATTTCACAGAGTGGGCGACATGTATTCTAATTCACTTTCATCAGTTAGCAATCCGAGATTATTAAGGCAGCATAACCATGGCAGTTGAAGATCTTTGAGAGCAATTATTAAGTTTTAAGTTGAACTTTTAAAGAGGAAATGAAAAACATTTGTTGGGAATATCTCCATACACTTGATGATAGAAAACACCTTTACTACAAGAATGTAACCCCAGAAGATGGGAGATCTTCGTTGATGGATCTTCAAATAGCTTCGGAGGGGGCATGGGAATAGTATTCACTTCGCCCACAGGGGTCAGAGTGGTATTCTACTTTGGGCTGGAGTATAAAGCAACTAATAATGAAATTGAGTACGAAGCAGAAATACAGGCTTTAAGGATTGCGATAGAAATGGGATTAAAAGAGGTAAGAATTACCAGTGATTCGCAATTGATAGTTTGTCAGATTGAAGGAAGGTATAATGCGGTCGACCCGGTGATGCAAAATACTTGCAACTTGTAAAGGAATACTCTGCGAAGATACGAAGCATCATCTGGAGAAACATAGGTAGAGACAATAACAGGCATGCAGATGCCCTAGCTTTTATAGCTTCAATGATTGAGGATCCAAAAATCGAGCATATCCGGATTGAGCAATTAATACAACCGTCAGTAAGCAGAGAAGAAAAGGGAGCCCAAAGTAATGATCATTGAAGAAGGAGATACAAAAATTAACGATGATGACTGGAGGGCACCTATTTATAACTATTTAATGAAAGGATATCTTCCGCGAGATAGACAAGAGGCGAATAAAATTGAAAGCAAATCTACAAATTACGAGGTACGAGAAGGAATCCTATACAGAAGATCGTATTTGGGCTCGTTTATGAGATGCTTGTCGCAGAAGGAGGGAATAGAGATTATGGGACGCTGGTAATCACAGCGGAACCAGATCCCTGGCTCTCAAGACTAGAACACAAGGGTATTTTTGGCCATATATGCACAAAGACGCGAAAGACATTTTCACGAGGTGTGAAGCAGGCCAGAGATACGGGAAAAGAATACATGCACCATCCACAAGCCTAAACTCTGTATTGAGTTTATTCGTAACAGACACAAAACAGAGGAAATATCTGATAGTAGCCACCGACTATTTCACAAAATCGGTTGAAGCTAAAGCTCTACAACACGCGAGATGGTGATGCATATGATTTCATTTTTGAGCACATCATATGTAGATTCGGAATACCGGTCTTAATAGTTTTGGACAACGGAAAGCAATTCGAGGGGGGAAATGTGAGAATATTGTTTAACGCGTTTAAAATTCAATCTAGGAAGTCGACTCCGCTATATCCCCAGAGCAATGGGCAGGCGGAAGCTACGAATAAGACGTTAGCATACACCTTGAAGAAAAAGTTGTAAGGTCACCATAATGGATGGTGTGGACAAATCCCAAATGTGTTACGGTCATACAGAACCACCAGGAGAGATGCCACGGGAATGTCACCCTTTTGTTTGACATACGGAGCAGAGGAAGTTTTGCCCGCTGAAGCCATTCTCCCAACAACTAGGAGAGAAGCATGGGAAAAGGGGCTAAACTCCGACTTAATCCTCAAAAAATTAGACGACCTCGAAGAGAATAGAGAAATTGCTTTCCAACATATGACGAATTACCACCAGAGATTGTCGAGACAATACAAAAAGAAAGTAAGAGTGCAAAGTTTCATGCCTGGAGAACTTGTATTGCGAGAGATTCCACCGTACCAAAAGGGATCAAGAGGAAAGCTGGAACCGATGTGGGAAGGACCGTACATCGTGAAGAGGGTAATTGGAAATGGGGCGTACGAATTAGAAGACTGCGAACGGAAAGGCACAGACACAGAAGGGAAGATAATATATGGCGAGATCGAAAGACAAGATCGAAAGTTGGATCACCCTTGGAAACCCGTGTATATCAAGAATTATTATCCACAGATAAAATTGTAATGACAAAAGAAAATTTCTAGTGGAACAAAGATTTTTAATAGAATATCTTTTATGTTTAATTTACATATGGGCGAGATAAAACAAACAAAATAGGAAAGTGAGAACTCAGATTAGAAGGCAAATAAGACCCACGAAATAAATGGTTTCTAGGGAAACTTAAACCCTTCACCTAGGAAGGCTGAGAATCCATGGCATGCACTCTAGTTCGCATGAAAATGCAAGAGGCAAGACCTAATGCATGTCGTGAACAACTCTCAAAGAAATAAGCTAGGGGCAATGATAAGACCTATCCGCCGAGGGTCCCTTTTATGATGGCCTTCGGTAAGGAGTGCGAAGTATGACCAAGGCGCTGACGTATTCGGTTGAGATGTGGGTGCCTGGGACATCTGGAGCGTTACCGGCCATGACCGTATGGCGAGTCTTGGCTACAATTGCACTTGATCCAAAAGAAACCTCACTTAGGGTGTGACTTCGTAACCTCAAGCCATATCGGCGAAAGGGATAAGAAGTCACGAAAACAACTGAATGTCGTAATAACTGGATGGGAGGAGACCAACATGCATGTTAGGGTTAACCTCCTTGAAGGGGAAATCAGGGGGAATATAAATGGATGGCACTCTCCAGATTAGGGAGTTGTGTCACCAAAAAGGACAACAATGTCACGGGACTAACATTCATGGGAATGGTTAGGCCTGTCGCATTGTCGCGAGATGTGGTTCAAAGAAAATGTTAAGACGAGGTTGATGGATTATTATTTGAAAGAATAATAAGCGCCTGATACTTCGTCGAACTAAGATCCTTCAAAAAGAATGGGGCGCAATAAGACCTTAACTAGGAGGCACAATAATACCTCGTAGAGCAATGAGAAAATCTGAACAACAAAACTTTACGCATAACACTTCGCAACCAGACGCATCACGACAAGCTAACTAACGGAAAAGGTAAAATTATATACTAGTTTGTCTTGATTGGCCAATGTTCAACAAGAACAAGAGGAAAGTATATACTTTTATATTTTGTGATCTTTTGAACATTATCCTCACAAGACTCCGCATTTCTCAAGTATATACTTTACACATAAGGCAATAGAGGCATGAAGCAAAGGCAATTACATTATTTATAAAATATACGTCCTGCCCCCCGAAGCTTGGGAGCGCCCAGCTAAAATAAAGTTGAATGAGTTACAACACTAGAAAGGGGAAATCCCAACATTGTCAACCTCGCGAATTCAAGGGGCCTTGCCTTATGAGTGGAGATCCTCATCTTTCTCGGTATCCTCATCGGAAGAAGCCGGCTGCTCATTAACAGTAGGTTCGGGTTCGTCATCAGAAAACACTTAAGGCTTGAGGGGTACACGAGGAATGCCGCGAGAATCACATAACTCATTAAAGAGTTTGACCTTGTCATCTTGAGCATTTCTGTGGATTCGCTTCGCAATCGTGGCTGCATCCTTCTCCAAGGTATCAAAATCTTCATTCAAATATTTAACATCCAGTTGAAGAGTGGATACCTTCCTGAAGAGATCGTCATTCTCACGAGATAGAAGAGAAATCTGATCCTTAAGCCCTTGTTCCGATCCTAATAAAACAAAGGAAGATACTAATCAAAAGGGAGAACAGGTGAATCTCTCTTGAAATAATAAGGCAACATTAAAACGATTAAAGGAATGGAACTTACTGTGAAGCTCGCCGATTTGCTTCTCCTGGTTAGATGAGATCTTTCTCTCTTCTGCGAGATGTTCCTTGAGTTGGGAGATGTGAGCAGGTGACTTCTCCAATTGCTTCCGAGACAACCGCAGTTCCACGAGATGGGCCATATTGCGATTGTGTTCCTAAAATATCAAAGGACCATTTTAATAATTCCCTAAAACTTACGAAGAGAAAAGAAGGGAGACTTAGACTCGACATGTTAAACTCACCAAGCCCATTATAACGGCATGATGTTGTAGGGAGAGGTTCAGAGAAGCGTTCACCATGAAAGATTGGTCTTCCGCCAAGAAAGAATCAGAGCTGAAAGAAGCCAAGAACTCAGTAGCAGCAGATCTCGGGAGGGATTTTCATGAGTTGAAATGAAAACCTTCCTCAGGAACTCCATGTAGGGAATGTACGCAGGATCTTTCACTTCGTGAGCCCTCTGTTTACCTTTATCTAAAGGTGGCTTGGTCGAAGAAGAACCTGGAGCAGTTCTCTGAGGAATAACATCGTGAGAAGGGCTAGGTTGCTAGTGATGAGAAATATCAGGTTGGAGAAGAGTCGATTTAGAAGGATTGACTTCCGTCAAAAGGTTCATATTAAGAGCTCGGCGACGACGAGTTTGGGGCTCTTAAACAGGAGGAGATACAAAAGAATCATCCTAAAATTCACGAAGTCAGGAAATGGTGCGAAAAGAAGAAAGCAAAACCAAGGAAGAAAGAGATACCGGGGCGGTGGCAGAAGGAAACACAAGACGTTGGCGTTTTCTCATATTTTTAGCATGGCAAGCCGAGACTTGAGGCTCACTCTCCTGCGATATGGAAAGTTAGAAATTAACGAGGATAACTATAAAATAAGGGGCCACGAAATACAAAACTGTGTTTGGTTTGGTTTCGTAGAGAGATCCTTCAATAAACCAGGAGGAGGAAGCGGATACTGGGACAAGAACAAGGATGTTATGGAATAGCGTAAGTAAAGAGGAAGAAAGCCAAAGGGGAAGTAAAATAACCTCGTCAGACATTTCAGGCCAATGAAGCCTACCAGGTTCGTATGACGCGAGATGGGAATGCTCCAGGAGAGGACCAATCCAAGCGTTACCATCCTCATCAAAACCCCACACCAGAGGACCCTCGGCTACTAGAGGAAACATCATCCAGTCCTCGTCACTAGAGAAGCAAAGGTATCTATTTCGTGTCGTACCAATAGGATCAACATCTAGAAGAAGGACCTTGGACGAGTTATCCACGGGCTTGCGAGAAAGCTTGACGCCCCATTCTTGATAGGCCCTCGTGGTCATAACTTTATCAATGTAATTCGCGGAGAAAGAATTAATATTATAATCCGAAGGATCAAAGTCTTGTACCAACAGCGAAATCTGGGAAGGACCCCCTTTAGACCTTCTAACAAATTCATTGGAAAGACGAATCGCGTTGCTACACAACTGATAAACGCCTCGTTGAAGTTTGGCTAGAGTCTCGTAAAACAGAGGATTCTTTGGATCATACAAGGGAAAATAAAGACCAGCCCTCAATTGACCGGGCAAAGTGATTAGCATCCTCGTAGAAGTCCAGGTCTCAGCTCGAATCCACCGATAGTTCAATTCCATGATTTTGGATGCTGTAACCAGTGGAGAAGCAATATGATCGATCGCTGGGGACAGAGAGAAACCCATCTTCTCAAGGTCGACTTTGAATTCCTCATAAGTCCTAGACGTGGTAGAATTAGGAATTTTCTTGGGAGCCATTGAAGAAGAATGAAGCAAGTCCTAAATTTGCAGAAGATAGTAAAAGGGAGAGAAGAATAAAAGGTTAAAAGACAAAAATCAAAAAGATGGGGGTATTTATATAGATGACTGGTCAAACCAGGCTACCCACGATCGAAGAATAGGAACTAGTAATTAATTAGCGGTTTCACGAGGGAAGAGACCACATGGAGAGCATGAGAGGGGAGATGTGGCGGTTATACAACTTCATACGGTTCTTATTCCACTCTCGCCTTGTTCGAGTAGAATCAGAAAAGGCAAAATGTAGATACCAAAAATACGATTTGCCATGTGGACGTAGGAGAAGACACTAGTTATTCCTGGGGAATCCTGCCGAAAGATCTTGTACCATTCCCCGGGAATCCTCGTCAGTGACTTGTCAAATCAAGTCAAGGTCGTCATTATTGACTGACTGACGAAATGAAAAGTCGTGCGCGAGATAGCATCTTATGGCGAAGTAACTCACTAGAAGAATCTAAACTGTGAAAAACCAATTGGACTACCCGGCAAGATACCAATCCAAAATACAGTTGGGCGAAGTAAGGTTACTTGGCTGGAAAGATAACTTGCGAAGTCAGTAAATTATGGAACAAGAAAAGAGACAGCTGTCCCAACAAACTCCCAAAGTTGTCAGCGAAAGAAAGGGGAAAACTTTATGGAAAACGATTTGGGAGAAGTATAAAGCATCTCCACGAGAACATGACGAAGTAAAATGAGCTGTACACCATTGGAAGTGGTTGGCCTATAAATAGAGACCTTAAGACATCAAATAAAGGGTCGGATTCTGGGGAGAGAGGAGATTTACGGTATAAGGTGTGATATTAGGGTTTCCTTATATTCAAGAACTTGTATTTTCACTACTTTGTGGTTAATCAATAAAGAATTTATTATCCAAAACACTTATTATGTCTTAGATCTGTTTGTTTCATACTTGAGTGTACTAATAGATTTCCAATAGTTACACCTTGGATCGCTTAATTCAGGTACTTATGTTGGGCAAGATGATGATAACTCAGAAGAAGGGGATTCATAAGATGATGATGACTCAGAAGACGATGACTCGGAAGATGATGATTCGGAAGAAGAGGAGCAGGAAGATGATCATGACTCATAAGAGAGGAGCAGGAAGATGATGATGACTAAGAAGAAGAGGATTCAGAAGATGATGACTCAGAAGACGATGACTCGGAAGATGATGTTGACTCGAAAGAAGAGGAGCAGGAAGATGATCATGACTCAGAAGAAGAGGAGCAGGAAGATGATGCTGACTCAGACAAAGAGGAGCAGGAAGAAGAAGCTATTGAGACGAAAAGGGAAAGACTACATATATGGGGTGAGTATTCATTGTTGTTATGCTTAGTTGAAAACTTATTTCTCCTGGAATCTCATATATCTTCTGTGTACATTTATTTTTTCCACTTCCATAACTTTGTATACTATTGCTGTTTTGCTAAGTTTCTATGACTTTATATCCTTAGCTTCAAAAAAAATGTAGACTCTGAACCAATTTTACAGTAGGCTTACAACTTAGTAATGCGATGTTATATCCTTTACCTTTAAAACAATATGCGATTGTGTTTAACATTCCTCAAATTAGCATTTTCAGGCTTGGTGTCAGTGAATAATTCAGTTCTGTATTGGTATGTAAGTCAATAGGTTATGATACTAGTGACAATTTTAAGTTTATTTGTGAAATTTGTGTGGGTTTTCCTTAAACTTAGTCTGTCCAATGGGAATTATTCCATCCATAGACAAATTGACCATGTTAATCTTCTCACACACAAATCCCTCCTATGTTGTCATTCTTTTTTATCAACTTCTCATGAATTATGCACTCCATGCAGGTAGCTCAAGAGCTATACATCTGGATAGGCTTAATTCAGGTACTCATGTTGCAGGATTTCCCATTAGTCTCAAATCAGGAAATGAAGCTAGAGATACCTACCGGTCATGTAAATAGCTCAGACCTAATGGATAGCTATGGCCGTTATTTGCAAGAATCAATAAATCTTGAAAGAAGAAAACTAGATTTGGAAACAAGAAAATTTGATTTCGAAATTCGTGTGGAAGAAAGTCGGCATATGAGTATGGACACAACAAAGATGAATGCTTCACAGTTGAAGTGGTGGCAAATGCATGCTAATCAGATCGAAGAAAAGCATAGGATTTCTTACAGGAGCATTGGTTGTGTCGATGATGGCAAAGAAGAAGAGGATATGGAGAACAAAAAGAAGAAAGCGAAGTTGATGTGAGTATCTTAAACATTCGTAACCTTTCCTCAAATTGTATGATGGTATCTAAATTTTTGTCCAAGTCTATGGGAGTGAGTCTGGATACTCGAGTATCTTACACTTGCATAGACTTTCTTACTATGTCATATTGTTGCTGTTTTGTTTAAGATCAAAATTGTGAACTACATAAAAATCTGCATCTTTAAGGGCGAACTTCTTCAGATCTCAATTATATATTTGTTATACGTAAGACGGTAGGTTGTGGTTCTTGTCAGTTTTTGAAGCTTATTTATGCTGGCCGGCTATTCGTCTTACGAACAGAATAGTGTTAGATCACCCCTTATACAGTCTGTAAACAGCTAGGAGCCTAGGAATAGATTTTCCTTAAGTCAGGATATATTATTTCTATAAATACGTTATACCTATACGGATCTTGTAATTCTAGTAAGTACGGATCTATAAATATATCAGCGTTTAGGGTTCTTCTCACCGATTGAGAAACCCACATTCGATACCAGTTTTAACTTGGTAGCATATAGAGATTGATTATCATTGTGCGTTTTGTTTGCTCTAAGGATCAGGTTTCCGACATCTTCGGTAAACCTCTCCCTAAATTTCGTTTTCTTTCGCTTACCTTCAATACTAGTTTCAACTTTTTTCCTTCAATATCATCCTTACTGTGTCTCTATTTTATGAAGTTCTTATAAATATCGTACCCTATGCAGGTAGCTCTTGAAGATTACACTTAGAGACAAACGAAGAACTCAGTTGGCAATCTTTATAATAATTATTGGTAATGTATTTCTCCATCTTAGTGAATGAATAAGTTGGATGTTTTTCTGCATATCAAGAAATTGTTTGTATATCAGCAATGAGTGTTTAGGCTGAGATATATGTTTTCTGTTTTTTTTTTCTTCTCAAAATGCAGGAATGGCGTACCTTCATCAGGATATTGTATTAGACATCATTGTTAGGTTGCCTGTGAAGTCTATTCTACGGTTCAGGTGTCTATCAAAAGCCTGGTGCAAGTTATTGAAAGACCCTGATTTCGTGAAAAAGCACCTAATTCATGCTAATGAAATGAATAGATTCAGTGTAATGATGCTGTCAGGTAAGGTGCAACCAGGTTTTGGCTATCAGTATATTAAGGATACCTACACTTTAGCTTATGATCCATCATTGTTTACATTGAGTAACCGTGTTTGCATAAATTATCCTCCGAGAAAAGCAAGGTCTGGAATTTCGGTTTGGGGAACTTGTAATGGCTTGGTTTGTATATCCCCCACTCGTTATGAAAATGCTGTCCTTTGGAATCCAGCAACTAAGGAGTTTAAGGAAATACCAGAAGTACCAATGGATGAGTCAGAGTATGAGTTTCTTTACTGTCAATATGCATTTGGTTATGATGACAAGATTGATGATTTTAAGGTTGTAAGTTTTGTGGGGTATGTGGATGAAACTGTTTGTGAAGTTCATGTATATACACTTAAATCTAATTCATCATGGAGAAGGCTTGAGGATATACCTTGGAATTTTTGTTCAGGAGATCTCAATATGACTCAAGTAAGTGTTAATGGAGCTGCACATTGGTTAGGATCATCAACTGCCTCTAAGCCTGACAATTTCATAGCCTCTTTTGATTTCAAGGATGAGAGATTTGATGAGATGCCCCTACCCAGCTTTTGCGGTGAATACGCTGAAACACATTTGTGTTCATTGAGAGGGTCCCTTTGCTTACATGGTTCTATTGGCGGCCGCGTGGATGTATGGGAGATGAAGGAGTATGGACTTGCTGAATCTTGGGCTAAACTCTTCACCGTCAACAAAGATACTATCTTTGAGTTCCCTAGACAGTTGGCTCCCCTTCAGTTTGTCAAGAATGATGAAGTTCTATTAGGATATCCCACTGATGTTGATTATCATCTGGATTCCTATGACATAAAGCGTGGAACATCCATAAATCTCAAGTCTTATGCTAAGCAGGATTCATACTTTGCTACTACCTTTGCCTATGTGGAGAGCCTTGTACCGCTTAATTCGGGTACTTATGTTGGGCTACCAAAAATAGAAGACTCCAAAGGTATCTTGTTCACTTATTATCTTATGACGCCTAGTATGTCATATATTTATGCAGTTTCGCTTGCTGTATTCATTGCAATCTGTCCATTTATCAGTTTACTGAAGCAAATAGGGTACACTCAATCCTTACAAATCGAAACTATTAATCTTCTCGCTCTAGTTTTTGAATTCTCATTAATTTTGCACTCCATGCAGCTTGCGCAAGAACAATAGATGTGGATAGTATTAATTCAGGTGCTCATGTTGGCGGAATAGAAAGAGGAGACTCCGAAGATAATGATGATGAGGATGCAGAAGGATTTCCTTTAAGGCCCAAATCAGTTAGTGGAGCTATGGAAACAAGTCCTGAAAAGAGTTGTGAAGTATATATGGATCTTAAAAGAAGAAAACTGGATTTGGAAACTAGGAAACTAGATTTCGAAATTCGTGCACAAGAAGATCGTCATATGAGTATGGACATATCAAAGATGCATGCTATTCAATTGAAGTGGTGGCACATGCGTGCTAATGAGATTGCAGAAAAGCGCAAGGTTTCTGACATGAGCACTGGTGATATTAATGATGAGAATTTAGAAGACGAAGGCTGCAATGATGTAGAGCAAGAAGAGGATATGCACAGCAGAAAGAAGAAAGCAAAGATGATGTGAGTATCTTATACATTCTTAATCTTTGTCACATAGCATCTCCTATCTTTCTTATTTTGTCATATATTGTTTTCTTTCTTTTGGTACTTTGGGAGAAGAGGTCAACAATTTTAATGTATTGATGGAATGTAAATTTTGGGTATGAACCAGGTAAGCAATTAAGTGTAATGCTTATTTCAAGATCCCAAATGTATGAGTCAGATACCAAAAATATGAAAAACAAACGGTCTGAGAACAAACTAGTTATACAGCTCCAACAACCACTCATATATGTTTTAGGGTTTTGAATTCGGCGGAAACGAGAGAGAAAGAGTATGGTGTGAGATATTACAGTGTGTACGTATATATGGCGACGGGTCATTATTGTAATTTAAGTTAGCATTTCGTTTATTTCCTTCCCGACTTGGAATCGACTTTGCTGCAAACAAACGAAACCAGACACTTTACCGGCCCATAAAAGCTCAAACAACTATCAATCCCATCAAAACCTGCCCTTCACCGTCACAGTTCCACGGCAATAGAAAGTGTACAATCAAGCGTATAGATGGAGTAATTTTCGATGCAAAAATTATGCAAATCATGTTGCTATTAGTGGTAGTTGTGGAGAGATGCTTGGAGAAGTTTGTCGAATCCCAAACAATAGAGTTCATGTGATTCTAAATTGGTTGATGAAGATGACTTTTGCCATGCAAATGAACATTCTCTCGTAATCTAATGCCATTCCTAGCAGTAAAAACAGCAGATGCGACATGCTTTACCTCTTCTAGCTAATATTTCCTTACCTTCTTTCACCTAAAAATGACTCAATATTTGGTGAAGAAATGAACCCAAATTCATCATAACAACTATTGTTCCTATAATCCTCGGAAATCTTGATGCTAATTGATTGTGGCTGAAAAGTTTCTTGTAAGCAATTTGAACTCTTATCACGTATCTTAAAAACCTGTATAATCTGAACTCTTAAAAATAGACGTGGGTAAACGTACAAAACCGTTCATGTTATAGGTGAACAGACATTATCATATTTAATCCTCGGAAGTCGCCATCGGTACGCATAATTTAAAAATAGACTTGAACCATATGCATCAACTGAAACAAGGCTTTCCTTGTACACATCAGTTTTTCTCAACATTATGCTTCGACCGATATCCCAATCCTCAACTTCGCCGCTAGCAAAACGGGACAATTTTGTATTTTGACCGAATGAAACAAAAACAAACTCTCTATTCCGCGAAATCGCCATCGGTACCTGACCATAAAATTCACTGGCGGCGCTTATTTTATGAAGTATAATCCACGAGTAGTTCTCCTCATGGGCATTCAACACCCATACTTCAAATGTCTTCAAACAATTTGATTCAGTAATGCAAGCGAGTTTATCCCCTATTGAATCTAGTTGGATAACATCAGGAGAGCAAAGGCAATAACCACCTGGGACTGGTATTGGTCTGAACACCTCTTTGTTAAAATCAAATGAAACAATTTTTTGGACGTAAAATTGCTTACCCATGCAGAAGTATTTCCCATTCAAGTATCTTCCTTGCTTTGTCCCATCAGTATACGACATTGTGCACTACTGAACTCTGAATCTATCCACCGCCAAGAATCAGTACTTTGTTTGTATATTTGAATTTCTGGTGGCACATTTACAAAGAACTTAACACATAGCACCTTGTAATCACTGGTTTCCGCATCAAAACCGAAGGCAACAAACCAAGTCCGAAAATTAGGCTTCTTCTCCAATGGTTTCGGGAGAAGTCTACTTTTTCTTGTAGCAGGGTTACAAAGAACAATGGCCTGCTGGTTGATATCGAGATCATAGAAACAAAGTACTCCATGACAAGAACCTGCCACGGTTTCAAAAGAATTTTCTAAAGAAGGTCCGACTTGTAGGTTCTGGACCAGGTTAAAGCTGTTTTCACCAGAAACCATAAGGAACCGAGTAATCCTATTTATGTAACTATGTTCAAGTCTTTTATCAAACTCAAAAACGAAGGTGCCTAACTTGGGGCTATTAGAGTCTTCTATATGGACACGATGGCGATGAATAAAATCAGAACTATTTATTAATGCATACCATGATTTACGAACAGACTTGAATCGCAACAAAGATTTTACAGGTAGCCTTACCAAAATCTCAGACATTATTATATCTTCTGGCATGCAAACTGTAGGGCGGTAAATTGAGCTCGTCATCGACATGGTCGCGATATTTCCATTAGTCATCAATCCTAATTCCAAACCTAGTAGATTATCAAAGAAGCCTGGTTGTTGCTGCATAACTAGAATACAGCAAAATAACAAAGGAAGGTTAACCCTATGAATTGACCGTAGAAGTTATATGTTGCATAGTCTGAACCCTAGCTCCGTATATATAAGTAGCTAGCTAGCTAGTATATCGAGCCGGGTATTCTACTTGGCCGGACCCATTACTTTTAGGATCCTTGATTTAATGTTGACCTGCGTTGACTACAAAGAAAGGTAAACCCTATATGAATTACACCAAACATATTTATGGTTAACTCCAAAGCCCCATAAACAGAATCAAACAACCATGAATTAATAAGAGTGTGTAAAGCAACTAAAGGAAGGGATTAGTACTTACCGAAGAGAGGAGAAATCATAATGCGGTTCAAGTGAGAGTAGATCAGGAGGGTTGAATGCTTGATGACTAAAAGGGAACTAAAACTATGAGGATATGAGTCTGAAACTTTGATTTATCAAAACAAAGTTCAACAACTCTCCAACTGAAGGGTTTTTAAGTAAAAAAAAAAGACATATACCCAGGTTGTTAAGTAAGAAAACAAAGAGGTTGTAATTTTGATTGAAGGAATAAATACTAAGAGAAATATTTTACATGCTGAATCTAATCATTTGATTTCGGGTGTTAAAGCCTCTAGGAATTCTCCAGGTATTATTCATCTAATGTTTGCATATGACATCCTTATTTTTGCAAAAGCAGATATGCATAACATTGCAGGTATTATGAATGTGATAAACACTTTTGGTAAGATCTCTGGTCAAATGCTTAATGTTGAAAAATCTAGTGTCTATTTTAGCCATATTTTAAGTCCAACTGCCAAACACTCTCTAGCTACCGAACTTTAAATGACTGAAATGCAGGATTGTCATTAGTATACTGGAGTAACTCTTTTGATTGGTAGAAATAAGACCAAAGCTTTTAGTCTTATAATGCAATCTTTTGGTTCTAGGCTTAAAACTTGGAAAGGTAAAACCATGAATCAGTCAAATAGATCCATAATGGTTAAGCATGTCATGAATGCTACCAACCCACCAAATGGGTAGTTTCAAGATTCCTAAGACGACTATAATTGATCAAATTGGCTCAACTTAGACGTTGTTCTAGTGGTATGACCAACATAGTAGAGGTCTCTGTTTGATTAGTTGGGCTAAGCTTAGTATTCCAAAAGCTTTAGGAGGACTAGGTTTTAGAAATCTTGGAATTTTTAATACTACTTTGCTTACTAATCTTGTCTGGAAAGCTTGTACTGATAATAATTCTCTATGTATGCAAATTGTTAGAGCAAAGTGTGGTAACAGTGGTAGTCTTCTTCATTTGGATAAGATGAAAGATGATTGTTCTTGGCTTTGGAGAAGTATGCATGTTGGTCTAGAGGTAGTTCAAAAATATACTATGTGGTCTGTTAAATGTGCTACAAAAATAAATATTTGGTTAGATAATTGGATTATAGTCTTAAATAGGATCGGTTAAACTCCTTCGTCAGGTTCTTAGATCAATCTTATGTTCAACTACCAAAAGGTAATTGTTAAGATTTGGCAATCAATACTTTTAATCACAAAGAATTGTATTGATGCCGATCTACACAACTAATCAATCTAATCTACCACAAGGATAAACTGATTATAGTTGGATCCACTTTACCGAAACAAGTATTGTGCACACCAGAGACTATGAACCCCAAATCAGAAATCTTTAATATCTTCTTTGTATTCAAATCCACTTAGATCTTCAATAAACGCCTGCACAGAACAACTTGAATCTCTTGTGATCAATCACGCACAGAACGGAATCTGTTAACAATGGATTATCACAAGACATCTTTACATCTAAAAACAGTCTAAAGATCTATGTCGAAACTTCGATCCAGTTTGAGTAAATCTTATATCAGAAGAGGGGATTATCAAGCATAAACAAACTAGGTGCACTCAAAGTTCAACCACCGTTAGTCAATCAAATCAATCGAAAATAAAAGATAAACCACAATTTTCTAGTTTCCCACCAACGGTACTAATAGAGCTTCTCAATCCCAAAGAAGACTTTAAGGCGAGCGTAGTAAGAGATTTCGCCTAATTAGGCTGCTCTCCTATCCGAATAGGCGGCTTCACCAGTAACTACACAACCGAGGAAGTTTGATGTCACGAAGGATTAGTTTGCTAGAAATGCAAACTTCAAGTATTTATAGACAAGGAAGTTTGGACACTGAGGAATTTCCAAAACCGAAAATATTCTCAAGATGTGCAATATATTCCAAAATTCGGTTTCCATAATTCCCGGAAATGCTCTCTGTCAAAATATAGACAGAAAATCTCTTTGGAAATCTCAAACTAGTAAGTGCACATTATTAATTCTAATTTTTCGTAAAATAAAATTAAAAACCTTAAATAAAAGATTCTTAACTTATTTATGTTTCGATCCCGGGATTCTCTTCCTTTAGCTATTAAGGAATAACTTTGAACAATTAAAGATAAGGGTTACTGCACATGTTCAAAGTATGTCGACATTCTTACTTTGTAAGTCCTCTTTTATACTTACAATCTTGAAACCGATTTGCCACACTTCCAAACAAGTTTAGAATTTGTTCATCTGACTTTCAAGAACTATGTGATTGATCAAGAACACTCAATCACCAATCATGGGTTTAACGGTTCTACCAAAACAAGTTTCGGTTCTACCTCCATGTGAGTAATGTGCATAGTCACACCAGCTTTCCAAAACTTCGGTTGACTAGGTACTAGGATCGGTCCCCCACATATATATGGTATCTAACTTGAATGTGTTGCACATGTCCATAGGATCGGTTCCCCTTTGCCTAAAAAAACGTGTTGCACATGTCCATAGGATCGGTTCCCCTTTCGCTAAAACATGTCGCACCTCATACAAGGATCGATTCCCTTTGTGAAAGGTTGCACCTCTTACTAGGATCGGTTCCCCTTTACCCAGAATCGATCTTACCAAGAACACAAAATCGATTATACCATCTCAGTGATTACTTAAGATCGGTTTCACTAATACAAAAGTCAGTCCTTTGTGAATAGTTTTACCAAGAACACAAACAAGTCATGAACGAGTTATACTAATCACACATATTCGTTGTTCACAAGATATGAAATGAATAAAAATAGCAATAATGCCTAGCAATTTCCTTTTCGATTCACAAAACAAGCTCATGAATTTACTTCCTTAAAACACATGTAAAACATTGTTTCTAGGATGAAATACTCACCTCATACCCATACATAATCACAACAGCATTTAAACGATTATGTCGATGTCTTATCTACAAAATTTAATGGTTAAACAATAAACCTCGTATTGTATTCCTTAATACTATGTCTAACTAGAGTGTTCATGCTTCAAGTTTTGTTTTCAATATGCACGACTTGAAAGATACGTTAGCGAATGGAATAGCTCAAGTCAAATATCACTAACCTCAAGTGGAAGGATGATGTTGTCGTTGTAGCTTCTTACTTCTTCACTTCTTCAAGTCTTCTTCAAGTCTTCGCAATACTTGTAATGTCTCATATCCTAATACTTTCAAGCTAACATATACGAAGTTGACTCTGTACATAATCAAGCGACTCTTAAAATGAGTTTTGGTTCACTAAAATATGACAACCAAACTTGACATACCAACGCTTGGTGAGTTCAACCAAGCTATGCTCTAACATAAGGAAATCATAAAGTTTTGACCGTTAAAATCGGTCGTTGAGATAAGATTTTCAATGACCCCCAGAGATACGTCATAGTTGAAAAAGATGCTCAAACAACGACCCTTTCTTCGACCGACAAAGGAAGTCATAGATACGATTTAAATGACTTGCTTTGTCGGTCTCGAAACTGCTGAAGCATCTCTTGGTACTATATATAACGTTCTTTTGTAATTGAAGGAATGTACTCCCCCTGACAAAGATTATTTGAAAATTAATATGGATGCATCTTATATTTCTGCTATAGGGAAAGGATCGATTGGACTAATTATTCAAAATTTTGCAGGCAAATGTCTAGGTGTTAAAGGTATGGCAATAGAGGATGTTGTGGATGCTAATATGGGGCATAACACTTTGAATGCGAGCTCTAGGGATGGCAGTGGAATGGATGGAGTCTTTAGGAAATGCACAAGTTGTTTTTAAAATGGATTGCAAAACTGTGATGAAATCACTCACAGTGATGATTTACAAGTTCATTGGTTCAATCAGAACTTAATCCTTTTAGTTAAAGAAAAGTCTCTAAATAAAAAACTTTGGTTTTGTAAGCTAGTTCATAGAACTGGTAATAGTGTCGCTCACAATCTAGCCAAAAAGCTAGAATTAAAACAAGGTCTTACCGTTATGTTGATCATTATTCTCCTGACATTATCAAATGGATGGAGGAAGACTATGTAACTGCCAGTTGTTTTTAATCAATAAGTTTTATTAGTATCAAAAAAAACTAAGAGACTTCAATAATTCTGTTTAGCCCATCCTAAATCCCACGGCCAATCCTACTAATGACATGGCGATGACTTTTTTCTTTTTTTATTTGGATTTTCTTTTCTTATCCTACACATTTTTCTTAAACAACAATAATAATTAAAAAAAAAAAAAGAATTATTGATTAAAAACATTTATGTCTATTTTTAATAAATAAATGCCTACCAGCTAGTAGCTCGGCTACTAACTAACTCTTTGTAAAAACATTTATGTTTATTTTTAATAAATGCCTCTCGCTGGCCTATTTATATATTTAGAAAAACAAAAACAAAAAAAAAAAAAGTTTCTTCTGAACAATACGGTATTAATATCACTTTCCTTGAAACAAGGTCTTACTGTTTTGTAAGCTAAGTACCACTTTCCTTGAACATTTATTTTTACTTACAACATACAAAAAAAAATTGATTTGGTTCACTACATGCGATACAATTACAAAAATCCGAGAAAAATCTCGCATATATCAATTATTAATATTTCTCTAAAATAGTTTATTTGCTTCAAATGATATGGTATTTCACATGGAAAGTACTAGGAGGCTAAATAAAATGCAAGTAGAAGAAAAGGACACTCTATGACCTCTTCAACAGGCTGATAAGACACCATACATACTAGTAGAAGAAAAAGGCAAACATAAGACCTCATTAAGAACCATTTCCATGGGAGTATCTATCAAATGAGACGAAACAAGTCATACAACGAAAATCAAACAAACGAAATGTTTTGAACTTGCACATAAATAAAACCTTTTGACCCTTGAAATTTTGAATACTAATTTAAATTCTTATTTGTATTGCAACAGAACATGGGAAGCGAACAAGTATTAGTAGTTTCGTATGATTTGTTCGCAATACTATATTATAGGCATTCGAAGATCAATACTTCTTATTATTTATACTTCGCATCCGATATTTCTCATGTTATACTTGGGGAATGGATTATTATATTGCATAAGTCAATAGATAATACTTTATATGCTTCGGATTTCTTATTATTCATACTTCTTGAAGATTGTTAATCGCGGATACTTCTTATATTTCAAGGATCGATACTTCTTATAATTCAATAATTCATACTTCATACATCATGCTTCACACATACTTCATACTTCGTATACTTCGGGAATGACACTTATTATTACTTCGCAAAGCTTCGGAACTTCACAAAAGAATAAGGACGAGTATATACTTTTGAAGCAAAAAGTATTCTTTCTCACAGTTCCTTCAACAACAAAGGTCAAAGTTCAGAAAGCTCGCAACCATTCTTTCAAGCACGACGCGTCTCGCTCCAAGAACTACACAAAAACGGATTTTTTTCTTAAAGATCGCTCTTCAAGCAATATTCCATAAAAAAGGGGCGAAATGTGGAAACAACCCGTGGATGTAGATCCCATTATGGATCGAACAACGTAAGATCCTTGTGTCTATTTTACTATGAAATTTTAAAATTTTGGATGAAATTAATATGTTTAGATCTAGGAATTATCATAAGGAGGTGGTTGTAGGTTATCCTGCGGCTACATAGGTTTCGAAAAGAACAATAGAGAAGAAGGAAAATATAAGGGAGAAGTGTTGTTTTTTTTCTTTGTTTTGGAAATGGAGCTAACCCAGCTTCAATATTGTATACATGTTATTATTGTCATTGCCAAAAGATATCCCTGACGATAATTGTTTTAATTTTGGTTCGTTCGAAGTGGGAGCCAACACTAAAAGGTTGAGAAGTTTTGTCCGTTGATGCAGAAGATACTTTATTTTGATGACTACGCTAAGCGTAGAAGACTTGGTAAAATAGTGTCGGATTAATCAAGAGTCTAGAAGAGCATACTCTTTTTTTTTTTATTGATAAATAAAACATTTCATAAAGCATTTTCAGAATGTACTTATTTTTTGTGCGTGCCTATAACTTTGTAAGATGAAATTAATATTTCCAAAATATTAGATTCAAATGCACAACGTTTTAGTTTTTATTCACGGAAAATACGTCCAAAATGTGAGAATAAAAACTTGAAGGAATCCTCCCTCTTTAATTTAAATAGGAACCACAATGCATGAAGTATGAACTGCAAAAAGGAGATACGACAGCCAGAAGGACCACCAAAGACTCCAAGAAGAAAGAACAATCGCAAAAGTACAATCCATGTTAATAACTCCCATCGAAGCAAATGTAGACTCGTAAAGCCAGTGAATCGATCTGGATGTCGTAGTTTTTTGAAATAGAGTGCATTTTGCATGGCTGCTAATGGGGTATACCAGTTTATTATGGAGGGTACGGATTTCCATATAAGAAAAAGCAATTTTGCAGCTACAAACACTCACCAAACAAACAAGCCGGGGCCAGCCCCGCATAGAAGCTAATGGATATGGAGTTAATGAGAAGGCCCATTAAGAGAAAAGAAGAGTAAAAGTGTAAAACACAAACGACGTCCTCTTTTTTTCTTTCCAATTCACTTTCCACTTTCTTGAGTGCACTCTCAAGTCTATTGATTGAAGGGAAATCACACCGGAATCAGCGTTGTTATTACGGACGATTTATGGTATGTTTTTTAATAACTTATGAATCCAGTTTTTATTTCTTTGTTCTAATTATTAGTTTAAAAAGTTAAAATGAAATCTTGGTATTTGAATAGAGATGATGATTCTAGTCCTAGATAACATTTTACATTGTTTTTTAACATTTCTTTGTTCTAACTTCTAATTCGAGATGATGACTGGTGATACCAGAAACACTTTACATTGTTTTTCAATTGATATTTTGATTCGATTTTATTGGAATCAATTGAGATGACCCCTAGGAGAAGAAGATTAACAGGGGTTTTTGCATTTGGATGTGGTTGAAATTTCTGTACCTGGTTTTAGCTGTATTATTATCATGTATTTGTATCTCCAATCCCCAGTTATCAGATTCATTAATTCTAGATACTTTAGGGTTTATAAATCAAATAACAAAATAGTCAGGTGTATTACTTTAAATGAGAATAATTTGTAGATGTAAATCATAACTAGAGATTTCATTAAGTGTGGAATGAAGATTTTAATTAATTTTCTTTCTTTTTCTTGTTTTACTTTTCTTTGTGTGATTCTTTAAGAGTCTACTTAAGACTGAACGGGGAAGGGAGGCAGCGGCAGATAGGATCAGTAATCTACCAGACTCTCTTCTTCACCATATCCTTTGTTTTCTTCGCATCAAGGATGTTGCTCGTACTAGTGTAATATCTAAAAGATGGAACACCATCTGGACCACTGTCCCCATCCTTCATCTTCAGAGTACAAATTACACCCCCACTTTTTCCGAGACAGAGAAATTCATGGATTTTGTTGACGGAACATTGCATCGCCATAATTCCTCCAATATAGACAAGTTCGTTCTCTGCTGGTATGAACACTTGAATGAATCTCGGCTTCATTCTTGGATCTCTACTGTGATAAGGGGTAACGTTACAGAGCTCAAGCTATACTTACACCAAACACAGCCCTTATTTATTCCTCCATCTCTTTTTACTTGTAAATCACTGACATCATTGGAGATAAGATTACACCCTAATATCACCTTTCCTAAATATATCTCTATTCCAAGACTCAAGCGCCTTAAACTTTGTGGATTTGAGTTCAGCGATGAGTGCTGGAATACGGAATTCTTTTCAAATTCTCCTGTCCTTGAAGACCTGATTCTCGAATTCTGCAAATTTGGTATATATAATTTCTGTATATCGATTCCTACACTGAAGCTCTTGAAAATTGAAAGTTGGAATCGCATAAGGGATGATGCTTTACGAGACTGTGCTCTCAAAATTCATACACCAAGTCTTGTGACATTCACCTACCTGGCTAATGTTGCAAAAGAATATGTGTTGTCTAGCTTTCCATCACTGGTCGAAGCAGTTGTTAACTTTAAGTCTGAAAAAGACGGTGCAGAAATAAGTCGGTTACTTCTAGCCATTGCACATGTAAAATGTCTTTGTGTCAGTGATCTAACCCTACAGGTATTCTTGCTTGCTGATATTAGTTTCATAGTTTCTCTCTACTTATATGGTTTAATCTCCCTCCTTGTGATTGACTTTTTTGTTGCTATCTCCTTGTTATATTTAGGCTATCTGATCTGAATCCGATCTGTTTAACAGTTTGGTAACATTTCATAATGTCAAAATGCTAAGAATATCTGATAATCTGACCACTGATCAAGGACTAATTGCATTGCTCGCAGCAGTATCTAATCTGGAGTCGCTCGTATTTGATGAGGCAAGTATTCAGAACTAATGATACTGCATTTTTTCATTGGATAGATAAGAACATATAAGTTTTGGGCTTACATTTATTAGTCATTGTCATTGGATGAATCTGTAGTAATTTTATCATTTCATTTAACATCTTTTTGTTATTTCAATATCAATCTGGATTCCAGTTTATTAATGACGAGCAAGAAGACAGTGATGAGGACAATGAGAATGGCAGTGACGATGCCGAGGATGATGGGGATGATGACAATAATAGCGACTCAACCGATGAGGGCGAAAACAACCACGGCGATGAAGACGAAGGAGATGTGTCTGACGTTGGGGAAAACGCCTATGACGATCAAGATGATAGTTTGGCGCTTGATACTGTGACTTCTGGATGTTTGTTTCCACACCTAAGATCAGTTTTCTTCCAGCAATTTGCTGGTAATCCAAGGGAGATGAGGTGGGTGGAACTGATTTTAAAGAATGCAGATGCTTTGCAGATGATGACTGTTCATTATGATTCTGATTTACGCTTAGTAAATGCCAAAAGTGAAAAAGAAGTGATGGTAGAGATAACAAGTTTTTCAAGAGCATCAGCAAGTTGTTTGTTTAAATTCTAAAACTCAGTTGTCCTTAACGGCAAAAGGTACTGGTGAAAATGAACTTATCAGACAACTAATGAAAACTGCGGCAAGAAATCCACATGCTTTCAATTCTGAATGCAGAGATCTTCATTCATCTGTTTGATGGTTTTCCTGTTTTTATTTTGGCTCTATTTTTTTTGTTGTATTGTGAAAAATAATCTCTTGGAATGTTGAAAGCCTAACGCTATCAAAAGAAGGGGTAGCTAGTAGAGTCAAAAGATGGAGGAAATTCCACCGATTTATCCCAAGTCAAAATACATTGCCAATAAATAAATAAATATTAAATCAGAATCAGTCGGAGAACAAAAGTAGTCTGTTCTGATGACTACGCTAAGAGTATAAGATACTGAGAAGTTGTTGTTAGTCACAAGTAGGAAAAACAAAACATTGAAGAAATTTGTAAGAAATCAAGAGTAGGTTCCGTGAAAATTCTTTGTGATCAACATATAAATGTCAAATTCAAATATGGAGAGAATTCATGCTAAACTCACTAAATCAAACAGAGTAAAGCTTAATTACACGAGGGGCAGAGTAAAGCTTAATTACACGTCGCATACCAAGCTGCCGTAGATCTAAATAAAAGGTACATAATGTAGTTCTCTTGAGCATTTACAACCCCAGACTACCTGAAAACATCTTTCCAAAGGATTATGCCAGAGAAGAATACTATAAAAAAATTCATTGAAGCTAAATGCATAAATTACGATTACAAGTTGGTGAAACTAAGCTCTCTACATAACTCTCTGATTCTATAGAATTCAATCTATCATTGTTACCATTGATATTCAGCAACCTAAATCTGTCCTTTTCTTGGTCGTATAAAATGAAACCTTTGTAAGTGTGTACTAGAATCTCACCATTTTCAAAAATGCAAAAGAACTTCAAAAAAGAAGGAAGTGAAGTAATTTGTTCTTGGGTAGTGGTGAATTTCTTAACCCAAGATTCTGTTACTCCATAGTTCTGCAGGACCCAAACATCAAGTCGAACATTAGGAACACCACAAACTAAGCAAAGGGAATCTCCCAACACTTTGAGATTACAACTACCATATGGATGTAACATTATAGTTTCTTCTGGAAAATGCATATTCACAAACTGCTCACTGCTAATATTAAAAGCAACTATAGCTTTGGAGGATCCGTGCTTGAAGATGGTGCCCAACCAATAAAGAACACCATTCAGAAGCAAACCTGCTGATGCACTAAAATGCTTACAAGGGGCAGTACCGACTGTTCTCCATATATAAAATGATTCCACCGTGCATACAAAAACTACATTGTCTGCCATACATACCAACTTGTACTTATTTGATAAGGTATCGTAACCGAATCCAGCAATAGTAGGCGAACAAAAATAGCTTGGTAGTATAATTTTCTTATATATTCCTCTAGTATTTGGATTCCAAAGAATCATTTTACGATTCTGATTCACACCTAAACAAAGCAAGCCATTACAAGATCCAAAAAATTGAATGTAACGTGTACTTACAACGTCTGGATCTTTCATTAGAACAGCTCCTTCACACTTGCATGCAGTCGATGATGACGATGCTGAAAATATCGATGAATAATCTACGGAATAAAATATATCTTTTTCGAGCAAGCAGCTAGTATTTCTGATCATGAGTCTAGGGTTTTTGCTGGTAAAAGTAAGGTGATGATTGACAAATTTAGGACTACAAAGTAATGTATACCAACTCTTGCATACCGACTTGAAACGTAAGATGGATTTCACTGGTAACCTTACCAATATATCTTCTTCAATCTCTTGGGGAATGCTCCGCATTGTTGCTACTTCTTCGTAAGCAGTAGGGAATCTAGGGTTTAAACTTTAAAGATTGAAAGTGAAATTCGCTTGTGTATCTCAATGTTTAATTATACAATGACAAAGTTGGGCCTGCACACAACCGACATAACCCGCTAAAGTTACTCGCCCATATAATATAGAACCCTAATTTGGGGCATACAATAAAATTTGGGGGCATACGAGATATTATGGCACCCAATGCAAAATTATAAGGGCTGCCATAATGATGCTTAAGTTACTATAATACCCCTGCCTAGTTTAAATTACATTACTACCCTTTCACTTAATTAACCATTACCCTCCCACTAATTAACTACCCTCCCACTAATATAACAAATTTTTTAAAAGTTTTAAAAACCAAAAACCCTTCTCTCTCCCTCTTCTTCTTATCTTCTTCTCCAAAATTTCTGAAAATTTCTAAAACTTTGTTGGTTTGATTTGTCGATTAAACACATACATGGCACCTCGTGTTAAGCGATGCCCTAGAAATACGGTGTCGAATCCTGGTGTTGAATCTGAAGCATTTCAATCTAGGGTTTTTGTAAAAAGATGGAGATGAAGTGGTTAGTGGATCGATTGGTGTTGGAGAGGGAGAAATAGAGACTGATTCTTTAAAATTGCACATAGAAAGGTATTTCCCACAAACCCATTGTTTATTTTTTCGTATTTCGTTGATTTATGACATGTAATCGGAGATTCGTCTAGGTTGTTGTTAGTTTCGGGGTAGTGTTCTAATTTAAATTACGCAGCCGAACTTATTTTTTTTTATAGATGAAGAAACTAAATTTTTAAAATTTGTGATATTTTGAATATCGTATGAGCCAGAACCAATGAGTTCGGCACATAAAATTTTGTATGATAACCAAACCGAACTTAAATACCATTGTTTAATAACCGATCTATTATGTTGGGTACATTGTTCGGCCCATTGTGATTAATATCGAATGTGCCGAACCTTTCTCTGACCATGGCTAAAACTGTTGGGCACCTTGTTCGGCTCATATTGATAAATATCGAATGTGCCGAACTTTACACTGTGTATGGCCAATAGCTTCCTCTAAACTTGTCCAGTTGTCGGTGAGTTATCAAATTGTGTAGTAGAATCATATTTATTTAATTTGGAAAACTAATTAAGGTTTGTCATTTGCTTTAGCACCCATCCTGGAAAATTCAAAGAGAAACTTAAAAGGAGAACAATGGAAGTGACTCCTTCTAACTCAAAAACTCCCAAACCTCGAGGTGGTGGCACAAAGAACTTTCATGCAGGCAAAAGGGGAATTGACACGACTTGCTCTTTGCCTGTAGAACAAGAGGATCACAATGATGAAGATGTTGGTGAGGAAGGTCAAGAAGAAGAAGAACTAGAACAAGAACAAGAGAAAGTTGTTACATCAAGGGAGACATGTAAGCACATTCCACATCCGGATAATGTGATACGTCCTCGCAGGGATGGTTTACCCCATGGTCTCCCTGAAGATGGTGGAAGAGTGTTGATTGGCTACAAGGAGTCATGGGCGAAGAGAATTTACGAGACTCCGGATCACATGGATGCAGTCCGCGTACTTAGACACCAAACCGCCGCACATTGGGATATTTTCAAAGAGGCTCCTGAGGTGGTGGCTTTAGTACAAGGCTCGGTTTATGGCCTGCTATTTTCTATGCACAAGAGGAATTTGATCAAGTTACAAACTCGGCCTTTTTGTGAGAGATTTTGTCCAGGAGACTTACACATTTCATCTCCCCTTTGGCGAGATGTCAATTACTCAGAGATGATGCATGAGAAGATTAGTGGTCTTAGAACACATGGGAAAAATGTGTACTCGGCGGTTTATGAAATGACTTGGGATGAGTTGTATGTACTTGCGAGGAAACTCTTGGTTGGCAAAAAGACAAAACAGAATTGGAGTTTGCTGCGCGTTTGCTAAAAAGGTGAATTTTGTGGATTCTAGCACTAAGAAGTTGAAGAAAAATCAAGTTCTTTGCTTTGAAAAAGTGCTTTGGAGACACAAAGGAGAAAATTTCAAAGGGGAGTTGGTTATGGACGAGGTCATGACTAATCGCACGCTACTCACAGCGTATTTGTTGTATACTTTAGGAAGTGTTATATTTCCCGATAACGAGTGGGAACAAGGTTAACGCTCAATACCTCCAATTGTTAAGGGATTTGAAAAGCTGCCACAAGTACTCTTGGGGAACCGCAGCCCTTTCTTTCCTATTTGAGCAACTTGGAACTGCGTCTAGGTTAACAAGTAGAAACATTGGAGGTTATTTCACAATATTCAGGTATGTTTACACATTGTAGTTCCATTTTCAAGAAAAATTCGGCTTTCAATTTTGGTTTTGTGTATGCCGAACCTACCTTTCCAAAGGTTCGGCGTTAGGCTGTTTTTGAGTATAAGCCGAACCTGCTTCTGTTTCCCAAAGTTTACAACCTCCATGATCCAATCCAATTCTACTGATCCTAATACTTAATTTTTTTTTTTTTTGTTTTTTATATTGTTGGTGTAGGTATGGATATATGACCATTTTCCGGATTTGAATTTAGCCAAGGAAGATGACAAATGGGTAGACACATTCCCTACCTCGGCCAAATGGAGTTTCAAGGTAAATAAGAAGAGGAATAAAGAGGAAATCTTGATAGCTTTGAGAGAAAAGTTAGACTCTTTGACTGTTGAACAAGTTGTATTTCAACCATACAAAAGGATGAAGAAGATGATGAAGTTGTTGAGGATGAAGATATGCCATTGGGGATGTATTATGGGCCATTGTTTTATCCAGAAGGCTTTACTGATGTTTGATCCCCGTCGAGTACTCCGTCAATATGGATTTATCCAAACGATTCCGGTGCTAGAGGAATCAAAGTTCAAGTTGTTTCCCAAGGGTTCTAAGGGAACAAAGAGTACGGAAAGTTCTTGGAATGCCGAATATGATCCCGATCCTACCATTGATTGTTGGGATAAATTGGAAGATAACAAATTAAGTTGGGTTGACTTAGAAGAGTTGCGTGGACGATCCTTCCGAATGTGATTTAGAAGCTTATATAGATTGGTATAACCAAATTTCACATCCTTTAATCATTAATAGGAAAGTCAAGCTTTGGTAGATGGTAAGATGGGAGAACGAACACAAAAGGAAGTCGAAAGCGAAGACGAGGAAGAACACAAAGGGCATGGTTGAAGATTTTTCAAGTCTTACCGAACTATGGTATATTGAGTGCATACTTTTAAACTTGTTTTCAATATTTTTGACTATTGTTGCTTATATGTTTTAACTAAATTTTATCGATGGTCGGGGGTAACGACGTGTTGAAGGCTATGAAGAAGAAAATTGATTGCAATGTGGATATGGCGGTGGAAGAGCAAGAATATATGTACAGCCGTTGGGATGGAGTAATCAACAAAGGTGAAAGTGCGAGTGGAAGTGGTGCTAAAAAGGTCGTGGTGGTGGAAGACGCTGTGGGTGCTCAATAGATGATTATGTTCAAATTGAAGTACACTAGGTTTTTATGGTTTGGTTTTTAAGTAATGTTTGATTTTAGCACAATTTTATTTACTTGAAGAAAACAATGTTATGTGTTTGGTTTTCGGTACAATGTTTTGATGTTTAACTACAATGTTATGCTTTTATATTTAAGTGAAATTCTAAGCTTTGAGTGCACTGCGATACTTCATATACAGTATCATGTTCGGCTTATAAATATGTAATACGTATTAGCCGAACCATAGTATGACATTCCTCTATTTTCTAAGTAAACAGTTCGGCTTATAAGTGTTTAACGCGTATAAGCCGAACCTTACACTGTGACATTCGACTGTTCTCTTATTTGTAAGTTCGGCACCATGTGCCATCTTAGTTTAGAGCCGAACTATTTCCAAAGTATTTTTATATACTTTTAAATTACTATACTACCCTTACGTTTAAATAAAAGCAAAATATTCTCTTTTGGGTCAAAGCATAAGGAACATAAAAAGAACCTTTCGGTTCTTCTCCTCTTCTCCTATTCAAACCAAGTCGGAGAAAAACGGTTAAAATCATATTTCATCGCGAAATTGATCGTCGATTCATAAAAATTTGATAAATCGATTAAACACAACTATAAAATGGCTCGTGGAAAACAAAAAGCAATTGGTAGGCGCTCCAAATCTTCTTCTAATCCGTCAATTGAAGACCAACAACCATTAGAAGGAGTTGACACCTGAAATTGAAAAAGAAGTTCAATCAAGTGAAGAAGAAACCCCCGAGAAATGAGGATTAGAAGGTATGTTATACAAACCCTACCATTTAATTTGTTGATTAATGAATTTTATTGTACTGTTAGACTAGGTTTAATTGGAAAAACTTAGGTTATTCTGAAACACAGAGAACGGTTCGGCTCATACAGTGTAATATTTAGATGCCGAACCTTTAGCTGAGGAACAGTTCGGCTAGTTTATTAAAGCGCCGATCTTTGAGTTTCATTGGTTGGCTGTTTAAATGACGCACGTACGCCGAACTTAGTTCAATAACATATTTTTTTAAGGATATGCCGTGTATTCTAAAGAATTATACTTATTTATGTATTTGTGCTATTTATAGGAACCAAAAGGGTAAAATGAAAAATCGGGAAGAGCAACTCTGAAGTGGAAGAACAACAACAACCGAGAGAAGCAAGATGCTAAACCTCGTGTTGTTGGGTTTCACATTCCTAATGATGATGATGTAATAGATCCAAGAGATGATGGTTTACCACACGGTCTTCAGGTAGACGGTGGCAAGGTATTGATTGGTTACGAGAGAGTCTTGGGCTAAGAGGATATATGAGACTCCACGACCATTGTCGTGCGGTCGAGTTTTGAGGCATCAAAGGGCTGCACATTGGGATTTGTTTAAAGAGGTGCTCGAGGTGATTGCTATAGTGCAAGCATCTCGGTTTATGGCCTGCCATTAAATATGGTCATCAGAATGTGATAGAGTGTGACCTCCGCCTTTGCCGAGAGATTTGCTCCTGAGACTTACACATTTCATCTCCCTTTTGGCGAGATGAAAATCACTCCTGACGACGCGAATAAGATTACGGGGCTTAGTGTCACCGGCGAAAGCGTGGATGCAGCGTTTTACAATATGAGTTGGGATGAGTTGTATAAGTTGGCGAAGGAAACTCTAGGTTGGCCAAAATCGATAACCGAACTAGAGTTTTGGTGTTCTGTGAAAGATGTCACTTCTACCCATGATAATAAAGGTGCAGCCTACAAGAAAAACAAGAAGTTCAAGTTGTTGAGGTTGAAAACCTATTTTGAGAAAAAAACAATGCGGAGAGGGTTAAAGATGGAAAGTTGGTGATGACTGAGGAGTTAGTGAAACAAACTGCAACAGCATATATGTTGTACACTCTTGGAAGAGATATCTTTCCAGACACTTCTGGGAACAAGGTGAGTGCTCAATATCTCCAATTTTTCAAGGATGTCCACTCGGTTAATAGTTATGCTTGGGGGACGGGCGTCACTTGCCTACCTACTCAATCAACTCGCACAAGCATCTAGGTTGGCAAGTACAAACATTGGAGGCAATTTCACTATGCTTCGGGTAATAATATTCATTAAATTTGATTTTATTGGTTGTTCAGTGCAAAGTTCGGCTCACAACCATGCATATGTGTAAGCCGATCTTTCTGCAGTAAAGGTTCGGCAAGTTAGTTAATTTTCATTATCTACCGAACTTTCAGGTGTGGGTATATGACCATTACCAATTTGAAATTGGCCAAGTACATGCAAATTGGGATAAAACAACGCCAACAAATGAATCGATATGATATGGAAGGCAAGAAAGAAAGAAATAAGAATGATGTGTTTATTAATCTTAGAGAGAAATTAGACTCTTTGGATGGGAGTGACGTCGTATTTGACCCATATTTGAGAGATGTTCAAGAAGATTATGTTGTTCAAGATAATTTTGTGCCGATAGTAAGGTATGTACTACGGACCTATATTTTATCCGGGTGGTTCGTAATATATGATCCTCGTCGCGTTCTACGTCGGTTAGGATCTGTCCAAACGCTCCCGTAGTATACGATAAGTTCGAGGTTGTTGCCATTGGGTACCAGGACTAAAAGCACCACCTCTTCGTGGTGCCCCAAATATGATCCAGAACCAACCTTAGAGTCTTGGAGAAGGTTGGATGCCAACAAGTTAAATATGAACCACTTGCATATTTTGGGTGACGATCCTCCACAAGTTGAGCGGAGCTATATGGATTGGTATAATGAAATTTCACATCCGCTTATTATCAATAGATCAAGTCAAGTTGTATCTGACGGGGGAGAAGGCAAAGGTTGCCAAAAGAAGTCCAAGGCCGTTGATATTCAAAAGGCATATAAAACAATGGTAAGTTTGACGTCTTCCATTTTTACTTGTTTAAGTGTTACTTCTTAAATATTAAAGTTCTTGTTTAAGTGACCTTTAAATGGAACCAGGTTGCGGCGGGAAAGGAGTTGTTGAGAAATTTGAAGAAAAGAATTTCTTGCAAAACTAAGATGACGGTGGGGGAGCAAGAGGATTGGTACTGAGTGGGATGCGGTCATAAACAAAGGGAAAGGACCCAATAAAACAGGAAAAAGGCCGACGAGCCAGAGGCCACGACAAGAAGGGGAAGGCTCAAGTCAAGTTGCTAGGGGCGGGCCAACGGGTGAAGAGGACGAGAATGTATGTCCTAGGAGGAAAGCAGTGCGTGGGGTGAACTATAAGTTTGGATGTGTCGTGAAGTACACTTAGTTTGTTATATTTTGTTATGTTTTGTTAAATACACTTGTTTGGTTTATTACCTTAAATCACATGTTTTAATATAATTTTGAATGATTTTATATGTTTGGTTCGAATGTTAGGAGGTCTCTGAAACAACTTAAATAAACTTGGTTCGGCCCAAATTACAATATTCGTACTTGCCGAACCAGTTGCCTTAAGCAAATTTTGGAGTACGCATTTGGTTCGGCTCATTATACCAGACACGAATACGCCGAACCATTAAAACAACAAAGTTAGAAAAATGCTCAGGTTCCGGCCCTTAAATGGAAATATATTTATGCCGAACCCTATAGTTTTTCAAAATTTGAAAAGTAGCCGTTGGAGATGTTTTTCAAATTGAAAATATAGCCGATTACATAGCACAATCCGTCAAGCATATATATAGCGACATATGATATCTCATTATCAAAGCGAGAAAATGGCAGCGTCTAGTCCTAAGTATACTCTTGAAGAAGATTTATCTCTTTGCAAACATTACGTAACTTACTATCCGGAGAAGGGTTAGGCGTGACGGGTAAAGGGTCTAATGAGTATGTACTACTTGGTCGAATTCATGAAGCTTTCACCAATGAAACAGGTAATCCAAACAACCGGGATAGGGCATCTTGTTTTGTCGAATTGAAACAATTAAAAATAAAGTTAGGGACTTCATAGCTATGATTCGGATTGTCAATCGATATCGGCTTAAAGGTGAAACAAATGATGAGATTGTTGTTCGAGCTCTAGAGGAATGGCGAAGATGGAAAGGGAAAAATTTCAAATACCAAGATCACTACAACATCCTTAGGAAGTTTGTTATAACTCGTTTTGGTTATTAAATCCTTGTAATTGGTACTTTGTAATGGTTAGTGATTTTTTATTAAGAATTGTCTTTAGTTAGCCGATCCTTGACACTTGGGAAATAATTTTTTTTTATATGCAAGGATCGGCTCAAATTGAATATTTTGAATAAGCCGAACCTTACACTGTGTGTTGGGATACTTAGCAGCCTTATAGTTCGGCACATATGTAAGCTGAACCTTACACTGTGTGTTGGGATACTTAGCAGCATTATAGTTCAGCACATAGAAATCGTCAAATGTAAGCCGAACCGCATAATATATGAAATTTTTATCAGGATCGGCTTATTATTGAATATTTCGAATAAGACGAACCTTACACTGTGTGTTGGGAAACTTAGCAGCATTATAGTTCGGCACAAATAAATCGTCACATGTAAGCCGAACCGTACAATATATGAAATTTTTAACAGGATCGGCTAAAATATACTTTTACTTATTAGCCGAACCGTATAATGAAAGTTCTTTTTCTTCAAATCTTTGCACCAACAAACAAGTTCAAAAACCACAAAATATATTCAATTCATGAGACGCGCTTTAGGATACATTATGTAGCATTTATAATCTCATATCAACCTAGGCATCCGGCGAAAACAAAATGCAAAACGATAATATATATCCAATGGATTGAGTACTAGGGTGATCCTAACCTTACAACGTCTTCTTCTCCATCTTCTTCATCATCCTCAAAAACATCTTCTTCATCCTCATCATCCATTAGACACACTAGTCCGGGTGGAAGAGGTAGATGCAAACTTCTCAAAGCTCCATCTCGTGGCGTAATTTGCACACCAATCCATAGAGTAATTTTCTTCAAAAACAGGCCAAAAGGCTAACGGACACAATGGAGGTATTGGGCAACCGGTCTAAGCTTAAGACCGATATAATGGCAGCCTTGAACAAATGAAATAACAAGTCTTCTATCCTTCACACTCTCATGGCAAGGTTTTGATGGCGAGCGCGTAGGTGTAACTACTTCCAGCCCTCGCAAAGAATGAACAACGCAATTGAAGGTCTCCGCGATTAAAAACCCACATATCGGCATTTGCATCCAATGGTCACTTGTGATGACGACATCCCCATGTAAACGCCGTTCAAAACTAATGAACTCTTGTGCGACCCCATGGTCTCCGCCACCTCGCATCATTGACTTGTAGAAGTCCTTGTTTCAAGCGTAGAGTTTGTAACAATCTTTGACGAATATAATTTACTTCATCCCCTTGGGAAACCGGTTGGTTACCATCTTTAAAAGGTCCTAGTTGTTCCCGGTGACATGGAAACCACAATTTCCATCCCTTCGACATCATCCATGGATATAATAAACTCATAAATGGGTTCGGGTAGATTCTCCAAGTAGTTTTTGTAAATCATATTAGAAGGTCTCAAATACTTCCCCAAACTATCTCTTTTAGGACCCTTCATTTTCCCTTCCGCATATATGGTTTTCTTCTCCTTTTGCTTGGGCACCGGAGTGGTCTTTGTTGTTTCCATTTGTTGAGATGGAAACATCTTACCCTTAAGCTTTACGTCTCCTTCCAATGGTGGAGGAAATAGAGGACCACTATTCTTAACTTCTTTGTTACTTGTTTCACCTTTAACCTTGCTCGGTCGACCACGTTTCTTTGATAGCTTCACTTCATCCATCTTGTCTAACTTCTCTATTGCCTTCTTCTCTTCTTCGTACTTTGCATCATGGTATTCGACCCCGCATGGATCCCTTGTGGTAGGTGTGGTTTTTTTGGTAAGAGCATACGCTCTTGCTCTGCTCTTTCGGTTTTCTTTCGTGGGTGGCCTACCTTTTTGTGGCCCCTTTTTCGGTTCTAATATACCTTGTTGGGTGTGAGGATACAGGATTGGCATCATGTTGTCCCATAAGATTTGTTTTTGAGGTCGCAACATCCCACGATACATTTCGGCCAACCTTTTGCCATAAGGTGTGTCCCAAATCTCTACATCATCGTCCTCGTCGGGCATAGGATCACTACTCAATTGTTTCCAATGAGGATCAATATCCTCAAAAGGTATAAGACAATCCTTGTACCGAAGTAGTTCATGCCGACACGGAAGTCCCATGCTTTCCCTCATTTTACAAACACACTCTTCTTGGGAGTTAGCATCCATTTTGTCCATCAAATCCACTTCCTTCATTATAAGTTCAATGCACAAATGAGAGACCCTATGGGTTAGTCCCAGGAGCCACTTATCATCCGGGAAATCATCATGCTTCATCATTAGACTTTTTTTCGAATAACGTTCTAATTCTTATAACGTCACTCATGAAATAGTCTTCCATTCGTCAAACACATGTGACGAACGTGTCCACGCACCCAAATAGATTCCTCTTCAAACGATAGTGAGCCGACTCTACCATACTTGTAGCTTGGTTGTCGAAGTGCTTGTGGTGGTTTTTAAATGCACTAACAAATCTATGTGCGTTGGTATCCAAGAATTGCTTGCGTAAATATATAATTATCTCCGGGTATTTGACGCCCCAATTCGCAATGAGCTTTGCAACATTTTCTTCAAACACTTCTTCGGTGATGGACCAAGTCAAAGCTTCCCAATCATTGTGGAAACATGCCCACATCCTTTCATTAGCCTCATATGCTTGCTTGAATTCTTTCTTCTTCACTTCTCGTTCTCCATCCGTTAATGTAGCAATCTTCTCTAGCTCTTTCAACTTAAGCGGTTGGATTATCCCTTGGCATTTCTTCCGAACATTATTCCATACATGAAAGGTACAAGAAAGTTTTGCGCGTTCGGAAATACCTTCCTTATAGCAAACATCAATGCCGCCTCTTGGTCGGTTACCATGACCTTTGGAAGAGCATCCTCCCGGAAGATTAACTTCACTTGTTCCAATGCCCACACATAGCTTTCTTTCAACTCATCATGCAAAAAACAAAAAGCAACGGTGAAAGGTTACTTGGTTGACGTATGACCAACAACGTTCATCAAGGGCATCTCATACTTATTGGTCTTGTAAGTGCAATCCAATATGAGAACTTGTGGGAAGCATAACGCCAACTTTACGCATTCGGATGGGCAATAAAAGGTGCGTCACATGGCGAATTCATCCAATTTCTTTTGGCAAGCATATTTCTTCTTTTGCGCCAACCACAATAATTGTTGCATTACCAACCTACCTTGCAAATCCTTTCTTCTCAAAGTACTTCTCGCGTTATAGATTTGTTGCAACGCAGTCTTATTATTCTTATCATCCGCCTTCAACTTGCTAAGAATTTTAGAGGGTGCCATACGTGCTCGTGTCATTTTATCTACCTCCGCATATTCATGAGCTTTGAGTCTTCCGGCTCTATAATGTCCATGAAGATCCTTTGGACGTGTGTGGTTATGGCGGCAATCCATATCTTTATTCATTGTGAAAACTCTTTCATCTATGTTCCAACTTAAGACGATCTTGAAAGGACAATTTATCTTCCTTGTTTTAGTCTTATATTTTTTCCCGGTCTTCCCAACATATGGCTTACCTTTTTTCTTCTTGCTTACTTTCTTCCCACCCCTCTCACAAACCATCTCAACCCGCTCCTTTCGGATTTGTCTACCTTTAACTAGAACGCAATTGATTTTCCAAGCATGTTCCTCAACCCATTTAACAGCTTCTTCTTTGGTTTTCCACGTCTACATATCCACAAGTACAAAACTTAAGTTTTATTAATGATTTTGCATACAACATACTTGAAAATTAATAAAAACATAAACTACGTTAGTTACCTACCAAGTCAGTTTGGAAGTGATCTCTAGTATCTTCATGAATGACATCAACAGGCGGTGGTTGATCCTCCATAGTTTCCATTTGAGGAACAATCTACAAGAATATCGCACAGGTTTTGGGTCAGGTTCGGCTCACAATATGTACTCTATGTAAGCCGATCTCAAGGTTCGGCTTGTTCGTATTTGACTTATAAAGCCGAACTACTTGTCGAACATGGATTCGGCCGATTGGGAACTAATATTATAAGCCGAACCAGAAGACTTGTAAATTTATGAAAACGAAAAATATTGTTCGGCTCGATAACGTGTAAGCCGAACACTACACTGTAACTCCTATTTTTTTTTTTCGACGGTTCGGCTGTTATTATCACATCACAGTTGAGCCGAACCATGAATATTATTTGGCGCGAAAATAATTGAATGACAGTTCGGCATATATATTTCTCAATAGAAGAAACCGAACTGTTCTTATTTATTATGGTTCTAAGCATATATATTATCTGCCGAACCTTACTGTTGTTAGAACTAGTTGCGTAAAATCCTAACTTTTGGTGAAATCAAGCTACAAAACGGAAATTAAACAACTTCTGACCATACTGTGTATTATTAGCATTGGGTTCCTCATCCATGTACTCATCTTCGAGGATTTGGCTCCATAAAGGAATCATCTTGAGCTTGAGAAAAAAGTTGAGTTTGGGTAAAATCATTTTCATAATCCAACAAATAAGCAATGTACGGATCTCCATCGTAATTGATATGTATTTTCTTAGCTTTATGTGATGAAGATTCACCTTCCTCACTCGAATTTGTATCACACATCTCTCAATAATCACAAACAAAAAAAAAAAAAAAATTCCTCCTCTCCTTCTTCTTTCCTCCTTCTTTTTCTAAATTAACTCACTAACTATCTTTAAAAAGAAAATTGTTATCCTAAATTAACACTAAACTAACTACAATCATTAACAACTAATTAATCCGATTAACACTAATTTAACATTAATCTCAGAAGGGTATTTTTGCATTTTAGAAAAGAGGGGGATAAGGGCAACCCTAAAAATACTATGAGCACCCTTTTTTTGTCTTATCTCGTATGCCCCAATATTTTATTGTATGCCCCAAATGGTTCATAATATTTTATTGTATGCCCCAAATGGTTCAAATGGTTCATAATATATGAACCATTTGGGGCATACATATGGATGACCCTAGGGAAAATTAGGCGCAGGCCCAAAAAAAATAATATCATCATTGTCAGGTCCACAATTAATTTTAGGTACCGTGACACCCATAATTATATGAAATTATTAAAAATGTCAGCATGAGGGATTATGCATCCGCATGACGGGTTATGCATCAGGGGTATAATGGGCAACGTAACTTGGATATAACATATCTAAAAATCCGCGCCTTGGAATTTTATAAATTTTATATCGTTCGAAATTTTTTTAAGAGAGCTACGCAACGAGTACAAACAAGAATATCAAATTTTTTCTTTTCACGAAAAAATCGGAGGTGATCATCATTTTAGGCAAAATTTTCGAAAACTTGATACATAACTATTATGCAGCCGCCAAAAAGATGCATAACACATTCTGCAGACGCATAACGAATTATGCAACCATTTTCTCCACTGCACAACAAATTATGCATTTGGATAACAAAGTTATGCATCTATAACAAGTTATGTAACCATTGTTTTGGTTGATTTTAATGCGTACATAAAAAAATTGATGCATAATGCAGTATGCATCCATATTTATGGATGCATATCAGGTTATGCACCTATTTTCTCGATGCATGCAGTCATATTTTCGGATGCATAACAGGTTATGCATCCAATTTCACGACTGCATAACATGTTATGTAGATATTATTGTAGGTGCATGACAAGTTATGCAACCTTATTTTTTGTTGGTTTCAATACTAAGAAAAAAGTAGTTGCATAACGTGTTATGCAACCGTGTTCTAGACTGCATAACAAGTTATGCAAAAAAAAAAACCCTGCAGAACGTGTTATGCAACCAATTTCGAGAATGCATAACAAGTTATGCTACAAATTTTGTAGATGCATAACCTGTTATGCATCACTATTCACACCTCCATTTTCTTTTAAATGCACGTCACACGCATACCAAACCCATTTGCACTTCCATCTCCTTTGCCTCGCCACTGCAGCATCCTTTTAGCTCCATTTTCTTTTAAATGCATAACCCATTGGAACCAACATCAACACCACCATTCCTAACTTACTTCACTAATCCATTCATCAATCCCTTTGTTCATACAAATATTAACAATTTTGAACACATTTCTTACGACGTAAACCAAAAGATAAAAACATCTTCCAACTACAAAGTTGAATTACATACAAATATAAACATTTGGCAGTAGTGACTAACTTTATGGTCTAAGAAAGCAGCTGAGTTGGATGGGAGAGTTGACTTGTCAACCAATGAATCACTTTGGAGGTCAAAAAACTTCAGAAAGGATTGCGAGTAATTTCCTGCAGTCCACTAAAAATGTAGTACAACTACCATTAAAATACAAAGGTTTTCAAAATGCCATGATGCACTACAGACATGATACAGTGCTATTTAAACGTTTACAAATTTAACACATCGTACACACACCTCATGAATGCTTGCTAACCAGTAGTCTCCTTTTTCAGTTGCAGCTGGAAGCAGAATCTTCTATACAAGATGCTGCTCTAATGCCCGCCATACCCCTCCAGAAGACGACATATAACAAGTGCAAGTTGCTCATCCCCACGGGTCTTAGCACAGATGGAGATGGCTGAGATAGGATCACCTCCAAGCAGAAACAAAGCAGTTCGAAGCTCCAGCTGATGTTTTCCCATCAGAACATAAAGCATTCTTTAATGCAGCTGCCTTGTGTTTTTCCTCCTGCAAATAGACGAAGATTAGTTCTCGGGTAGAATATGTGGTCGACACTAATGGTCCAAACACTCAATAGGATCAAAATACCAAAATAGCATGCATATATGTGAAATGGTGATGTACTTCCTTTCTCTAATTTTGTCAGAATACAACCGTTTTTGGTAAACAATATTATTTAGCAAAACGTATCTGGAAATTGCGTGAAAGAAATGCGACCAAGGGTTTATCCCTTTCATCTTTTCTAACTTTGAATAGTCCAGCCAAAACTTGCACTCTATTCAGAAGATTCGATTATCAGTATATAACAGTTTCAAAATAATGACACTGAAAGAATATTGAACAGACACTAGTCAAGAAGGGCCTATAAATAACGAGTGAAGTCTTGTTATAAAACATTGTTTATCACAGTTTTCATCTGTTTTTCGAACCGTTATTAATTTGGTGTGATTCTTTATAAATGACGAATAGAGAACGTTATTGAGTATGACGAAAAAAAATTGTGACTTAAAATCACATACAGAATTTGTTAATAAATACCATGGTTATTGCGTGTGAAAAACAACAACGGTTGATGTATGTCATTAACAAAGCATTTTCATAATACAAATTCAAACAAAAATGTGCCGTCATTTTCTATTTTGTGAATCTAAAATTCATTCAGGTCTATCCAAATCTTATTTTGGTTCAATTCTATCTGGAAAGAAAATTCTGATTTTCGACTAAATCTGAAAATGAAATAGAATCCTAAAGAAACAATTGAAATAAACTTTTTATTAATTACCAAAATACCATCTACAGAAAATAGAATCCATGAATACAATTTAAAAATAAGTTTCAACAATCAGAAATTACGTATTAAACTTTAAAATCGAATCCAACTCTCATACATGAGTTACATAAGCTCTTGAAACGTCTCCAAGCACTCCATTTATATCGCATAACAAATCACTTGTATCCATGATTTCATCAGTCTTCCATCCATAATCATCACCATAATAGCCATAACCCATAAATCATTTTTTCGGCTTCCAATTGTACCAACAAGAGTAACCTGCGAAGAAAGAGAAACATGACACAACATAGTTAGAGAGGAAAAGGCAAATGAAAAAGACCGGTCCAATGACAGCAGAAATAAGGAACTGAACTCCATTGGTGTCAAGCTCAGATTTTCCTTCTTTAGCCTGTTAAGAAAACTCAGAACATAACGGAAGTGATGCAATACCCGTAGTAATTGAAATGTAATGACTAACCAGAACGAGCTCCATAATGACCATGTGTATGTTTCTAAAATGCTTCACCTCTCTTCTTTTTTTGCTACTTGCTTGCCTATAAAAATACCATACATCAAATCACTAAAACATGGCTTAGGATAAAACCGTCCATGAGGAAATTAAACAAACAGTACTATAGTCTCACAATCTGGATTTATTATTCATAAATACTACCTACTTGAAAATAGATATCTTATGCAGACTACAAGTCAGAGAATAAAGGAACAAAATTGATAAAGTGTGTATCTTATACATTATACAGAAAACAAGTGCCTACTAGCAGATCTAATACATGTACCAGTGCTAACATTGGCTAAAAGTAAAAGTACCCTCTGACATTTTTACATCGAACATTATAAGCTAAAGGGGTCTTTAACACAAAGTCCTTAGTATATCAATTATGGATGGAAATTGTAGAAACTTTAAGTTCAAAACATGAACTTTTTATTTCCAAAATACTTAACAAAATATGATGTAGGCTTTAAGCAATATAGGATAAAACTAAAATTAGACAAGAATAGTTACGAAAATTCACCTTACTTAGCCTTCGACTAAATTTTTTTCCTTGGTATTTTCCATGGATCAAAACTATCACCGACGCAGCTAAATCCTTGTACACAATCCACATCTGAAACACCAACAATCACCCATAGCACCAACAGTTGCAGAAGCACCATTTCATCATCAAATTACCACCACTAATAACAACGACAAGAAAAATATCACCAACCATAAACATCTGAAGCCAACCTCTACCAACAACATTTTCCTCCACTGCAACAAACCCTAGGGGGATTCAAAAATATATCCCAACTTATGCATGTATCACCACCACCACCACCACCACCACAACACCCTCTATAGTACCCAATCTATGATTAATCAAGTATAAATGGAAAAATCATTCACCTGAATATCAAAGTGGAGATTAAGGATTAAACATATGCCACCACAAAAAATTGAAACATAGAAAAATCCAACACACATAAGCAGCAGCGCCAGAGTTTTATAGATTAAACAAAGAACCAATCCTAGCATCTCTGGATTTTCATGATCTTATCCAAAACTACAAAAACTAAACACTTCTACCCAATATCATCTAAAATCAACCATGAATAATGATTTCAGATTGCAAAAATTAACTAATTACCGCACATGATTGAGAATATTCATCCATTTTAGAACCCTACAGTACACAAGTAAATCAAAACAAGTCAGTACCTTATACAAATCCTAATCAAAACAACACCTAATCGAAAAAATACCAAATCGAAAATTCCAGGGTTTCCTTTTAACGAAAAAACCCGAAAGATAACGAAATCAGACATTGATTCACAAATTATATACAAAAATAAGAATTAAAGAAAGATACGTAAGTTATCGGCATGAAATTCACCTTACTGGTAATAAGAAGACCAAGAAGGTGGTGTGCTAGTGGTGGTTGCTTAACAAGGGAAATGGAGTGGCGGCGGTGAGAGTTACAGGATCCATGGTAGAAAGAAAGAGCAGTGGATGCCAAGGAGAGATGTAGATGACGACTAATAGGTTAGGGTTAGGTAATAGTAAGAATTTAGCTATGGTCCTGACGATCCCTTTTTTTTTTTCCTGTAACAAAGGAGGTGGGCTTGTTGCAATGAGACCAAAGCCAGTGGCTAACCGGTTTCAAACTTTTAGAAACGTAACATTAATATGGCTAGCCACTTTAGGGCGCCCAAAAGAAGATTAGCAGTGGGTGTATTAAAATTTATAATATTTTGACAGATTTAATCCGTAATTTAATGGTTCATCATAAAATGATGCAGCTAATAATTTATCACGTCTAAGAACGACGGTTTATTTACGTTAAATGGTGGGTCCAATTATTTTTATGTTATATGATGGAATTTGGTTGTTAAATTTTAATCACATAATTAATTTGTGATTTAAAAGCGTGATTAACAACCCCTTCTGGACTAGTGAGAGAAAATTAACAACACCAAATTAAGTACATCTGATGAAATCAACAACCAGTTCAACTAAAAGCTCAAGTTAGAGAAAAGAGCAACAAAATAGTGGAATGAATGAGAAGTTTGTACATGCTGCACTGTTGGCAAAATCTTTGCTCTTGACCATTAATAAAAACGATTGGAGTCTAAGGATGAGCCTCACAAACCTTATGCCTCCGATGATAGTCTCTGCATAAACTAAGAGCTTCTCCAATGGTGAACGTGGATGTTTCATATGTGGCATCACTTTTAACACATCCTCTAAGTATAAAATCCTAAATATTAGGCAAAAATAAATTTTATCTCCAACCCATTAGATTGTTTCATCTTTTATTACTTATTTGTAAGCATATAATTGGTTAAAATTATTTCCATTATTGTTCCCATTAATTTTTATTAGTCAAAGTGTGACTAGGATGGGAAGACATCCTCTAAGTGAATGTCTAAAACTAGAGGTTCACATAGAGAATGTCTAACTTTTTTTTTGCCACCTCATCCCCACATAAATGGGTTGGAGATGATTTTTTATAAATATAGTTGTGCATCCTATGTGGATCAAGACTTTTCCCCTCACATACATTCCATTGGAGAAGCTCTAAGATCTGCAGTACACCCATCAACCAGACAAGATGGAATATGTACATTTTGTGCAATTGAACAGAAACAATTAAGCCAACACCCATTTCAGCAATCGAGAGCATCAATCATCTACAAATCGAGTACAACAACCTAACAGTATAAATTTAATATAAACCCATGTGAACAAACTCATCAATCAAGTGTTCTTTCTCTCAAGAACAACTCCCGTTGAGATACAAACACCATTAATCACTTACTTCTCTTCACTGTTGTAGATCAAATCCGAGATACACCCACCAGTCCTTGACTTAAGTTCGAATTTACTTCCAACCCTTTCGTAATCCTTCAAAACCAACCACCGGTTTGATTCATTGCAATCCCGCACCACGGATAATGCAAGACGCTACAACTTGAACCATTCTTTGATTTGATGAGACTCTACCCTGCTTCGATAAGAACCATATCAACAAGTTCTCAATCATAAATTCCAGATCTAGAATGAGTTTTATCAAATTGAAGGGGGAAAAAAAGATTGAACTGAATTTTAGGTTATGTATTCTAGGATTTTGATTGAATTAGACAGAAAAATATCTAAGGAAAGATGTTGTTAATGGTGTTCTCGTTCTAATTTCTCTTGTTTATAGAAAGAGATCTCAAAGAAAAAAAAGAAAACATAAAATACCAATACCAAAATATGGGCTTGTGTATAATTTTGTAGCCGAAAATGGGTGCGACCATGAGATTTTTTTGCCGTGGGTTTCATAGTGGGGAAATCTGACAAAATGGATCTCATAGTAGTTTTCACATGACCCTAACTAGTGTGGGGTGATAAGGGTGTCTAATGAGTGGTTAAGTTACTTAAATACCCTTGATTAATTAATTAATTTTTAATATTAACTTTTTTAGTTTATTTTTTTTAGGTAATATTATTATCTTATTAAAATTAATTAGTAATAAAATATTATAAAAAAAATTACACAAAGGAGTTTTTAGTTGGCAGCCGAGCAACAAGCTGGGCACCAACTCCTTTTTGAATAGCAACACCCAATCTATGGAAAATAAAACTACCAAGACCACTACTAGCATCGTTACTAACTAAACAATTTTTAAGACGCTTGAAAAAACAAACAAAATCTTCACTAAGCTCTCCTAACGTAGTGAAAGCCAAAACACCTAAACCAAGGCCGTGCGAATCACACTCATTCTAATTTTTATTACGCTTACGTGAGATAGCTCTGCTAACAATGTTCACTAATTTTTTTTTTAATTTTTTTTTTCTTTTTTTTCTTATTGCGTGGAATTTTTTTTACGATAATTACAGAGCAAAGTTCGGCTAACAATAAAATCAAAATTATCAGCCGAACTTCTTTTTTTTTTCATCCTGAAAGTGTCGATCAACAGTTCGGCTGATAATTAAACACGAAGATGTTAGTCGAACTTTACTTTATGGAGAATAATATTGAGTTCGGATGTCCTATTTCCTTTATCGAATCTGCCGAACCTAGGTATGTTTTTACAAAACACAAGTTCGGCTGACATATTATCAGCCGAACCTAGGTATGTTTAGGTTCGGCATATCACTTGTCCGCCGAACTTGTGTTTTGTAAAAACATACCTAGGTTCAGCAGATTTGAGAAAGAGAGATATAACTCTTTGATATCTTTCTTGGTTGAGCTCGCTTTATAAGATGGTGCTGTCGGAATAATATTAGAGTTAGTCTATACAGATTGTCGAACAAATTATTTGGTGTGGTTGTTATACCCCTGCTTTTTCAAAAACATAGAAAATCGAAAATCAATTTGGACAAATTGTAGTTGATTTTCCCTATTAGGTTCAAGAAATCAGGTTCCTTTCCAAGAATTGGATTACCTAGCCTTTAACTCCTGGAACTAAACATGCTAATAAGTTTTGCACAATATATATATTTAAGTAGCACCAGAGTTAATTATTATCTCCTCGTTCTTTTTCATTTACATGAAGAATGAAGTTAAGGTCTCATATGATAATCGAATGATTATTGTTTCTAAGACCAAAGGAACTAATAACATCCTATTTAGAATGTTTCTCTGGAGTAGAAAAGGGCTCCATACATACATAAAATATTCCATAAATTAACAAAATTATCAATTTCTTTAAATAACACTAGCTAATTGTATAAAGAGATGCAGATCATCCTAACATTATTATTCTAAGAAATCATCATTCCATTCGATAGGCCCGCCTACTCTAAGCACATAAAAATCTTCAGAAAATCCTAATTTCCTAGATAAATTTTCCATGGTCTTTAGATTAACTTTGTTTCTGCTAGAAAAACTACATGAGGCAAATTATGTTGTTTTAACAAATGTCCCAGATGATTTCTAGTGATTAGTGGCCCAATCTTCTGCATATTCCATTTCCATGATAAAAGTTTCATATCGAGGGGAGATGAATATAATATAGTAATACGGAGATTAGATCCATAGTAAAGGAAATTTAGAAGAACTGTAAAAAATATTGCAAATGCAACACAAATGCGTTCATTGTATCGAGTACATATCTATTACACTGATTATAAATTCGAGTACATATCTGCTACACTGCTTATTAATTCGAGTACATATCTGGTACACTACTTATAAATCTGAGTACATATCTGCCGCGTTGTTTACAAATAGAACACGTATCCGCTAAACTGCTTACAAATTCGAGTATATATTTGTTGCTTACAAATTCGAGTATGTATCTGCTGCACTGCTTACAGGAAAAGTACATGTTTGTTAGAATCAATGATAAATAAATTAGAAAATGTTTTACATCACATATATTGTAGGATCATACCAATTAATCTCTAATATTTCTTTAATACAATATTAAATCACATGAAAAATAAAGGAAAACCTTTATATGCACTGTAAACACAGAAAAAGCTATACAAAATTAGGACATATTTCAGTATTTCACATACGTACTCATGGATCAAAGAAGTTGATATAATACTTTTTACATATCTCTAACATACACTTTTATACATTTCCTTCTGCCAAATGAAGTCGGGGTCAAACGGCATCAGAGTATGACCATCATGCATATGCTCCACCAGAAACCAGAAAGGTGTATCTGAATCCTATTTGGGGCTTGCAAAGTCTTCCCTACTCTTAACTTAATAAATTTTTGAATGTCTTTGTTTTAAGTAGTAAAATAATCAAAGAAATTAGTTACTTAAAAATACATGTTTTTTTAGTTTTCATTTTCTGTTGAAATTAAGGACGTAATAAAAATTCATGGGTTGTCTTCAATCTGTTTTTGTTTTCCCTTCCAGCAATGCTAAGATACAAAGCTATAAAATCACGAGCAGGAATTATTAAAACGACTACATTGAACTACAAATCAGAAGTCTAGTATAGAGTGTTGTTTTACCAGAAAAGAGTTTAGGGTATATTACATATCAACATCGCATAACTAGTTTTCTACTGCAGTAGCATTTTCCGAAACCCCTAAATACAAAATCCCCAAGATATGCTGATAGTGAATGGTCTTATCAATACACAAATGTATAACTCCCCAGGAATTTCAATTGCGCTTAAATTCATCACTGTAGGAATTGGGTTCAAAGCCCCTTCTCATCAATGGATACAAAATGCCGATAAATTCCTACCTCTATAAGAGATGTTTGATTTTTCAAAACTCCATGAAATAAGGCCTTATTAAACTTCAAGGAACTGATTCAAAGGCCTTCCCTCTAAGTCAGCATTGCTCAATGCCAAACTTGAGGCAAATTCCAATGCTAAAAAGCTCCTGATAAAGTAACTTAACTCCATATGGTACGTTTACCCTAACTATATTTTCTGCAGAATCGCAAAAGCGACAATAAGGACCCTTGATCCTAGAACGAGCTCCTTGAACAGATCGCTGTATCACATTCACAAAGTTTTCACATTTGTTGCAGACATGCATCTGCGAGAAATCACTAAGTGTGAAAAGACGTTCATGCAGGTTAGAAGAAGCACCATGGGCAAGAAGGCAATCTCTCTCCATCTCCCCAAACCTCACCCCACCAAAACGTTTCCTATCCGTTACAGGTTGATGAGTGAGAGGATGCACAGGGCCAGTGTTCCGAAATTTTACTTTATCTTCTGCCATGTGATTCAACCTCTGGTAGAATGTGGGTCCCATGAATATCATAGAACGCATCATTTCTCCGCTCTGGCCATTATAGACCCTCTCACTTCCCCATCTTGAAAACCCAGCCCTGCAACATCAATCAAGAACACATATACATATATATAAAGCAAGTACGAAATGCTTAATAAAGCATGACAGATAAAGAAAATCTTTGAAGAAAATGAATACGATTGAGGGAACCACGATATTTAATTACCTGTGCAACTGATCTGTTATCTCATCGATAGAAGGAGTACTGAAAGGGGTAGCATATCTAACTGAACCTCCAAGAGCAATTCCCTTTCCTAAAGCTGCCTCAAGTAGCTGGCCAGGAGTTTGTCGAGTAGGAAAAGCATGTGGATTAATCACAATATCTGGAACTATCCCTTGATGTGTGAATGGGAAATTCTCCTGAGATTCTAAAAGACCAACAACTCCCTTCTGACCATGCATACTAGAGAACTTGTCTCCAAGAACTGGTGACCGAGTCTGCAACCAAAAATTCAGTTTGGAAGTTGGAGCATGATCAGACATAACATATTGCTAAACATGACAAATGTTACAGGGTATAAAGCAGCAAACCTTGCAAGACAGGATTCAGAAACTAGAATTATTATTTTTTTGGCACTTTTATGCAAACCGGAACTGAACACCTAATGAAAGATCTATCTCCAACTGAAAAACAAGAGAGAAAGAGGTATTAACCTGACACAGAGAAACGACAGCAGAGTTCTCCCCCTCGTCATTTGCAGTCAACACAACTTTTCGTACAGTCCCTTTCTCCGTGTGCCTCAGCTTGATGCTCTCATCTTTCCCTGATTCAGCACGCATACCTATGATAATATCTCCACTTGTCAAGTTTGCACCAATATTTGGAAACCCATCATCATCCAAGCTGTCAACTCGACCAAATTTACTTTGTGTTTTACCAAAATCAACTCTATCTTTTGCTTTGAGCCTTCTCGTCTCAAATAACTCCTTGTTATCAACTACAGCTTTGTAACTTCTAACGTGCTCCGTTCGGAACATCCCACGCTCCAGAGAAGCTCGATTCATCACCAATGAATCTTCTTGATTGTATCCATGGTGAACATTAACTGCCACAATGGCATTCTGTCCATTAAAATACTCTGGCTTAGCGAGAGCCCCATTTTGACCCTGAGGAAATGCTGGAATTCCAAGACAATCTGAGATCATGGTCCTAAATAGTGGTCTCTGTGGATAATAAAGATTCTGCGACAGTGTGTCTACTCTAAAATTAGGATTTGTAGTCGAGAACCCAAGTGCCTGCTGGGAGTGCTTCTCAGATTGGAAGAGGACCCTCTTAGAATGGTCATGGTTTGCAAATGGAATGATGCCACAGCTTAAACCCAACAGGAATGAAAGGTCAAGCTCACAGTGCGTATAATTTATAGGTGGCTGTTCTTTTTCTCCAAGAAAAAGATATTTGATGCCCCATGCAGTTTGACAGTCCTCTTCTTCCTCGACCCCTATCAGTTCTACAATTCCTTCATCCAAAAGAGACTGGAAAGTGTAATCCCCTTTCACCAATTTGATCTTCTTTATATTCTCGACAATGAGAAGTGGTCTAAGGATTCTCCCAGCATCGGAAAATATACGAACTTCTCCATGCTTGCGATCCCATTTAATTTCCACCTGAAGGAGTAACCACATATAAAGAAAAAGTTTAAAAACAATAACAGATAAAATGAGCAGATGAATCACAAACATGGCCCAATTTGGACAGGAAATTCTTGAGCATCATGTTTCAGCATACACTTAAACATGACAACTGACAACCACCAAGCAAATATTATAATTTCTGACAAAAAAGTTAGCGCACAAATATCCAGATAATAATAGAGAATAAAAGCTTCATAAAAATCAGTGACTACTTCCTGAAAAAAGTTTGGAGAATCATTGAGTACCTGTGGTGGGATTCCCTTACTGCGGCGACTGTTTTTGAGGTTTGTCACAAATGATAATGAATCATCACACATTCCAACCCAATCTCCATTCACAAAAACTTTATCCTTTCCTTTCCATGAGGCAGAAAAGGCCTCATCTACAAGCTTCTTCATTCCACATTTATGAAGCTTATCCTTCAATGGCTCCATCAGATTTGTGGAGACAAGTCCAGTGATCGCCATATTCTTTACAAGCCCACATTTCTCCCCATCCGGAGTAGAAAGAAAACACAACTTTCCCCAGTGAGAAGGATTTCTGCAGTCAGTAAAATAGTTAATTTCAGACTACACACTATTTTGTAGATCAAGTAAATAACTATACAGAAGGATGCAGTATATCGGACATTATCCAATGTTAACAATATACCATATTTTTCTATTGATAATATGACCAGCATACATAGATTCTCGAAAGATCGAAGTACTAACCATGACATTCACCTAGTCAGTGTTATGAATTCATAAATCTTTCCGAGGCATAAAAATACACAAGAAATTACGGTAAAAGAAGCTAAATGTGAGAGCTTGCTAAATATTAATGTATCACAGAAGGCTTTCAGACATACCACAATATGCATTTGTAGAACTATACTTTCTTTAAATCAGACGAATTTTAACTTACGGAAATCTGGCATCTCCTCCCTTCCCGTCATATTTGACCTGCTGACGTGTTTTTCTCAAATCTGATGTCATTTGTAGCGGATTTAAGCGTCTAAGGTTCGCAACCACACCAGAGATTTTTTCCTTATACTTATATGGATGGGACCACTGTCCAGTAGAAAAAGCTCTCCTGAGACCGTTTGTGATTATTGAAGCATCGAGATAATAATCAATTGGCTTCATAGGACGGTCTCCATTCAAATCTTTCTGCACATGTGTGATCATTTTATTCTTTGCATGATTGATAAGTGCTCGCATCTCCCGTTCAAGCAACTCACCAGCTAATTGTAACCTTTTGTTACGAAAATCATCCCTGTTTTCACATTTCCTTCTCCCCGTGTAAGATAACAGAAGACATTTTACCATATAACCAAGAAATACAGCCTTCTGTTTTGGGCCATTTAGATGGGGAAATAAGATTTTATTGATGACTTCCTCAATACTATCCGCAGGTGGGAATTTTGAGCTTTTAACCAGCTTCGCCATATACTTGAGGGCTTCACCCTCCTTACTGAAAGCTTGACATGTCTTTTCAGCATCATTGATAGTGGCAAGGAGAATATTTACGGTGCGAGCATCGCTAATATCAACCTCAATCGTATCCACGATTTCTTTATCACTTGACATTCCAAGTGCAAAAAAGACTATCCAAAGAGGAATCATGCAATTCATGAAGTACATGGTAAGGACCTTCCCTCCATGAGTAAATTGGCTCTCTCCAGTTGGTGCATTAACTATTTCAATAAAAACCCTTCGACTCTTATTCACTTCAGTGCCAGATCTATATTGAACCTGCCAGGTTAGATCTTTATAAACCCCTAGTCTTTTGTTCTTTTCTTTGTTTTGGGGCACAACGGACGCAACCCATAGTCGATTCAAGCACATCTGTTCTTGAGCGATAAATGCCTGTGACAAACATTATAGAAACCTCATCAAAGGGGAACACAATCAATGCATTACCTTTATTAATGTCTAAGAAATATAAAGGTCATAATAGTTCACAAGCCTCTTCAACATTCAAGGAACATCAGAGGGTTAGCATCACCGTTTAACACCCCAAGGAATCATTTAAATCGTCTTGGATTGAAACAATATTTCTTATTCGGTTACCAAGTTCTAATATAAACAAATACTTAAAGTTTTAGGACACTACCCTGATTCACAAAGATTACATGTACTAAAATTACTAGGATTCTTATAGAAGAACAGTGATATATGATGAATGCCAACACTTGACGAACATGGTACCCTGACAAGTAGAACTAATTGGACTAAATGAACAGGGATTTCATGAAACACCAACCTTGAAATACTAGCAAATAATCGATAATAAAACTGGACACTTATAATTTTCTTCGAAAAAACCTTGGGAACTAAGCAAAGGGATAAAAGAACTAAAAGAATCATGCATGTATATCAAATGAAGTTTAGTTTATCAAGTGCATTCAAATGCACCACTTTAAAAACAAATCAGATACTTAGTGTGAAGACGTGAAATATAAAGCGCAGAACCATTTGGCATGAATAAAAGATCCATTTAAGAATTCTTGGATAGTGCGATATCTCAGAGGAACATCATATAGTAGAAAAGTAGCATAACTGTGAAATTACCTTTTCGGCACCTTTGACCACAAAATAACCTCCCTGATCGAAATCACAATCCTTTTTCTCAAGGCCATTCAACCAACAGAGATTAGACTTCACCATCACCGGAATCCTACCAATTACAACATCCCTTTCTTCTTCACTAAGGACTTGTTTTTGAACAACTTGTTCCTCACCAGATTTGAATTTATCAGTCTTCATAGGAGTTTTTGTGTAAACCTGAAGATAAAAATTATATAATAAATATTAGACAAATGATTTAAAATGAATGTGGAAAAATAGACAACACGCTGACAATATATAGAACTCCAAGAGACAAAAAGCATTCCCTAGGACCAGCAATGTAATTTAGTACTCCAAACAAATGTCCACTAGGAAGTGAAAACATTTGTGTACTACGACGAAAGCAGTTCAACATTCAAATCTAACAAAAGCAGTTATTCATTCAGCGTAGTCAAGTAATCTGATTGGCTAATCACCGGACCTAATGCATAATCTATACATACACCTTTCACAAAATGAAACACAAACAAGTATGTAAAAAATCTATACAAAAATACCTCCAGTTTAACAGAAACTTTCATTCTTGCCGAGTAAGTCATATTCTGAATCCGTGCATGTTTAGGCAACAGCTTCAAATACTGCTCCTTGTTATCATCTTTACTAAACTTCTCCCCAGTCCAAAACATGGGTTTATCCAACATCACTTTCCCAAGCGAAACATTAGCATATTTCCATTCCCCTTGGCCCTTCTTCGATGGATCATAATCTGGCTGTACTTCAATCACAGGTATGGAATCAAATAGTTTCTGAATTCCATGCTTAACGAACTGATTGTAAGATTCTATTTGATGGTTTATCAGACCATATTGTTCGAAAAAAGATACAGAAACATCTTTACAAAACTTATTCAGAATCTCTTCACTCACATGTATTGGTTCATCAGTGAAAGTACAAGAGGTAGATGCATATTCTTGTTTGGGAACGTCTCCATTGTTAGATGTTTTAAGAGAAGAGAATACATCTACTTTTTTTGGTGAATCAAGTAATGAACTTAGATCTACTTCCATTTCATCAACATTTGTTGCTAGTACTTGATTATTATCATCACTACTCCATAAATCTTCTACCATTGTTGTCAAATCTGCAATAAAAATAAATACATATATCATTGTCTATGCTAAGCAAAGAAAGTATAAAAAGTTATAAGAAAAATCTGGAGAGTCCAGAAATATCCAAGTCTACACAATCAATTAATTACTTGGGGAGACAAGTTGGAAACCCTAGACAGATGGTCCGCTGTAAAGGCTATAAATACCCATGTACTAGTATCGTTCGTAATAGAGCAAGAAAGTCAATAAAAAGTTTTAAGTTTACAGAGAATAAATCTTGCTCCAATTCACTAATATTTTTAGAGCTTTAGGAGCTCTGTACGGGCAACACTACTATGCTTTATATCGCCGAAGTACTATCGAGTTTTTATTAATTTTTCTAGAATAAAATTCTACAGTATCAATCATAAACCCTAGAAAAAAAACACAAAATTGAAGCCAAGGATAAACAGAAAACCCTTGAAAATGAAACAAGAGTAAATAGAAGAAATCAAGGAAATGTATACCTTTGTACTTTTCTTCGCCTGTCATTTGCTTAATTTTCGACAAACCCTGAATTTGAAAATCCTAATTTTGAAGAACATCGACTGATCAAAGAAGTGTACCGCTAAGGAAGAAGAAGAGTAGAACTCGGAAAGACGGACAGACAGATGGACCCAAAAGGCAATGAAGACCCACCGAAGAAGAGTCTCTCGAAACTCGAAAGATATAGATGGTTTAAGACGAAATCAGCCTTAATGAATTATGGGAATGACCTGGAGTGTGTTTTGGTTGTGGTGCCATTTGTAGTGAAAGTTTTGCGTGCATTAGTACTATATATATAGGTGGGCAAGTGGGTCCAAAATCACTTTGAATTGTGTCAAATTGGGTCAATTTGCATTTAATAAAATGCTCCATCTATAACTCCAAGACTGACATATTTCAAGTTTATATAAGTGGAAATTTCTCAGAAATCCAAAGTTTGAATCTTCTTTCTCCTATAAATCCATCATTAAATTGGTATATTTATATAAGATATGCGATTAAAACAGTAGTTATAGATTAGATTTAAATTTTCATATTTTTAGATGGGCTAAGTTAACCCTGGTTAGTTAACAGGGCTTAATTGGGCCCCAAGAAATAATTAGGGGCCTCGACCATTTTATGAACGCGTAATTGGGGATATGAAAACTAATTGGGGGATATAGCTAAATGACAAAATAGGGATCCAAATATCCTAGCTGGGTTACCCCTTATATAATTAAATTATTAATTCTAATCTAACCCTCCATAATCATAATTAGTTATTAATCCCGATTAGTAAAATATTAATGATTTGGGGGATATAATTTGTGTATTTATGTTTATTTGAATTTGTGTGGGTTAGTTGAGAGTAGAATGAGGAAAAAAATTTTGAGTAGAATTTTTTTTTTTTTTGAAAATGGAAGATGATTGTGATGAGAGACTTGCATTTCTTGAATCTTTAACTCAATTACAACAACAATCATATCTTCAATCTTCGATTAATGATAACAACTCACAATTGAGTGGAATTTTTTTTTTGAAAATTGAAGATGATTGTGATGAGAGAATTACCGCTAATAAGAGGTTGAAAAATTGATTTTCTTCTTTGAATCCACCATTGTTGCAGCTGAAAAAACGTGGTGCCGGCATGGTATTCAACCAAAAACCCATGCGGGCAATTGTTGGAAATGGTGTTCAAAAGTTGATTTTTTTCTGGTTTTGAACAGGTACCGGCATGGTAATCTAGTTTTCGAGCATGCCGGTACATGTTCCGGCATAGTATTTTGCTTAAATTTCTATGCCGGAATAGGATGAAAAGTATCCAGAATGTTGATTTTTTTTTTCACTTGACTACCGGCATTGAGAGGAAATTCTCGAGCATGCCGGTATCATGTTCCGGCATATAGTCTTCATCAATTCCGGCATGGTCTTCATCACTTCCTTTTTGAATGTTTTCTGGTATTAATCAGTCCACTGCCGGCATGGTCAGTTGATATGAAGACCATGCCGGAAAACAATACCGGCATGGTCTTCATATCAACTAACCATGCCGGCAGTGGGACCGATTAATACGTAAAAAATTCAAAACGGGAGTGATGAAGACCATCCGGAATTGATGAAAACCATATCTTAGGAACATGATACCGGCATGGTCTTCATCAATTCGGCATGGTCTTCATCACTTTCAGCATGATCTTCATCACTTCCGAATAAAAAAAAATGGTTTCCAAAGTGAGGAGAAGAGAATTTGATATAGAGTGGGGAGAGTTTAGAATTTGAAAGGTCATCATCACTTTCAGCATGATCTTCATCACTTTCGAATAAAAAAAAATTGGTTTCCAAAGTGAGGAGAAGAGAATTTGATATAGAGTGGGGAGAGTTTAGAATTTGAAAGGGAATGGGAAATATTTGGGTTTCAAAGCTCCACCTCTAAATAAGATTAATATTTTTGATAAGAAGTGGAGATGGAAATGGGGGATATGATTTTGTTTTTTGATTTTAAGTTTTTGACTTTTCGCCCCCAAAAGTCACCCCTTAGCATACACCATGGGTTGGGGGAAGTAATTCATATCTTCCATTTTATTCCCACCCAAAATATAGTGAAAATAGTGTTTTACCCTTCACTAAACCTAAAACTTAAAATTCTATTAACCCTTAACTTTAAACTCATTTTCATTTTTAAACCCAAAGGAATAATCAGTGTTCTCCTCCCCTCTCTCTCGACTCTCCATCATAACTCCATTAACGACTCAAGACGAATCGGAAGAAGATATGGCCCCAATTAAAAAATAGGAGAACTAAAACTTACGAATCTACTTCCTATTTACGTTTTATTTAATGTTTTGTTTGCAAAATTCGGTTTTAAACTGAAAAATAGCAGTTACAGAATAAGGGTCGTCAACCTCTATAGTTATATACCCTAACGATTTTTTATCTACATGTTATTTCTGTATGAAAAATCGTTGATGTCTAAGGTGTAAGAGATAAGGACCTTTTATCTGAATTAAAGATTTTTTTTCTCATAATAGAGTCGTCAATATATTATAGAACCAATTGACGATCCTACTATGACGACCCCTTTTTATACACTAACGACTCTATATGACTAAAAACTACCTCTCTGACCAAATAAATGGAAGGGTCGTCATCTTAATTCCAAAGAATCATCACTAATGATAACGACTATTTGGTTGAGTCGTTCATGTATAAAGAAAAATGTTAACGACTCTTTCTTATTTGTCCACTAAATGACAAAAATGATAAGGAATTGTTCATGTATACATCTAAATGTTAACGAATCTTATTTATTCTTCCATTAAATGACAAGTCGTTCATGTATAAATCAAAATGTTAACGAATCTTATTTATTTACAAGAGCAAAGGTCACAGTCAAGATCCAGAACAACACATGCGAGTTCGAGATCAAGGACAAGCAGGAGTACCACTAGGAGGAGTAGATCTGAGCATGGGGATAATACACAAGGACAATTTTTAGATAATACTTTTCAGGTAAACGAAAACTCGCAGGATGACGAGCAGCAAGAGAATGATGCAGAACAAGCAAGGATGATACTCCATGGAAGTGAGATGTTGAGACAGCAGAATGAGAGAGATACAGCAGCACAAGAGCATGCGAGAAATGAAAGGGAAAGACGAAGAGAAAGAAGAGTCGATGAAGAGCGACAACAACTAGAAGAAGCCATACGACAAAGCAGACATGAAAACATAATAGGGAAAGACCGTTTGAGAAGACCAAGGAAAAAACAATAAGAAGTCATATTCCCAGACGCTGAAATTCGAAAAGAAATAGCAGAGTTAAGAGAGTTAGTAACTAAAGGGAAAGATAGAGGAAGAAGACAGCTAGAGGATGCAATAGAAGAAGCAGCAAGGACACCCTTCGCACGGAGGATACAATCGGTAACAATACCAAGAATATATGCACTACTCACGTTTCCTAGCATCTTTGATGGAACTACATGCGCGATTCAGCATATAAAGACATACAACTTATGTTTGTTACAATATGAGGATAATGAGGCAGTCTTATGCAAATTTTTTCCATCCAGCCTCGCCGGAGAAGCCTTGAAGTGGCACGATGGGTTTCCAGTAGGAACAATAAAATCATTCGAGCACTAACAGAGTCTGTTCTTGGGGCAATACATCAGTAGTAGTATGCTAAGACTAGGAATTAAAAAGAAATCAGTCTGCGAAGGAGAACGAACGAAATCCTGCGAGATATAACCAACAGATGGAGGACAATGAGTAGTGAAATGGCAGGACGAGTGGATGAAACAAATCTCATCTTGTCCTTCATCAACGCGTTGTTACCAACTGACTTGTTATTTACACAGATCTTTAGAATGAAAGACAGAATAACGATGGCTGAGCTACGCGAGTACCAAGGGGAGTATATAGCGTTTGAAGAAAAGAAGAGAGATATGGAGTCTTACCCGATCGCAGTAACGAGCAAAAAGACAGTGAATGCAAGTCTATTACAAAGAATGGCAAATGCCGTTGCGAGTATTTCGCAGGGAAGCAAAGAAAAATTAATCGTAGATGGTCAAGAAAGGAAGGTTGTTATGAGCAGCAGAGACCAAGAAATGTACGAGCAAGAATACAGAGAGAGGCAATACAACAACCATGGAGGAAACATCAAAGTGGAAAGATATGATAATCATGGAGACGGATATGGAGGGAATATGAGGTATTACAATCAGGGTGCGAACTACAGAGTCCATGGAGAGGTCAGGATGCCACCTCTTAACACAACAGTGGAGAAAGTTTGGGAAGTTGTTATATTAATGGAGGAGATAACACCACCATCTAATCTTGGACAAGAACCACCATCGGGAAGAAGAAGTAAAGAGTTTTGTGCTTATCATCGTTTCCACGGCCACACAACAAATAACTGCAAGAATATTCAAAGAATAATATTAAGAATGATTGGACAAGGAAAGCTTAATCACTTCCTAGCTACGCCACTACCTCCACGACCACCAGCGCAACCAACAACAGACGGGAAATCGTCAGGAGCTGATAAATGAAAAAACACCTTTTTAATAGAAGTAAGAGCGAAACCCAAAAATCTACAATGCAATTCAATAATACACTCGTTCAAAAGCATAGAAGACTTCTACGACAATGTGTTGAGTCGTGTATACGCGAGAGATGCTGAAGGAAAAGAAATACTGAATTTAGCAAAGATACCAAAGCTCATGGAATGGCAGAAGCAGCCAATAACATTTAGCGCAGATGAAGTACCGGGAGGAGGCGAACTTCATGAGAGTCCATTAGTGGTCAAGCTGGAGATAATACCAAAAGAAAAATTGGACAAAGGATAAGACGATGAGGACGTCAGATGGGCGATAAATAGGATACTAATTGATTCGGGTAGTTCGGTGGATATTCTATTCTATCATACATATAAGACAATGGGAGGAGAAGATGAAGATTTGATCCCGTCAACATATAAAATATACGTCTTCAATGGAACGACAAATAAGCCAAAAGGAGAAGTCACCATGTGAATACCCCTTAAGACAATCTCTACAGAAATAACATTTTATGTCGTAGATGTCTAATCTCCATACAATGCATTGATTGGAAGGTCGTGGTTACATAGCATCCTAGGTGTAGCTTCAACATATCATCAGTGCATTAAGTTCCCATTACCCCAAGGTATTGGAATCATCAGAGGAGACGCAAATAAAACAAAGACATGTAATAAAATCGATGTGGAGAAAAGTAAAGCACGTGCGATCAAAAGAATAAACGTTTGGAAAATAGATGTAGAAGAGAGCAAGAGGTGCGAAAGATTGATGGTTAATTTCATAACAAAACAAGGAAAAGATGATAAGAGTGGAAAATCCTCACAGGAAGAAGGGAGTAGCAGTGATCTAACTCAAAATGGAGTTTAAGGAACAAAGGGGCTTAAATATGCGAAGCAGTCTAAAAGGGAAGACTTTCAACCAGGAGAGTTAGTCACGAGCGAAGTACTACCTTAACATAAACAAGGAAGAATGAAGAAAGGAAAAATAATATGGGATGTACCATATGTGGTGAAGAAATATGTTGGTGATGGGATGTACCAGGTAATGGAAAGAGAGGGAAGAAATATGGAGAAAATGGAGAGTAGACTTTACAACAAGAAGTATCTGAAGCAGTGTTATGGATAAGGTATTATATACATGCGAAGTGAGTGAAGGGACAAAAGGGGTGAAACAACGAGTAAATTATTAAGTACTAGTAGGATATTTATATGTGTGCGAATGAAGAACAAAAAGAAAAATCAGATGTGTACGAGCAACAATTATTAAAAGAAAAATTCTATTTCTTCTACAATGCGTATTTTTAATATACAAAAAGAGATCGAGGAAAAAACAAGACCTCAAAGTAAGACCTCAATAGGGGGCAATAAAAATTAAAACCTCTAACTAGGGAGGCTGGGTAACCAATTATGGCGTGCACCCTAGTTCGTACTTGTGCAAGAGGCAATATAAATAATCCCTAACGCGCGTCATAATTGGAGATAACGGCAATGAGTGAGCGAAAGCCATACCATCGGGATCTTACGTCATGGAAGGTGGGGGCGAAATAAAAGCACATCCGATAGAGACTCCTTAATCGAAAGGCTAAGGTACTACGTTCTCTATCATGGAGTGTAGAAACTCGACCAGGGCGCCGCGTTACACGGTTGAGCCAAGGGTGCAGGGGGCGTCTGGAGCGTACCTCGCCGCTCTTGGCAAGTCCTGGCTATGATACACTCGGTCCTCAAGAAACCCCACTTAGGGAGCATACTCGAATGAGTCTGCGAAAACAACTGGTTGTTGCCTCACTGGATGGGAGGAGCACACCCTAACCCGGTAGAGGTACGTCTCCTTGGAGGGGAAATCAGGGGGAAGATAAGGACGGCACCCTCCATTAGAGAGCTGAATTATGTCAAAAGACGTCAATATCATGGGACTATAACTCAAACAAGAGTATAGACCTGTCGTATTGGCGCGTAAATATATCATGCAGAGGCAATAATACAAAAGAAAATAGGACGAGATCAATGGGTCAATACGCGAAAGCGTAAAGACCTCCTGCGATTTCGTCGCACGACCCAAATGAGTACCCTGAGGCAAAAATAAGTCATATTAACAGGGTAGGCTGATTAAGACCTCTAATTAGGGAGGCTCAATAAGACCTCACGAACAAACACAACAGACCGCACTAACATTATTTTTGCAGGCATAAAAGCAGAGGCAAAGGGACGATCAAAACGTGAAATACAACAATGCACGGGTAATTACAAAGGTAACTTGAAAAACTAAGGATTTAACAGAATCAATTACACTGCTGCGAATATCAGAGGCAAAAAGGGGATTATAAACACAATAAGAATATGATATTCGCACTAGCATAATTTCCTCGTGTCAAACATGATAGCAATTGCATATTCGCATATATGATAGGCTCCTGCACATATATTATTATATTCGCACATATGATAAGCTCCTACACATGTATTATTATATTCGCACACATGACAGGATCATAACATTTATTATTACATTCGCACACGTGATAGACACATATACATGTATTGTCATATTCGTATGTATGATGGACTCGCGCACATATGTTATTATATCTGAGTCTATAAGTTACCCTGAAACTGACACAAATTATTAGAAAGAAAAGCATCGTTCTTTGACCAACAGCCAGAAGAAGGAGGGAGAAGCATAAAAAAAAAAGGTGGAAAATATTCAAAGTATATGTACAAAGAATAAAATATCATACAAAGAGCATGAAAGAAGGAAAAAAAGTGAACAACTAATTCTTCCCAACATTATTTCTATCAACTTCAGAGTCATGATCCTCTTCATTATCTTCATCAACTTCAGAATCACGATCTTCTTCACCAGAATCCTCATATTTAAAGTCACTATCGGAGATTTCAGAAGTTTCTTCATTATCCGAAGGAGCCTTAAATTCATAATGTGATGGAAAGGGAATGTCATGTTCATCACAAAGATCACCCACTTCTCCTTTTATAGCCTCATCACGTATGCTAACAGCATCCTTGGTCAAACTGGAAACGGTGACTTTGAGCTTTTTCTTGAGACGGCGGCACTTGGTATCACGAGCTTCATAATTTTCTTCCATCCTTTGAATTTCAGCATGGGACTTCACTTGCAGACTTTCAATATCTCGCAGATACTTTTTCTCCTTTTCGAGAAATTCCTTCTTAGAAGCTGCGAAGAGAAAAGCTCACTCCAACAAAACATGGTTTTTGCAACGAAAAATAACGTCAAAAATATTTGATTTTCTGTCACAAATGTATTTTTGTGACATTTTTTGGATGTCGGTCTATGCGTTATAAAAGGAGGTGTCGTAAATAATCGTTCCAACGCTAAAAACGTCACTTATGCAATGGGTCTTTTGTAGCACAAATTTCTATCATAATTATATTTTTCTACGTCACAAATAATTTTTTCCATTTTACTGTTAAATTATTTTCTAAATTATTAATAAATTATATATTCTGCCATTTTATTTAATATATACATACATATTATTATATCGTTTTTTCTCTTTTAATTACTCACTTTGCTTAGGAAAAATAAAAGTGATAATATTCATAAAAATCTGTTGCTGCTGTGAGGGTAGATAAGAATTTGTGCAATAACTTAAAAATAAGTTTAAGACGATGAGAAAATTAATGATCATATTTCCACTAAACAAATGTTACAATTTGATCAATAATTAAAAAACAAACAACAGTAAACCTTGTACAAGAATTGGGATTCAAATGTTGTTGAATCGAATTTACATACATTTTAGATCTAAAATATTTTCTTTAATCACTAAAGCATATTTGCTTCTGGAAACCAAATTTGGATTCCAATCCTCATCCTAATTATTGTTGCTCTGGATATGGAATTAGTCCTTTGAGGTGCAGACCGTGCAGTTGGATCTTGGACAAGGAGACTACATATATTCCTCTTTCTCTTGAAGGATGATCTTACCTGTAAAATAGAATAAAGTGACATGTAAAAAAATAATCGATCCATGATTTTGATAGATCGGAAGTAACATATAAAAAGAACACCAATTTGAACCTTCAACTTCATGCCATGAGAGTAACAGAGACTAATAAAATAACACAAGAACATCCACATAAATAAAACGTTTTTATGATTATCTCATAACTTACCTTTTAGAAGTATGATTGGGTCCAGTTCATCCATCAAAAAATTTCTTAGTCACACCATGAATAAGAAAACCTGGACAAGTAATATTAAATCACAAAAAAATGGAGAGCCGAGTTACTTTCTACCGGATGGTGTTTTTGAATCAGAATCAATTAGAGGAGTTAAACGAGATTGGTTGCGGCGGCGGCTGATCTTGACGACAGACATATCAATGGGGTTTTTAGAAGAAAGAAAAACAGAAAAGAAGATAATTTTAGGGAAGAAGATAATGGACATTAAAGGCGGATATTGAATTAGAAAAGGTTAACGTGTAACTGTTTATGGAAACAATTTTCTTTTTTCAAGTAATTATGGAAACAGTTTTTTTTTTTTTTTTTTTTTTTGAAGCATTAAATTATGGAAACAGTTAACATACGTGTAAACAATTAAATCACCAAGTTATTTTGAAAAGTTATATATGGAGATTTTGGCGAACGGTTAATGCGTGACATAGTGATTTGCCTAATTTTGTGACGAGTTAAAGGCGCTACACATAAGTAAAAATGATTTAAATATTTTAAAATATATTTTTTTCACACTTAAGCACGTTGAAAAAATCATTTATTATTTTCTTTTAACTTTTCTAAATTCAACCTTTATTCACGACACCAATACAAGTGCTGCAATAAACATTTTTGACACTTATCAGGATACAATCCACATAGTACTTTTGTGACACGACGAACGTTGCATATATATAATTTATACAACGTTTTTTTTAATGTCAAAAATAGAGTGTCACAAATAGTGATGTGACAAAAGTTACAATCGCACATCACTTAAAAAATAAAGCGCAAGCAGAGACATAAAGCAGATGGGAAACCTTGTTTTTCGGAAATGATGGTTTCAACCAGGGAATCATGGCCAGATTTTAAACTAACACTCGTAGCCAACTCCAATCTAGCATTATCAAGGACTCTAGCAGCCCATGCGAACTCAATATCATTCTTTATTAGAAGACGAGAGCGAACTTCATTCTCGCGAGCGAGAAGAACATCCTTCTCACTTATGCCACGGTCACTTTCAACTTGAATCTTGAGTTGAGCTTCATGAAATTGCTTCAAAGCCTTTACACATTAGCAATTACTTGGTCTTTGTCAGTAATGAGGGTGTTCCTTTTGGCTTCTAAGGTTTTAATTTTTTCTTTATCCTCACGAAGACGACGTTGGAAGGATCTCACACAAGCTAGCAAAGGTCTATGGTCACAAATAAAGCCTTCATATTTCGACCTCAGTTCTTTATGACTAAGACTTTCTAAACTACGCATGGGGAAGTTATCCAAAGATGCGTTAAGAAGCTCAAAAAGAGCATCGCTCTCATCGATAAGGAGAGCCGCCTCATCGGTTAAGTTATAAAGTTCTGCAGATTTAAATAACATAAGAAATATATGAAAACATAACAAAATTTCACAAGGTATGAGAGAGCGCAAAGAAACACACCTACTAATTGATCATTTCGCTGACGAAGGGTTTCTGCCTCTCGCGTCTTGCTTAAAAGTTCCTTCTTAAGCTTCACACACTCACCCTCCAAAGATTGGTTTTTCCTATGCGATTCAGAGGCAGCTGCATGAGAAGCTCGCGCCGCCTACAAGAATAGAAGAACAGAGGAATTCAAAATTGACGAGGTGTGAAAGAGGGATATTAATTAATCTCGGTTTACAAAAGAAAGACAATACATACCATGGAACCTAGGGAAAGTAGAAACTCGGGGGATATGTCATAGGCATCTCCTCGCAGAGATTCATGACTCATAATGAGGGCATTGCATATGTTAGAAATCATTTGACAGGTGCGGACTAGGTTGTCATCACCAATAGCTGCGAGGGAGTCTTTGAAGATCAGAGACAGCTGAGTCATGGGAGAAGTCGAAGAAGATGCATCGGGGAAGGGAAACTCATTTCCTTGAGAGCAAGGAACTGAAGGAGTAGGAGAAGAGGTAGTAGAAGTAATCTTTCTCTTCTTGTTGAAATTATTCTTCTTGTTAATATTCTTCGAAGGAGCTTTGGAAGCAAGGACTTTAACCCTGGACTTCGCACGAGTGGAAGCCTCCCCCTCGCCCCCATAAGAATCTTCATTGTTAGACACTACACCATTTTTAGGAATTCGCAACAAAAATTCTCAACGGCATTAGGTCGGTTGCGAAATTTCAGTTGCGAATCTTAGTTGCTAATTTTTCGCAACAGGTGGGTGTCGTTACGAATTTTGCAACCTCACAGGCAAGGTTGCGAATTGCAACCGTGCTCAGTTCAAGTGTGAACCACTTGCTTGGTCGGAACACTAGAGCTGATAAACACGCCCCAATCAAACTTTGGTCAAGAGTTCTTCTTTTTTTTCCACCCTCAATCTCAATCTAGCCTATATCCTTCCCCTTAGTCGATTTCATCTTCATTTTCTCTCCGCCACGAACCACAGACTCGGTCTCTCCTCTCGTCACCTCTCCTCTCCATCTCCATCTCCATCTCCATCTCCATCTCGATCTACTCAGCTGAGCTCCTTATTCTCTTCTCAATCTCAGAAATCTATCATCGTATAGAACTCTCTCATGAGGTATAATCTTTCACTTAATTTTTAGGGTTTACAGATTTTGATATCTAGGGTTTCAGTTGTGATTTCGGTTTTTGGATTTCATTTGTGAATATGTTTTTCTCGATTTCACTTTTTCAATTTCTTCTTTTTCTTTCGGTTTTAGATATTCATATGTGAATCTAATCGATTCTAGGGTTTCAGCTCTATTTTTAGGGTTTCAGATGATTCTATTTTTCGATTTTATTGATTTAAGTTTATGTTTTATCGAATCCTAGGGTTTCATTGGAATGTGGGAGTTGTATAAATTGGTTTAGATTTGGTCTTATTGCAGTAAAATAGGATGAATTGGTTTAGATTTGGTCTTATTGCAGTTAACTATGAATTGATTTGGTCTTATTGCAGTCAAATATGAATTGGGGGTCCGACCTTGTTATATTGTTTAACCCCTAATGATTATTGTCTTCAAAAATTGTAGTGTAACTCAGTAACATATCTGTTATATAATCTGCATCATGTTCCTATTGTAAATGTTAATGTTAGTTATAGTTTTTGTTTTCAGTTTGTGGTTCATCTGTAAATTTCCTGTTGTAGTATAACTTAGTTGGTCATTTTTCTTTTTACATGCCCTGCATCCCTGTTAAAAGATGTTTGTCATTCCTTGTTGTAGATTTTAGTTGTTGTAACCCTGTAATTTTTCATATCATCTTAATTTCTGGGTACTATTAGGTGTTGCATAACTGTTTAGTGTGTCAGCATAATCTTGATTTAGGTTAAAGAGTCTGTAGTTGTTTTTCACATATCTTGTCTGTAATTATAGCCTGCATCTTAGTGATAGATGTAACTCTTAATCTCAGTTATCCACTTTTAGTACATATTTGCATTTATTTTGGTTTTAATTTTCTTACTGCATATTGCATTTTGCAGCTGAGCATGTTATCAAGAACTCGTTTCATCAGTTTCAGTATGAGAAGGTTTATATATCATCCTTCCTCACTATTATCATCTGTTACTTCACTAAGTTCAAATTGTGTGGCGATACTAACCATCTTTGGTTGTTCAGGCTTTACCTGATATTGGGGATAAGGTTTCAAAACTGGAAAAAGAATCTGAGATGCTTGATGCTTCTGGGGAGGTGCTTTTCTTTTCGAGAAAGTTGAATTTCTTCACTCTTAACCATTTTGACTTGCATCTTAAGCTTCAACTTCTTGTTTTACAGGCAGAAGTTGTTGAATATCATAAGGTAAGACTTGATATTGCTCTGCTTGAGTGGAAGATGATGTCAGAAATAACCCGACCCGAAAGAGTTCTGTTTTTTCTTTTTCCTGGTAGGCTGGTATGTACAAGCCTAAGCATTTCTGACTGTTGAAGTAACCATTAAAAAAACTGCTGATATTTGTTAGTGGAACTAATAAATAACTAGTTCTCTTCATTTAGTATCTTTCATGACTCTACCTATATACTTTTAACTGTCATTAATGGCAATTTTTATTGTATTCTTAATCATTATTTTTTTAATTTCTTATATATTTGAACTAATTTTCGCTCTTCGTTTCTGTTCTACTTATCTGATTTTTGGTTATATAACTTATATTACAAGTCATGACTTATGATTAGTGATCTTTCTCCATCTGTACATTATGATAAAATGGATGTACCAGTAGGACATAAGGCTTACGTTCCAGAATATTATATTGGGAGCTTAATTGCTTAATGCCAGATGATCATTGATACAGGTTAAAGTACAAGATGGTGCAACTGATTAGGGTTGGGGAGTGGTGGTTAATGTGGTGAGAAATCCTTCATCAGCCTCGAGCACTTTGCCAGCGTCTTCTTCACGAGGTAGTGATTATATAGTGGATACGTTGATCCATTGTTCTCCTGGATAAAGTGAAAATAGGACTCACTCCAAGCCATCCCCACCTCGTCCTGGGGAGAAGGGTGAAATGCACGTGGTGAGTTGAATCTCATGTGAAGCAATAATTTTTACTAAGGGTCAGTTCACTGATCTTGGCAGCTGGGAAAACCTGAATAACATAATGGTTATCATTACATGAATGGGAAAATATCATATCTGTCCATTTCATCAATTGCAGGTTCCTGTTCAGATGCCACTCATTTCTGCTCTTAGCAAAATCAGAATATTTGTTCCTTCTGACCTCCGACCATTGGAAGCTAGGAAAAGTATATTGCTGGCACTGTAGCAGTTGGGTACTAGGTTTCCTCAAGGTCTTCCAAAGCTCAACCCTGTGAAGTTATCTTTATTTTCTTAAGTTACATATTTTATATTTTATCATCTCGCAACATGGTTATCCTTGGAAATGCACATAATCCAGGTGATAGCACTTTATTGTTAACCTAGATTAACTCTTTCCTCTATCTATCATGTACTCAAGTATCTATATCATCACTCTTTACTGTTTTAAGAAAACATAAAAGTCTATCTCCTAGTTTTTTTTTTTATTTTCTTTTGAAGTCTAAATGGTGGTCAAATTTGGACTTGCTTCATTGGGATTTGTTATTTTTGTTTATCTGGTTGGTTCCTTCAGTGTCTAGCACTCAAATCAAACAGGCTTTATGTTTCTTTTGTACTTTCAACTTTTTTTTCACCTTCTTGTAGGATATGGCCATTGAGGACCAAGAATTTGTTGATGTGATGAGTCAAATTGAGGAACTTGAGAAGAAGTTATTTGATCATCCAGTACATAAGGTCTGTAATGCTAATTTTGTAGTTTTAATTTAACTTTGTTTACTTTTTTCCTGCAATTCCGCGAAGAGCTGAAAAACCGATCTCGGGTCTTAAAAAGCTTGGCCATATTGATGTTGATGGTGTTGTGCAGTTGAAGGGACGGGCTGCTTGTCTGATAGACATAGGAGATGAACTTATTATTACTGAATTGATGTTCAATGGTGAATTCATTATTCTGTCTTCTCACTTTTGTAATAGTCACTGGATCAACTTCCATAAGGAGTACTTCACCTATGTATCTAATCCTTACTGAACAAACATGATTAGGTACGTTTAATGATCTTGATCACCATCAAGTTGCAGCTCTTGCGAGCTGTTTTGTTCCCGGAGATCGTTCAAATGAACAAATATATTTAAGAACCGAACTTGGGAAGCCATTACAGCAACTCCAAGATAGTGCGCCAAGAATCGCAGTGGTCTGTTAAGTTTTGGTATAATTGTTTGTTGATTATTTGTTTAAGTAAGTGAATGAGGCTTAAAACACTTTGATATCTTTCAGATACAAAATTCAGATTTTAGTTAATAGTTTATGCAACTCTCTTAATTTTATGGTTTGCAACTTTTGATTCACCTTGATGCTGGCTTCCAGGGTGCAACTTTTGATGAGGTTATAGAAATGACTGATATCTTTGAGATAAGTATCATTCGGCTTGCAAGAAGACTTGACGAGTTTTTGAATCAGGTAATTCCTAAAACCTGCTACACCAAACAATTTGAGAAATGAATCCCTATTTTTATCATCTTACCGAATCAATATATTGCCTTTATCACATTACTGGTGGATTCATCAAATTTTGTGCATCAGTTGAAAGCTGCTGCTAAAGCTGGGGGAGAGGTGGATCTGGAGGCAAAGTTCGATGCTAGTAGTGAGAGCCTACGCCGAGGTATTATGTTTGCGAACTCCCTTTATTTGTAAGATCATGGTTTAGGAAAAACCAGTTTAGTTTGATGAAAATTGTAATCTCAGTATCCTGGGGAAAGTACTATATACTTCCCTTTCTTGCCTACCTTTTGTTTTCCTTATATACACCCTGAGTTTTAGTTTCTCCTCAAAATGTATACCCGCTAATTTTCCTGTAAGATGTATTAGGGTTCTTTTTGTAGCATTGTAGTTTTGCCATGTAATGAAGAGAAACCAAGGAGGTGGTTTTTTTTTTTTTGACGTAAACTAGTAGCCGTTTCCACGATGAGTGCAGATGTAAATTTGAGTGTAGTTTGATACTATCAATCTCTTGCATGAGCTACGTGTTAGTGAGAAGTATTTGGGTTCTTTTGATTTGCTTATATAGCCTATTATTTCGTTATTAGTCTTTGACTCAATCTTTATAACTTTATGCAGTTCAAAGTTTGAAGATGAAATAACAACACAATTGAAGCATACTGGATTTGTAAGTTTATGTAGGAGCAACTGCAAGATTTGTAATTTTATGTAGTATCTCCTTATAGTGATTTAAGTTAGAAGAACTTAGGAATTTCGTAATTTTCCATGAACTGAACTTAGGAACCAAGTATGTTTCTAATGTGTACACTAGTTTGTTGTGATACTTAGAATACATTTGTATCAAATACTCATATTTTTTGTTAACATCAATTGAAGAATCCATTTTTCATAATTTGATATTTGTGGAATGAATGAATGAATGTATGTATATCTGTGGAAATGATGAATGTGGGAACTAGGTAACTGCAGGGGGGAAATGTGGGGGAAATGGATTTTGACCAGGTCAATGAAGACTTGACCTTTTTTTTTATGTTGCAAAATATTAGCAACGTCTATAATATGTTGCTAAGTTAGAACCAGAACCAGTAAATTAGAACCAGAACCAATAATATTTAGTTCCGGGTAGGGGTATTCCTGTAATTAGAAACAGGTTAGCAACGACATGCCTTGGTTACGAATAAAAAGGGTCGCAACGTCAAAGTACGTTGCGAATCCCCGTTGTTGACCAAGAGTCGCAACGGAGCTTATGTCGTTGCGAAAAAATGCAACACCGTGTTTTGAAACGTCACTTTGCCGTTGCGAGCCCGGTCAGCAACGGCCAGGCGCCGTTGCGAATTCCTAAAAATGGTGTAGTGAGAGTCCTCGATATTTAGTCCGCTCACCTTCGCACACAGATAAATATAAGAAACAAAGGCAACAATATTGTTAAAGAAAAGCTAACGGGTATTTCTTACTTCATCAGTGATCGAACATAGCGCATTTAGTGTGCCTTGTTTTCCCGGAGCCTTAAAATCTTTCTTCAACTTGGCAATCTGGAGATGAGAAAATTAATGAATAAACGAAAGAAAGGAAGTAAATGGAATAAAGCTAATGAATGAGCGAAAACATACCACACCATCTCACTCAGGCTAATTGAATACCCAAGGGGAACAAACGGAAAAGCCAACAGGGAGAGGATTTACCGATTTATCAGCACCAAAACCAGTGATGAAAGGACCCTCAAGAATGACAGGATAAACGTCCCATCGATTATCATTAGAGTAACGTGCAGTGCGATTAGACTTATCATTAAAATCAACATCTCGCATAATCTTCTTATCCTCTGCGATACCATCTTTCCCGACTGCATTTAACAACCCAAATGAGATGATTCATTCTTCATAATAGCAATCTTGTAATTTTCAAGAAACTCTCAACTGTATAATCAGAAAGATCAATTTCTAGCTCAGTATATGCGGGATTCCTGTATTCTTTAGGGTAGAGAGATCCTAGTCCAGCCGCACGACGAGCGAACTCCAACATAATTCTGATAGAATCTCCACTCAATTGGAAAATCGCACGCTTGAAGTCATCATGGGATAAAAATTTGGCAAAATAGAGGAATTTGCGGGTTAAAAAGAGGAATGGGGAAGACCAGCGAGAAGTTGCCCTACGAAGACGATGATCTTTTGATCATTCCATTGATCGGTCTCAAACCATTTAGGGTTAAGCGTTTGAATAGGTCCTGATGTAGGAGGAACGGATAATTTAAAACCTTTATCTCTGAATTCAACTTCAAGCTTCTCAAATTCTTGAACCATTCTCCACCCTGGCTTATGCCCCATTGATGGCTCTTACAGAAGGGGATTATAAATATCAAGTTGATTAAGATGATTAAAAAGGCAAATTAGCGGTTAATAAAGATGATCAAAAAGGCAGATTAATATGGTGAATGGAAGATTGAAGCGAAGAAGAGTCAAGAATCAAAGTCAAAATAGAAGAATAGCAAAAACCGCGGCAAAAAAAAAAAAAAAAAAAAAAAGGTTGCAGAGGTTGAAGGAGAAGGAAGAAAGTAAAAAGATAGAGAAGAAAGTGAGAAGGGGATATATAAAGGATTTTGTTCCCACAGATGAAAATTTGCTTTTATGAAAGCATTAATGAGACGGTCGCAGATATCATTCATAACGTGTCCAAAAATAAGACGAGGACAGCAACACGTGGAGTAATTGAGACCGAGATCTCGGAATATTGTCAGTTAAAGAATATGGACAGTTGAGGGGGTGCGAAGGTCTTCATGTAAAAGAGCGAAGGCGACTAACAAAAAATTTCTCTCATCGCTCTTTCTTCAGCAAAGATCGCTAAGAGAAGAGGCAAAATGTAGGGGTTAAATACAACACAACCGATAAATCACGCGAAGCAACTGAATTAGAAATGAGCGAATGGAATTCGCACATATCATATCCTGAATGACGGTATCAGTGACGTCACAAAGTCACGGGTAAAATGTGGAACTTGTATGAAGTTGAGGAGTACGTGCGAAAAGACCAGACACCTGGGTGCGAAGATGTCGCGCGTAAGATCCGAAAATAGGGGTTTTGTTAACTGTCCTCCACTATGTAAAATCCCTATATATAGGACCAGCCACCCTTGAGATGGAAGAGAGGTCTTTTTGAGAGTTGAGATAGAACTTTAGGAGAGAGAAAGTTATTTGCTTCCCAAGTTAGGGTTTTATCTTCTTTGTATTGATTTCTAAACTTAATAAGAAATCTCTTTTAAGTGTTCTTCACAATGGTTCCATAATTTACTATATAGATTGTTTAAGAGGTGTAGTAGTAGGATTTTCTACTACTACACAGTATATATGATGGAATGTGAATTTGGGGTATGAACCAGGTAAGCGATTGATGGTGATATTGCTTAACGAAAGATTTCAAACTTGAGAATGTATTTTGGTTCATACGTTAAAGCAGATTGCATAAATCAATTCTTATATATGCTAATTTGGGTTCGTGAAAATCTCTGGGATAGACAGGAATTATTGCTTCATTTTGTTTGACCTACCGGTCGACCATGCAAAATGTCAAGTATTTCAGTATTCAAGACACTTCCCATGGGGTATGACACTTCCCATGCAAAATGTCATATCCGTTTGATATCAGATCTTCGACTAGGAAAGCATATAATTTAGCAATCTGAACTAAAACTAAAAAAAAAAGGAAATCCTAGAGGCTAGAGCTACAGCTGGGTTGTCGTTTAATCCAAGTTTTTGTTGATCTGTACGAGATATTCTTAAAGCTGTCGAGTATTTGAGTTCCATCTGTTGAGATTAGTAGTCCCAGATTGTCTGGATTGTCTAAGATCCTTTGGTTCATAATCCTTCTAGGAGATAAGAGGATGCTGATTTTTTTTCGTTTTTTTTTTTTGGTGAAATAAAATTTCAATGAAAAATCACGATATTTATTCTTGGAATAAAGGTTATGAGTTTTGGTCCAATTGGATATCGAACTGTATGAGAGTTTTGTAATTTATGGCCTGAGCTAGGCAATCTAGCTAACTAAGTTTCGTGCAGGTTATTGTTATTGGTTAAATTTAGGGTTTCCTTTTTCTCGAGTGATCTTATTGCTTTCCTAATTTCTTTTTCTAGTTATAATGCTTTTAGGAAACATTGAAGCATATATTAGATGACAAGGTAGGAAAACTCTGAAACTCAGTTTTGTGCAGGTTATTGTTATTGGTTAAACAAACAACTCTGATACTGGTGTTTGAGTTACCATGGATGATACTGGTGTTTCAGCTATCAAGGATGATAATTGGGTAAAAAGATACTTCGATAACTTAACTGTTAAAGTAGTCAAGAAAAGGAACAAGCCACCAGTAGGCAAGGGAAGGAACAACTCTGATGCTCCAGTTACATGGATAGACAGATACTTCAATTACTTAAGTTCTAGAGTTGCATATGATGGTTCCCCCAAACAAATTATGTATCCAAGATCTGAAATCAAGGAACCATCAATTGATTTAGAGTCTTCACTTAAGATGTTTTTCCAAGAAGCAGCATGTGATGCAGATGACTGGACGGATGTCCACACGAAGTACAATGACAGGAGGTCATTCCCTGCGTTTCTTGACCTGTTAGAACCGTCTGGCCTGGAAAAGTATGCCTCCAATGAGGTACGCAACTAAGTTTAACTTTTTTTATTCCTCGCATCTCTGCCTTTATTCCAATCTCATGTCTCGTGATTTTATCATATTGGTACAGGATCATGACATCAATATTAGGTACCCTCAAGATGGATGTTGGTTGTCCCTTAAGGTGTCGCCAGATGTTGTTGTTGCAAATAAATGCTATGGTGGAAGCTTGTCGTTGATGAAACTTTTGCGAAGAATTCGTTTAGAATCTGGCGATCATTTCAGGCGAGAACAGGTAACTAATATTTACTGCTTGAAATGCCATCTTTGCTTTATTTTGGTTTAGGATAGGATTTGACATATTTTTTATGACTGTGGCATGTCTGCGTCTCTTGATAGGCTAAGTTGCTGGAGTCTTTCCTCGATCACCTCATCAAGATACAGCAGGAGCAGCGGTTGGTTGCAAAGAGTTTCTCCGAGCATCTGGAACGATTGAGAAAATCTGATGCAGTTACTGTTGATGATGATGGAGATAGGCACAAGTGTCCTCTTATCAGTTCCGAGCACGCCGTGGACTCCTATATTTGGCAACAAAAGGTAAGTCTTTAACCTGCTGAATCAATAAGTATCTTTGCTAATTCCGAATTACTTAACCTTCTTTCGATGTTTCAGCACCTATTCGATAGTCTGTGTACAATGTCACGTGAATCGGCTTGGTTGCTGAACACACTCAAGGATTCATATTTTAGTAGTCCCTCATCTATCAAGGAGTCCAACAAGATTCTTGACATCATCTTGGTTTTTGTTTCAAGTTTCAAGAAATCAAAGGTACGTAAGATCCATTCTACATATTTCCTGTTTGTTCTTAATTATCGGGACCATTAAATGTTATACTCTCTCCGTTCCATTTTAATAGTTAGTATCCTTTTTTTTATGTTTTTTAACTATCGAGTTTCTGCTCTAGGAATCGTTGGATCAGTATCTTCTTGATGAATGTTGCCGCTTTAATGATCATCCCAAGCAATTGGTTATGCAAAATGATGAAATATTAGATGATTTTGGAGGGTGCATAAAAAATCTCCAGGAGCAAGGCGTTGAAAGAAACTCTGCCGCAGAAATGCTGCTTGGATGTTTTGTAGATGTAGTCAATATGCACTACAACTTTATAGAGCGAGGCAATCGGTCGGGTGACACCCGTTCTCCGTTTCAATGTGCGTTTTCTGAGGCTGCCAAGGAAACATCAGAGCTGATAAATGAAACAGTAGAGAAACTAAATTCAGTCAGGTGTTCTGATCTTACTGGCGGAGGCTCTCCACTTGGATGTATCGCTTTGTGGAGGATTCTATTTGAATCATCTCTAATTGATCTTCGGTTGGATCTTATATGTAAAAAGCACAGTGAAACAGTCAAACTCGGGGTATGCACACATTCTTTTCTCATCATTTTTTTTTTTTTTGATGAAACATTCTTTTCTCATCATGTTTATACCTTAATCATGATTCCGTTAAAATTATACCAATTGGTTCTTACATTCATGCCCTCATCTGAATTGAATGTACTACAGGTTCAACTGTTTGACACTGCTACAAATGATCAATTGGATGAAATTAGGCTGTCGATTAATAAACTATTGACAGTTGCCGAAAGTGTCCTAGTTGAATTTATAGCCATGCACAAAACAGTATGTACTCTATCTTTTAACTTTGTCCACTAGAATCAAGCACTTTTTAATATGTTTTACCTGTATATACGCTATCTTGAATCAAACTTTTTTACCATCGCTGCAAGGTTTTAAGGCTAGAAATGTGATTTTGAATGGCAGGTGGCAGAAGTTTCCTATATGCTAGGAGATGCTTTTACAACTGGTGGTGCTGGTATGAGGGGTTTGAGTGATGTTACGCATCCTGGGACTTCAAGCAAGCAAGGTGACCAAGTAATGGATTTCAATCTCAATGATTTCCCTTGGGATAAGCACAATGTTCCTAGTGCTACGATTGGTCCTAATACGAAGAAGTTGCCAAAGTACTACGAAGGCTGAGTAGTGCTATATTTTAGATATTCCTTGAAAATTATACTGTAGTAACGACAAGAAAAAAAATGAATGTTGTTTTTTTGTGCTGTTATGCTCATCATGATTACTCACATGCTCATGGAGAAGTAATGGATTTTCATTAGCGAGGAATTAAGGGCCTTCATTAACAGTCCATTTGCTCTGCTCTCTGGAGATGAGATAGATCTTTGTTATCTGCTTTCATTTTGAATGAATTTAACCAGAAGCGCATCTCTCTATAGTTTAATACTAAAAATCATGAGGTGGTTACAAGGGTCTAAGTTTTTTTTTTTTTTTTTTTTTTTGCGTTTACTGCTGTCAAAATTGAGATTACCTTAATGTGTTAGAATACATGCATCCAACTCAAAACCAATTGGCAATGAGTGGAGTGGCCCATAGAGTTATAACCAGCAGGATCTTAGATTGTCTAGACAATGTGGGACTAATACACTACAAGAAAATGTGGATTTAGTGTCAAAAAAAAATTGTCAGGAAATCCCCATTTTTTGTCTCGAAATATTTTCTGAGATGGATTTTTTTTTGGTCACGAAGTTGTCTCAAATACCCCGTCTGGGAAAGTATAGCGCGACAAAATTACGAACGGTCACGAGAAAAATTAATTAACAACTAAAAATTTATCGTCAACAAAGGTCTCTTTCACCAACAAAATAAAATTGTCTGTGAAAGTTATTTTAATGACGAAAAAATTCGATACCAAAAGGTATTTTTTGGCGAGCAAGATTTTTGTCCCAAAAATGTAAATTCCAGGACAAACTAATTTGTCTTTAATGATAACTATTTAAGACCAATGAAAATTGTCTCAAAAAGGAAAGTTTTGTATCAATTTAATTTGTCTTTAATGATAACTATTTAAGACCAAAAAAAATGTCTCAAAAACGAAAGTTTTGTGTCAGTTTAATTTGTCTCTAATAGTAATTACCCTAAATATCAAATTTTGAAGACTAACTTGTTCGTCTCTGAATATTTTATTAGTGACCAAATATTTTGCCTACAAAAAAAATTTCGGAGACAAAATTCCTCCTCTCCGAAAGATTTTCTTTTGTCTCTATTTTTTTTTATCAAAGACAAACTATTTTGCCTTTAAAACGAACTTTGAAAGACAATTTCTTTTTGCCTCCAAAAACAACGTGTTTTGTCCCTAAATATTCCGTCAATGACGACTCACTTTGTCTAGAAATGTTTTTTTTAAAGACAAATACTTTGTCTCTAAAAAACCGCCTCTCAGCATCATAATCAATGACAATAAATTTTGCCTTAAAAATGAATTTCTCAGACAACTTTCTTCTTCATTAAAGAGGTTTTTTTGGTCCCTAATGACTTTTTTAAGGACGACTTGTTTTCCTTAGAAGAGAGTTTCAAAGACAAAATTATTCGTCACTACAAGCTTTTTATGAACTGCAACCGAAAATAATATCAAAAATTCACTCAATTTTCTTTATTCGTTTTTTTTTTTCACAATATAAAATCATAACAGATATGGAACACAAGATTTAAATCAAATATTTAAATATGCCATTACTATGCCAAACAACCTAAAAACAATAAAACCAGCATAAATTGAAATTCATCTAGAAATGAAATCTCTTGTATATTGTTCTAAACACTAAAAGTTTGAAATACTATATTTATAACAACTTGAAACCCTTCATCCAGGTCCATTTGGTTCACCATTTGAATGGATATATCTTGTTGGAATAATTCGTAATCTGCTTGCATCTTCCGGATTCTGTTTTCTAGGTTTTCAACCAAATCTCCAGAAGGCGCATAATGCTCATGTCTCTTCTTTTAAATCTCATTCCAAGAACCTCATTGTAAATATCAGTTTCATCTCTTTGTTCTCCTTCAATGATACTTTTTTGTTGGAGCTGAATCATCTTATCCTATATAAAAATTATATGTTAGTTTACAGGTTCATGAAATTAAGAAAAATAATTAGACAAAAATCAAGATGATGTAACTTTGTGTTGCTTACAAATTTTATTCGGTCTTCGTCTTTAAGCTAATGAAACAGAAGCACCTGGCTTCTCTATGGCTGCGACAAAAGGAAAGCAAGTGAGAGAAGCTTCAAAAATGGGCCTAACATTGTTGTCTCGTATTACAGTACATTCATGTTAACTTGAAAACAGGCCTTGGTGTTGTGTTTCAGTAAGGTAGAAGATTACTGCCACCAAGTAAGTTGGCATAAGATAGAACAACCATGACCATACTCCAGTAGTTAAGATAAATGTAAGTTGGCAACTTGAAAATTAATGCATGGAAGTAAATCTTTAGGCCAAACAGTTATAAATGTTATCACACAACTTGGTTCTGGACCCTATCCCATGCCATCTACAGTCAACTTGGTTTGTCTAATGGTGATTAGTTAAGATAAAATGGGTGACAACAGAATGTCAGTATGGCAGTAGAGATGAAAGCATATAGAACCTGTTCGACCATAGCACGTCAGCAGTTCTATTGTGCTAATTATATGCTTTCCTAGTCGAAGATCTGATATCAAACGGATATGACATTTTGCATGGGAAGTGTCTTGAATACTATTAGAGACAATAGTAAACAGACGGGGATCAGTTGGTGATGAAATTCTGCAATATTTTATTAGTGACCATCCAAACGGATACTGGCACTGGTGGAGATTGATTTTGGTGCTAGGCTGTCAGCCTCTAGGCTCTAGCTGCTGCACTGGTGAACAACATTCTTAAAAAAAGATCCTAATTTCTAATGAAGTTGAGTGAATAGGGGATCAATCTCCACCAAAATCAATCTCCACCATACATCAGATACTGCTCCATTTACACTTACTCGATCCATTTCGAGGGCCTCTGATTATTTGATGCATAAGATCAGTCAGATTCCCCTTATCACTAAGTCACATGGCATATAACACCAGTCCCATCCCTTAAATAAATAAATGCAAAATAATATTAGGCGGTAAAATTTCAAAATTCGCGCCATTTCTTTTTCCTTTATAATTTACACTCGCCAATTTTTCTATGTCTAGTCAAACCACTTACAGAAATTCATAGAAATTGAGGGTGAACAATAACAACTCAGAAATCCTACATTTCTAAAGCTCGTTCAGATTTCGTTCGGCATCTCTCTCTGTGTTTTTCAGGTATATTCTTTCTCCCTAACTTGCTTTTCTGCTAAAAATTATGTTTATTTTGGTGTTGATATTATGTTGTAATCAATGAACTAGTACTGAATAAAAATGGGTTGGTTTCAATTTGGTGCCTTTGTGGAAGAGCAAAGACCCAGAAGTTGTAATCAAATAAAGAACTAGAACTGTAAATTCATGGGGTTCTCAAATGTATAATCCAATTTGGGTTTAAAACTTTAACGAAAAAAGAACTAGAACTGTAAATTGATAGGTTAAACCAACATATTTCAGCAATTAGTGTTTGTATTTCAGCTATGAAGTGATATGTGTTTTCTGTTCATTTTTCGGAATGCAGGAATGGCGAATTTACATCAAGATATGGTATTAAACATCATTGTTAGGTTGCCTGTGAAGTCAATCTTACGGTTCAGGTGTGTATCGAAATCCTGGTGCAAGTTATTGAAAGACCCTGATTTTGTGAAAAAACACCTAAATCATGCAATTCAGATGAATAGATTCAGCGTAATGATGCTCACTTTTTTTGGACCTTTTTGTTATGATAATGATACGGACACCTACACTTTAACTTATGATCCATCATTGTCTACATTGAGTGACCCTGTTCGTAATACTTTTCCTTCGAGAATTAGAAGTTTGGGAATAGAATTTTGGGGAACCTGTAATGGCTTGATTTGTGGAAGCCCTGGTGGTGAGCATTGTCTTGTCCTTTGGAATCCAGCAACTAAGGAGTATAAGAGAGTAACTGTACCAATTGAGTCAGGGAATGAATTTAGTTACCGTAAACATGCATTTGGTTATGATGATGAGATTGACGATTTGAAGGTTGTAAGTTTTGTGGGGATTGAGAGTGAAGATATTTGTGAAGTTCAAGTATATACACTTAAATCTAATTTATGGAGAAGGCTTGAGAATATACCTTATGAGCTTTGTGCAACGCAACTCGAAATGACTCAAGTGTAAATGGAGCTACACATTGGTTAGCAAGAAGTGGATCCAAGCCCAACAAAGTCATAGCCTCTTTTGATTTCAAGGATGAGAAATTCAATATATTGCCCCTACCTAGCTTTTGCGATGTATATGCTGGAACGGAGTTGTGTTCATTGGGAGGTTCCCTTTGCTTACATTGTTCTGTTGGCGTTTGCACTGATATATGGGAGATGGAGTATGGAATGACTAAATCTTGGGCTAAACTCCTCACCTTTAGCCAGGATACTATCTTTCAGTTCACTACACAATCGGTTCCGCTTCAATTTGTCAAAAATGGTGAGGTTTAAATTGGATACGACACTGATGTTGGTTATCATCTGGATTTGCATGACATAAAAGCGTGGAACATCCATGAATTTTAAGGCTCATCCTAAGCGGGAATCATACTATGCCACTACCTTTGTCTATGTGGAGAGCCTTGTAACCCTTAATTCAGGTGCTTAAACCAGAATAGATAGTTCAAGACTACAAAGATGAGGTAAGTATTTATTGTTGTTATGCTTAGTTTGAAACTTATCTGTCTATCTCTTATGTTTGCTATGTTTATTTCTTTACGGCATTCCACAACTATGTATACTACTGTTGCTTTTCTTAGTTTGTACATTTTAGGAATAATCTTCTTGCATAACCAATTTTAATATAGGCTTACAACTTATACGATATTATTTCTACCTTTACAATCAAAACAATATGCAATATTTTCTGCTTTATTCATGTCATTGATAGTTAGTATGTTCTCTCTCCAGCACTTCTCAAATTAGCAGTTTCAGCCTTGTTGTTACTGAATAATTCGGCTGTTTTGATATTGGAGACGGTAGGTTGTGCGACTAGTGACTATCAGAAGCTTATTTTATGACATTTGTATGCGTTTTCTTTAAATCTTAGTCTGTCCAATTGTCGATTTACAGAACCAAATAGTGCTTTATCAATATATAAGTAGGCCTACTTGATCATATTACGGCAGTAATGTTCAGTATGTCTCAGTCTTATACTGATTAAGTAAGACACTATATTGTGGTTCTAGTCAATTTTTGAAGATTATTTATACCATATGTTTGTTCTTAAATTTGTTTCGGCCAACTATCAGCTCGCAGAACAGATCAATCCTCAGACGAGTTTAAACAATTACTTTTGTTAAAAATCATCTTTTTTTGTCACTCCTTTCTATCAAGTTCTCATCATTCTGCACCCCATGCTGGTAGCTTCTGAAGATTATATTAGAGGCAAACGAAGATTTCAGTTCGTACTTGGCAATCTTTTTACTAATTATTGGTAATGCAAGTATAGCTCTTTGTTATTGAAAGAATCACTTGATGTTTTTCATGTTATTTGTAGGCGTTTTTCTTCTTCGGGTGGTTTATATATATTTTTTTCTTTCTTTTTGGTACTTTGGAAGAAGAGATTAAAAGATTTAGTTAATGTATGGATGGAATCTGAATTTTGTATATGAACCTGGTAATTGTATGAATCTGAATTTCGTGGTACAGCAGATTGCATTAATCGATACTTATGCTCATATTGGGTTCCTGAAAGTCTCTGGGACATACATGACAATACGAAGATGACCATTTGTTCAAAACAAGACATGATGCGCAGTTAATAAATTATTGTTGCGTCCCATGAATCCATGATATATTGTTAATGATGACATCCGCTGAATATCAAAAGAAGGTTCTATCGAATCAGGTATTTTGAGGGTTGATGCTCTTGGTTAACTTCGATATTCCTTGCTCTCTAGCTACGTAGCTAACTGAAGCGCACTGATTACATAACTCAATTTAATGCACAAACATGGGAGGAAATATGTTCAACTAACTAAGAACTTCACAGTTTAAGTTGAAACTCAATTTAAGAAAATGGAATGACGTAAAACAAAACTTGCATTATGTTTCAACTTAAAAGTACATAATTATTTGGAATACATCAGCGGGTACTCCATCCCCATTACAAAGAATCATAAACCAACAGATTAATAAGTAGATGCAGGCCCTTCAACAGAATGAAGAAAGCTAGGTCTTCTATCTGGAGTCAGTCTACCACGACCTCGTCCATTGAGTATAGGAAGAAAAAGAAACAAACAAAACCAATAAAGTCCCAAACAACTATCCAGCGCAAACCCCAACATCATAGCTCAACGGAAATATTTATGGATGCTTGTATAACAAACAAGAGTTGTGCCCTTAATTCGATCCACCAGTTCTTTTTTAATCTCCAACTTTTCAATGAACCGATTTACGAGAACTTTTATTTTTTATCCTGGTTTTATCCGATGCCCATTTGTTTCCAATGACAAAATCGCGATCCCAAAAATCTTTAAAAAATTTTAAAAAATTTCCCTGTTCTTGTCTTGGTTCTGCCGGCAATTCTGCGAATAATATTTATAAAATCAGGCTTATAATTTAACCATACCCAAAATATTGGCTTGCACATTCCTAGATTCTCGTCGGTCATCTGTTGGACTTGTGTTTAATTTTTTTTATATCAAAGATTCATCTATACACTAGGAACTTTAGTATCAAAAAAAAAAAAAAAAAAAAAAAATACACTAGGAACATTTAGAAACATTTACAACATAGTGATATTAGAAAAGAGATTAAAAAAAAAATCTTTAATTTTATAATAGAAAAGAACTAGTTGAACCAAATGACCAATGAAAAGGTAAGAAATTTGCACAACTGGTTTTTAAGGATGTACAAATACAATATATTTCTGCACACATGCATTTTTAAGGATGTAGCTCTAAACCATTGTTCCAAACCATACAAACAAAAAAAATAAAAAAAACCATATTAAGTAATTGGTAAAAGAGTAATAATTTATTAAATACTTACGTGCAGTAACTGATGCCATGATGATCATCACAAAGAAAAAGACCCCGGAAAAAATGCTAATGAAATCTCTGGCCATTCTGAATTTTTTCTCACGCTTAACGGATCTTGAAGTAATAACCAGTTTCAACTTAGTGTTCTATTTATAACTTATGGCCCTTGCTTCAGCTGGAATAATGACAGCTGCTGCTTGAAACTATATATATGCAAAGCACGTCTTAACCATTATTAATGAACAAAATCTTCAAAATATTTGGAAGATGGGTGTGTACAGGGTGCACGTTCTCCTTCCCTTTATTCTATGAAGTTGTGCTTAGCATGATTAGATGCACATGTCATAAAAGATTTTGTGCATCTTCCTTCTGATATAAGAACCAAATAATAATTCAATCGACGCCATATAATCCGAATTACCAACGGTTTGGAATTTCGTTTTCTAAAGCATTAAAGATATTTGAAAAAAGTTGAAATGGGATTACTTCGTTCGGTAAATTTCCCAAGCTTTTTGACCTTTTGAGGTAGCACCCATGAGATTTTTACAATTTGGGTAAAAAATTTCCTGCCTTACTTTTTTAAAATGAAATGTGTAAATTGAGTCTTTTTCACTAATTTTGAAATGTTTTATAGGTCGGTAGACCAGGTTATTACAATCTTATAAAGTTGGGGGATGACCAAGATCAAGAGTTTTTGCTGATTCTATAATTTCCAAAACAATTGTATTGCTGCCGTTTGGGATCACAATATCTCTCGGAAGGTGAATAAACTTCCTTGAGGAGTCCTTGCACCGGATCCCCAATATATATTTCATAGCATAAAAGTCATTAACTACAGAGAATAATATCTTGACAGGAAATAAGGGAAATAATATCTATTACACCCCCTTAGTCTTAGCGGGAGAGGAGCAGACGTTTAGACTAGAACGAAAACGAATAAATAGTTGTCTAGGGAGATCCTTGGTGAAGATATCGGCATATTGATTTTCAGACGGAATGTGCAAGACACGAATGTCACCAATACGAACGTGCTCACGAACGAAATGTATGTCGATCTCCACATGTTTGGTGCGTTGATGCTGCACCGGATCCCCAGACATGTATATAACACTCACATTATCACAATAAACCATGGTAGCACGCCGTAATGGTATATGTAACTCAAGAAGAAGATTATGAAGCCAGGTTGTTTCAGCAACAACATTGGCAACCCATCGATATTCCGTCAAAGACTAGAGCGGAAACAGCTTGTTACCGACGCTTGGAGGACCAAGAGACGAGGTTGTCTCCGAGAAAGATACAATAACCAGAAGTTGACCGACGTGAGTCTGGACATCCAGCCCAATCAGCATCAGAGTATGCAGTTAGGCCAGAAATAGTGGAAACAGAAAAACAAATCGTGATCAATAGTACCCTAAAGATATCGAAGTATGCGCTTGAGAGCATGCATGTGAGGCTCTCAAGGGTCATGCATGAATAAACAAACCTGCTGAACCGCATAAGATATATCCGGTCGGGTGAAAGTAAGGTACTGTAATGCCCCGGCTAAGCTTCTGTATAAAGTAGGATCCGCAACTGATGGACCAGACATGGCACTGAGCTTGGATTGAGTGTCGACCGGAGTAGCTACTGAATTGCAGTCAGTTATGGATGCACGAGCAATGATGTCCTTCGTATATAATGACCGAGATAAAAACAGCCTCGAGGATGAACGAGTAGCAAATGATACCCAAAAAATGATGCAACGGGCCAAGATCGGTCATAGAAAATTCACGTTTCATCATGTCAATGAAACGGTACAGAAGAGCGTCAGTGGAAGCAGTGAGTACAATATCATGAACGTATAACAGCAAGTATGCGGTGTCCAATCCTGAATGCAGAGCCGATCCTGTGCGTTTTAGGGCCCGGTGATCCTGTGCGTCACGCCAAGCCAAACACCCTTACCTTCGCCCTAGCCGCGCCATGCCGAAGTAGCGCCCGCACCTAGGCTTGCAAACCATGCAACCTAGGCCAAATTGGCCACGCATGCCATTGGCACATGCCAACACACTCGCCGGGTAGCTTTTCTCACTGTGGCGTGGCCCTAATGAACGAGCATGCCATTGGCACATGCCAACACGCTCGCTGGTAGCTTTTCTCACCAGGGCGTGGCCCTAATGGCCGAGCATGCCATTGGCACATGCCAACATGCTCGCTAGTAGCTTTTCCTACCAGGACGCAACCCAAATTGTCCACGCATACCATTGGCACATGCCAACACGCTCGCTGGTAGCTTTTCCTACCAGGACGCGACCCAAATTGGCCACTCATGCCATTGTCACATGCCAACACGCTCGCTGGTAGCTTTTCCTACCAGGGCGCGACCCAAATTGGCCACGTATGCCTTTGGCACATGCCAACACGCCACGGTAGCTTTTCCTACCAGGGACGCGACCCAAATTGGCCACGCATGCCATTGGCACATGCCAACACGCTCGCCGGGTAGCTTTTTCTACTGGGCGCGACCCAAATTGGCCACGCATGCCATTGGAACATGCCAAACATGCTTTTCCTACCAGGACGCGACCCAAATTGGCCACGCATGCCATTGGCACATGCCAACATGCTCGCTGGTAGCTTTTCCGCCCGACACAACCCAAATTGGCCACGCATGCCATTGGCACATGCCAACACGCTCGCTGGTAGCTTTTCCTACCAGGACGCTACCCAAATTGGCCATGCATGCCATTGGCACATGCCAACACGCTCGCTTGCGCTTTTCCTACAGGTCATGCCCCAAGTTGGCCACGCATGCCATTGGCACATGCCAACATGCATCGCTGGTAGATTTTCTTACCATGACATAGCCCTAATGGCCATGCGTGCCATTGACACATGCCAAACACGCACGCTGGTAGCCTAACTTGCAAACCGTGCAACCTACCATCAAGGCATTCCGCACACGACATTGGCACTTGCCATACACGTCACTAGCAGCTCTGGCATTGCCACTTACACTCAACGTACAACCTACCACCAAAGCATTCCGCACATGCCACACACGCCATTAGCAGCTCTGGCGTTGCCACTTGCACTCAAGGTGCAACCCGCAACAAAGGCATTCCGCACATGCCAGTGGCACATGCCACAATCGCCTCTAGCAGCGCCACTTGCACTCAAGGTGAAACCAACACTCGAGACATCAATACAAACTGGGGGATGCTTTCTAGGGTTTTTGTTTGGCGGTCACAGCATGCAAAGTACACTACACTTACATTAAGAAAGCGTGAATAGGAATAAAGCAGTCAAATAAATGAGGAAATAATGGTGAAAATGTTTTCACCCATAAACACCTTGCGGTTACCACATCCTCCCATTATTTCACCCTTTACTCTATTCCTTCATGAGGCCAGGGTACGTTTCAGCCTCGACTTGTATAAATAGGTCTTACCTATTTCCACCAGACAACAAGTCTCGGTCAGGAGAAAAATACAACACTCTCAGAAAAGGCAACTTTGCAAGCTCTCCAAAAAGCTTTCATCTCTTGCAAGCTTCCGAAGCTTTCACTTTCTGATACAAGTCGAGACACTACTCTCCCAAAATTATTCTGGTCTCAACACCTTTCTTTGCTTCCCTCCCCAAATCAACCCTTCTCCTCCACTTTGTGACCGAAGCAAGTCTGGAACGACCATTTCTTGGTTTAGGCCGGACTTGTACAGATTGATCTCTCGAATCTAGAAAGTGCTCACGTGCAGCACATTTGTTTAGGGTTTAAACCAGTTTCTCACTCACCTACCGAATTTACCGAAATCGGCGTAAACGATTTTTACCCATAAACACCAGCATAAAGGTTTAAAACCCTAACACCTGGATCAGAGCAGGTCGATTCACATTCAATTTTCACCCAATTTTTTTTTCTATACTACAATGGGTCATGATTAAACAGAAAACCTTAAATCCGTAAACGAGAGTGTGACTAGTCTGGCTAAAACAGTTGATGACTTCATTAAAGCCATGGCACAACAAAAGCTTGAGGAACAAGAGAGTAACAAAACCAAGGCGGTCGATAAACGTCAAAGAACGGGAGGAAGAACGAAAGTTGCTCGTAAAGGTGAACTCGAAGATAACAACACAAAGTCCTAGCAAACGCTCTCACCACAAAGAATCACATCTGCTCTCACCACGCAGCTGACTCAAACTACCACCACTATCAATACCCAACTTACTGCTTCCCTTCGTTCAGTTTTTGCTGATTATATGCCTCAGCTGAATCAAAATCATGGTCATGGTGCTCATCCACCTCCGCCCCCACCTCCACCCCCACCTGGTGGTCATCAAAACCCGACCAGAGCCAATACAATCAATCTTAAGTTCCCTACTTTTGATGGAGAATACCCTGATGGTTGGATATTTCAGGCTGACCAATACTTTACTTTGCATACAACTTCTAAGGCTAAGTCCTATGGGTTAGATTGGACTGCTAGATTGGCCAAAAAGTGTTGCAAATCATGAAAAAAGTGTGGGAAAAAAGTTAACACTCAATCTGGCTACTTCTCTCCTAGCAATTTGCTGCTCATGCAAGTCGCACTATCGGCGAGATTGAAACGCTGAATGGTGTGGCGCTCAAAAAGTGATGCAAACGCTGGATGGTTCGGCGTTGTACGAATATTCCAGAGAATAACGCCGAATGGAGCGGCGTTGAGTGTGGTGAATTAAACTCGATTTTAGATGCAGAGAAGCACTCCTAGCAACGTGATGTAACTTAACTATGCAATTGAATTTGAACCAGTACCATAGCTGTACCCATAGTTCCATTAAAAACGTAGACTAGCCATATGTACAGGTAAACATCAACGGCTAAGAACAAAGACCATATTAGATGGAAGGCTAAAAAGGCAGAGAAGGTGTGCTTCGTGGCATATGTTCACCGTAGCTGTACAGGTAAACATCACGTACGGTTAACCTTTTTGAATTCAATGATGTACTGCCATCTGTGCAATAAGGTGTGCTTCGTGGCTCGAGCACACTGACCTGTCTATATCCAAATACATTTTAATATCCAAATAAATGTCCAAATACAACAGTGATGGGATGGGATGGGGTGGGGTGATAGACACGATCAATGGTAAATTATTGAGCGTTGTTTGGTTCAGCATCGGACGTTGCACGGATCAGCGTTTCTCTGCTAGATTTGCCATCCCATAGGACTTAGGAGGTTGCCCTATCTGACGTGGATGGCCAATTTAGCAGCTAAATATCTAGCCCATAAGGACTAAGCCTAATCCCTTGAAGATTGCAATATATACATCACATCTTAAAGGTGATGCCTATGTTTGGTATCGTTGATATTGTTGGAATAAGACCACGGCTACAGTTACCACATGGGATTTGTTGTTACTACCATTAAATAAACTGATTAATCTTCAACCAAAAACAACATTGATATAATTTCGGCAACAAGAGTTAGTGCAGAAGAAACCAAAACTACTTCTCAGAAGGAAAAAGTAAATCAACAGGACGACGAGGATTCATATATTTCACAAAAGTTTAATGCATCAGTTGATGGCCAATCTTAATGGAGCTAAGCTCCAATCTTATTAGCGTTTTTTTTCTTAGCCGTTAGATTCTCAACAACTCAGTTTAAATCTACGGATAAAAAAAACGCCAATCTTAATGGAGCTAAGCTCCAATCTTATTAGCGTTTTTTTCTTAGCCGTTAGATTCTCAACAACTCGTTTTAAATCTACGGATAAAAAAACGCTAATCTTAATGGAGCTAAGCTCCAATCTTAATAGCGTTTTACGCTATTCTTATTAGCATTTCTTGTCCTCTACCGCGCCATTCTTATTGGCGTTCAGCGCTATTTTTATTGGCGTTTTTGATGGATTCCACGAACCCTTCCACGAAACCATGGAAGGTTGTTTGGATTTTCTGTGGAAGACCCCAACTTGGAAGCCATTAGACTTGACATTCCATGGATTTTCCACACTTGGAATAGCTTGGATTCCACCATAAGACTTGCTCTAAGGAAGAAGAAAGTCAAGTCGACCAGATTTTGCTTCATCCACTGGAACTTAATGACTCTTGCGTAAAGACTAGCAAGGCTCGACTTGTGAAGTTAACTCAGGATAGCTATTTTGTGCCTTTTGATATGTCTGTCGATGTGTTTAATTATCGATCTCTTGAAGATACAACTACAGAGAATTACTCTGGAAGATCTCGCGGACGTATATTTTCAAATGCCAAAAGAGTATCACTGGCAAAGAAGTTACAAATTAATCCAATATGCGCACGCATGTGATTACTTCTATATGTAGCTATGCTGTTGCGTTGATTGCTGTTGATAAACCAGGCACTATAGTTCAAGTAGATTCGAGCTGGCTTTTGATAAAAAATCAGGTTGTTTTGGAGTCTTGGCATGACAATTATAACATTTTTTCTGGGAGACGTTATAACTATTGCAGAGCTTCTGGTCCTACCTGGAGCTTGTACAATTATTGCATGGCAAAAGACTTTATTGGATGTGAAAAGACCAAACAAGTGACTCTCAAGCTTATTATGAATTTTAACAGTGATGCACCATGGATAGAAATTTTTGAAGTGTTCAAGCAGGTATTTATTGATGCCGATGTCATTCAATATAGTTGGTTGATGGAAAATTTTTGCATGAATGATATGGGTTACAAACAACTAGCAAGCTGCACAATTGGACTCTACAACCAACTGAGTGGTAACTATTGTTTTTATAGTTCTTATGATTATTCTCGCATGCAATTTGATCGTGGTAGACAGCATGTAGTTATTAGCAGGTGCTCTTACTGTGATAGAAGTAGTTTTAAATTCTACTTTGCTATGAATGGGTCAATTTTCAAGTATGGATACCGATTAGATACTCTACTTACGAATTTGACTGTATTCGTATTTTCTCAAGATGGTGCCACTAATCATGTGGGTAATGTGTTTGGGACAATATCACAAAGAAAAGGAATAATTGACGACTGTTGTGCTGATATGAGTAACGGAGATGCCGGCTCTGGCTATGAGTTGCGGTGTCCTGAGCCATCTTGTAATACTGCTGTTGGTCAAGACATGATAATCGCATTCGCTTGTGAAGAAGAAGGGCACCGTCCGGTTGACTGCGGCACAATGGAGAAGTGGATTTTGAAGAACAATGACGAGTCTGAACACGTAACATGGCTGTTAGCTAATTTCAAGCCTTGTCCAAACTGCAAACGACCGATCGAGAAAAGTTTCAAGGTGTAACTTATTTTTATGAAGTGGTCAATTTGTAAATTTCGGTTTTGCTGGGTATGTCTTGTTTCCGTAGATAATCATTCTTGTAATGGATATAAGGGCGATGTGGCAAATAACAACTTGGAGAGAAACACAGCTAGAAAACATTTGGCGAAATATATTCATTACTATGAAAGATGGATAGCTAGCCATATGTCGTTGGATCAGGCAGTGATATCTATGAGGAATTTGGAGATATATCACCAAGATTATGGATTTGTACAATTTGAAAAAGATAATTTTTCTCCAGATCCTAAGCAACAGGTTGTTTCAAAAGTTTCATCGACAAAATATGACGAGTTAAAAGTTTTCATGAGTACTGCAAAACAAATGATTATGGCATGGAAAAACACACTTTTTATGGGAAAAATATAGCTTGGTCCTTTTTTAGGTGGGTCCATGTCTGTTTAGTCCTTTGGTCAAACGCATATTACTGTTTGGTCCATAATTATTAAAAATATTAAACTGACAAAAATACCCTTCCGTGTTAATTAGAAAGAGATAACTAATGGGGTACGCATTTTCTCTCTCCTGGCGATTTTTTCACTTGCTACAGTAACTAAAAATTGACTTTTACTGTAGCAAATGTTTGGAACTCGATTTTTTTTTGCAATTTTCATGTTTTTGATCGCTTAGGATTTCGATTTTTTTACTGTAGGAATGAAGTCCATATAAAAACATAAAAAACAGACTTCATTCCAGGAATGAAGTCCATATAAAAACCTTAAAAACAGACTTCATTCCAGAAATGAAGTCCATATAAAAACATAAAAATGACTTCATTCCAGGAATGAAGTCCATATAAAAACCTTAAAAATGAGACTTCATTCGGGAATGAAGTCCATATAAAAACCTCAAAAACAGACTTCATTCCAAGAATGAAGTCCATACAAAACATAAAAATGACTTCATTCCAGGAATGAAGTCCATACAAAAACATAAAAACCTCAAAAAACAGACTTCATTCCAGGAATGAAGTCCATACAAAAACATAAAAAAACAGACTTCATTCCAGGAATGAAGTCCATATAAAAACCTCAAAAAACAGACTTCATTCCAGGAATGAAGTCCATATAAAAACCTCAAAAAACAGACTTCATTCCAGGAATGAAGTCCATATAAAAACCTCAAAAAACAGACTTCATTCCAGGAATGAAGTCTATATAAAAAAACATCATCATCTTCATCTTCTTCAAGGTCTTCAACACCAGCAGCAACATCGTCGTCTTCATCAACAACATCATCTTCCATCGTCTTCATCAAAACAGATCGGGTTCATCTTCATCGCCGTCGTCTTCATCAAACAGATCGGGTTCATCTTCATCTTTGGCGTCGTCGTCTTCATCAAACAGTTCGTCATCGTCTTCAAAACGACAAATCTTCATCGTTTACAGTAGCAGATCAAAATCTTGAAAAAAAATTCACATCTTCAACATTAACACCAGCAGCAACGATGATGAAAAAACTAGAAAAATCGTTTACATCTTCAACAGTAGCACCAGCAGCAAAAAACGATGAAGAAAACCCTAGAAAATCGTTTACATCTTTAATTTTTAGTTTCAATCTTCATCTCCGTTTCTTGTTTCACAAAAGAAAAAAAGAGAGAGAAAGTAGATCTGGAAAAGAAAAGAAGATGAGAGAGAAAGTGAATCTGAGAATGATTTATTCTCTCCTACTTTTTAACTATATATATGGTCCTTATCCAAAAGGGTATTTCTGCCACTACAGGGTGACATTTACATAATCCATGACATCAGCGTAGGACCAAATGATAATTTTTAGGACCAAATGATAATTTATATTACCAAATAGGACCAAACAGACAATTGACTGGGTCAAATGGACTAGACTGATACATATATTTTATTTTTACTTCACGGCAAAGAATCTTTGATAGCGCTTTGGGTACTACTGCCAGCTGGTTTCATGATAACATTCATGTTACAAACCCAAGTAATTCAGAGATGCCAATTCTATTGAATCTGGCTGCGGCTGTTAAGAATCATAAAGGAATTGCGGAAGAGATTTCTGCATTCTTGGGGAAGTTGATCGTTGCCTACTACAAACTTTTAGGTATCGATTACACTCGCAGGATATTTGACCGTGGAAAAGGATTCCAACTAATTCAGGTTTTTTCCTATTATGTTGGTTATTATAAATTATGTTTCTACACAACCACTTGTTCGTTAGTACTCTATGCATCTTCCGTTTTAAATACCGAGTACAAGAATTCTGTTTGTAAGCTAGTTCTTCCACCTTGGTATGGATTAAAGCTGTTGATTATGAATTTAAGTGTAAGTGTAATTCTTCCACATGGTGACAATGATAGGCCCAAACTTATTAAGGGTATAACTTAGTGAAATAAGAGAGAAATATTCAGATAAGGAGAGGAAGAAAGTCAGATTAGGAGAGGAAGAAGAATGCTTAGAAACAGAAAGAAGATACAGACTAGAACATTGACATACATTTCCATTCATTCAACATCCCATTCTTACGTACATAGATACATATATATAGGTTCCTAAATACACAACCGTACAAATAACTGCCTAACTATATAATACCATCCAAACCATACTAGCTTATCCAATGCTGACATGGGCGTATCATTCCCACCCGCTTGAAAGCAACCTTGTCCTCAAGGTTGTGAATAAGGATATCCAAAAGAATGTGCATATGAGATTGCAAAAGATGATTCTTTTCCGACGTCACTCGTAGGCAATTCTTTAGGTTGATTTTGCTCTTGTTCAATCTCTGGCCAAGTGCCTTCTATCATGAAAAGCTGAGGGTTCTTGCAAGTATGGCCTTGGAAGTACTTATCATTGCAGTGATAACATAATCCCTTCGCTCGCCTGTCCTTCATCTCTGCAACAGAAATCCTTTGTATTGGAGGTAAGGACCGAGGGGGTGTCCCTAATAAACCTCCCGAATGTTCTGGTGATGGTTTGTGAGTGTGAGGGGTGGTTGTAGGAAACTTCTTTTGAGAAGTACCTTCTTTAGTGCATGAAATCTGCCCCGTGGACAATAGTTGCTCTTCTTGTAAACGAGCAAGTCCCATAACAGTAAGAAGATCCTTAGGATTGAACATACGAACCCCTGGTTGAATTTCTTCTCGCAACCCACTGATAAAACAACTCACTAGAAATTCTTCGGATAATCCATGCACACGGTTAGATAATTTTTCAAACTCATTTTGATAATCAGGAACAGACCCAACCTGTGTAAGTTTGACGAGAGAACTTGCCGGATCCTCATAAGAAGAAGGGCCAAAGCGTCGAAAAATCCCCGTAGTAAGATCATTCCATGTGAGAACACCACGAGCCTTATGAAGCCAACGGTAAAATTGAAGTGCTTCTCCTTCAAAGTGAATTGAAGCAATGACAACCCATCTGTTTGTTTCAATGCGATTAGCAAAAAAAAATTGTTCTGCACGATAAACCCAACCATTAGGATCAGCCCCGGAAAATTTTGGAAATTCAACAATCCCAGACGATCTATGAGGAGGTGCTGGATTCTGATATAAGGATTCACCAACAGATTTTTTAGGGGGAACAGATCCACCACTAGGTAATATTGGTGTGAACTCTGGCATTTCAGTGTTTTTTTCCGTAAGAACATTGGTGGGTGAAACTGACATTCTATTGAGGATTTCTGTCAAAGAGTTGGATATTGTTTCACCTTGCTTATCTTTCTTTTCCATTTGCTTTTCATATTTCTCCACCAATTTTCCAAGGACTTCTGTCAAACCTTTGATATCATCCGATTGTTTTTCTTGTTTCTCCATCCTTTCGGCCAATCCTTTCAAATTGTCATCCAATGTCTTCAAACGAGTACCATCTACCATGACTGGCTCTGATACCAATTGATAGGCCCAAACTTATTAAGGGTGTAACTTAGTGAAATAAGAGAGAAATATTCAGATAAGGAGAGGAAGAAAGTCAGATTAGGAGAGGAAGAAGAATGCTTAGAAACAGAAAGAAGATACAGACTAGAACATTGACATACATTTCCATTCATTCAACATCCCATTCTTACGTACATAGATACATATATAAAGGTTCCTAAATACACAACCGTACAAATAACTGCCTAACTATATAATACCATCCAAACCATACTAGCTTATCCAATGCTGACATGGGCGTATCAGACAATGATGATAGTAGCAAGAATGTGCCTTCTGCTGCAATGGCGCGGAAAGGATTCTACAAGCAGCCCGACTTTGTCATCAACTATGAGGATGACGAATTATTTATTATCCAGCCATACAGTGAAGATAATTTTCTTAGAATCTGGACAAGCACTTGGAATGAGAAGAGAAAACTAGTTGGTCCATCTCACAAAACAAAGGAGAAGCAAACTGGATCCTGCATAGTTTTTATTTTCTTCTCGGATAATGCTAGTACACAGTTCTGTGGCGTGGCTGAGATGGTAGGATCTGTTGATTTTGATAAGATAATATCTTATTGGCAGCAAGATAAGTGGAACAGGCATTTCACTGGGATTTGTCTCATAATGAAACATATACCCATCAGTCAGTTTTGTCTTCTCATATTGATTCATGATGGTCAATTCTCGACTCAAACGAGTGCACATCATCATGATTTTTACAATGTCAAAATGGACGAATTTGCACAACGTGATAACAAACAAGTTTATGTGGGAATGTTTGTTCGAGCATCAGGATTAGACTTGGGAGGCAAGATCTTATTTACGGAGGGTGGAGCGCTAAGAGTACGTCTTCTGGACCATGCTAATGTTGTTGAGCTGAATTTTGCAACAATATATGATGATTTGTGGTCTCAAAAACAAAACAAAATCATGTCAGTAACTGCAATATACACGGCGGTATGGTATGAGACGATAAGACATGGAGATGGCAAACAATTACTATTATTCGTATCTACTGTTGTAATGATTTCCGTGTCAAACAAAAATGCCGACACTAAAGCAGCTTACATTCCTCGAGAAGATGTGATACTTCAGTACTCGCTTGTCATCCACAAACCACTGCACCGAAGAGATTGTTCCCGATACGAGCGTATCTTCTAGCGCATAAACTTGCTAAACTGATACGTCTCTTAAGCATATTTGGATTCATTAGACTTTTATGGAAGCCACCTTGGTTGGTACTTCCAGGGCATGATGATTGTTCAAACTTGTCAAGATTGTGGAAGCCATTTTAGTTAGCAGCTGCGACGTCAGATTACATTTCCATGATGAATTATAATGATCGACTTGAGGACAAGTCCATTTTCAAGCAGGGTGGGATGTTGCGATGCCAACTCTTACTTCCTTTATTAAAGTTAGCTTATTAGCTTAGTATTTGATTTCCTTACGTATTTAGTATTCAGTTTCCTAGTTTACATGTTTCCTTAGTTAGTTTGCTTGCTTATCAAGTTTATTCAGCTATATATAGCTCGATCCTAAGCTTGTAACTAGGCAGTTATCAATATTAAGAAATTTGTTACGTCAATTCTCAAAGGCAGAGGCTGCTCGCCCCAGATCAAAGGGCTTTATCCCTGTTTTTTAGTTCTTTTGCAATTTATATCCAGCGTAAAGGTTTAGAACCCTAACATAGGGTTTATTACATGCATATCATAAATTATTCGCACAAAAAAACAACATCCGTGCTGCTAAATTTTGGTATCAATCAATACGATCGTGATAGAGGTTAAAAAGTTGGAAGAAGAAGAATAAAGAAACACGAGTTGGATCGGCCTTCTACTTGTATGAAGCCTAATTCGTGGGCTATGGATAATAACTCAATTGGACTGACCAAGTCTTATGGGTTATAGGGACGCGTGGGACATGGCAGGGGCCTGTTAGCGTTGGACAGCGATAGCCTGAAAGGAAAGAAACCTATTTAAGCAGCATGCACGTCGGTAGGATGACCTCTTGACCGACGGCGCACTTAGGGTTTTTGAGGAGCTTTCATGGATTACTTTAACTCTTTACCGTTGGAGATCCAGTTAGATATTTTAAGTCGAGTACCAGCTGAATCGCTGCTTACTGATTCCAAATTAGTATGCAAGACTTGGAACGATCTTGTTCATCATCCATCATTGCCTCGTTTGCACTTATCTCGTGTTAATCATGATGATTCTGGTAAGTTGGGTTTTCTTGCTTCAACTGGATACGATAATACTCAAAAATTTAAATATTTTGAATATAATCAGAATCATGAATCAACAACACCCATCGAGAGAATTAGAAGGGTAAATTTAAAAACTCCATTTTACGGTACTAAAATTGTTGGTTCGTGTAATGGTCTCATCTGTCTTGATGGACGCCCGTCTTTATATGTTTGTAATCCCATCACTAGAGAACAAGTCATGCTTCCCGAAATATATTTTGGTATTCGGAAGTACCCTCCTTGGACTAGCGGGTTTGGTTACGTTCCTTCGACAGATGAATACAAAGTTGTAGGAATACGCAAGTATTATAATTGTACGCTACCCGTTGCAGAAGTTCACATTTACACTCTAGGCAGTGGCACTGGTTGGAGAAACCTTGGAGAATTCAATGTTGATTTCGGCCTAGATCTTCCTGTACAAGGCGTTTTTTCCAATGGAACTCTTTATTGGATCGGCCAAAATTCAGAAATTATCATTACTTTCGATTTGGCTGAAGAGAAATTTATTGAACATCTATCAGCGCCTCCATTGCCACCAAACGGTTATCGGAGTCTGAGTAGGATAGGGGTTTTGAATGGGTTATTGTATTATGTTGTTTGGCTGGATGATGGATATACTCGTAGGTGTTATGACATATGGCTATTAGAAAACAAGAATGACATGAAAAAACCAGAGGATCTTCAGTCATCGGGTTGGAGTTGGACTAAAAGTTTAAGCTACAAGATATGCTACTAGTAGCCGTTACCAAGAGTTCTGGTGTATTAACCCACGACTGCTATGACCATCTCAACATTTACGACCCGAAAACTTCTATCATTAAAAGGCTTTTGGATTTCAAGGAAATGATTCGTGAAATCTTTTCACCAAGAAATTTAGTTTTTTGAAACAGTTAGGAGAAGAGTTTACAGAGATAATGGATCGATTGTTGCAGAGATAAAATGGAGTAAACGGAATTGAGGAGATATAAAGCTGTGCTTCGCCTTTTGGAGCAGCTGGAATGGTTTGAGGCTATGAATGAATCTAGTTATAAACCGGTAACTTTTGTTTTTTAAATTTGGATAACGAGTTACCAAATTTCTCCTTAACTTAGTTGAATCTAATGTCAAACATGGGTTGCTTGGACCCTCATTTTTTTTTCTATTTTTTTTTTTTTCATGATATCCTTTGCATGAGTACCGTGCTCTTTCAGTTCCATTTGGGTCTACTTTTGAGTTTAAGGGAGCCAGCTTGCAGACAAAAGCTTAATCATGTAGTTGTTTTGCCAATCTGTTGTATTTTCTATTCAAGTTATATGGCTTTGTATTGGTTTGACTCCTTGATGAAACTGGCATTTAAAATTAAATAACAATTTTATCTGCCCAATTTGTTGTGTTCCCTGTGAAGTTGATCACTGATAGATTCGGCATAGGTGCATGTAAAATCCCTAGCATAGAAAAATAATCACTAAGATCTCAAGAGGCCGGGACTAGAACTTGGATTGAGGCTGCTGATATGAGGATGATAACACTACTCATTATTTGATCTATAGGATCTGACAAGTTTCATGGATGTATGAGGATGATAACAATGAAGTTCTCACCATTCTCATTCTTACTCCTTCAATCAACGCCAAACTCTGATGTATTTTTGTCATCGTTTGAGAAAGATGGAATCAAACCGCATTCTTTCAACAGGTAGTTCTCTTATCTTTATCCGTCCCTGGTTTGTGCAATGTCTCCAGCGCAGATACTACGTCTCTTGATCTGGAAATGGTAACAGTTGCAGCATATTGACTTAGAAAAAAGCTGGATCTTACCATCTTCGGTATTTATGTTGTTGTAAGTGAAGTTTTCTAATTTTTTCTGAAACGATAAACGATACCGGTGCTTGTTTTTGTTGGATGTTTGGGTGATAAAGATAGATGTTTATGGATGATTTTGATAATGGAGTAGTGGGAACCTCTTTGGTTCTTCTCACTCTCTCTCTTTTCATTAAGTTGAAGAGATAATACTAACTCTTCTACTTGGTCTACAAAAGACCTTACAACTTGTGGATGTCCTACACCCACATATTTAGTCAACACACACAACTAAATATAAAGTTGACTTGACACTCCTATTACACTAGTTCACTAACATTACATTACTCAACAATCTCCTCCTTAATGTGATGTTCTTCTACTCCTAGTAGTTCACGGAAATGTTGAAATTTTCCTTTGGGAAGTGCCTTGGTGAATATGTCCGCCAATTGGTCTTCCGTCTTGCAATACTTGAGTTCTATCTCACCATCTTCAACCGCTTCTCGAATGAAATGGTACTTGGGTTTGATGTGCCTTGCTCTACAATGCTCAACCGAATTTTTGGACATAGCAATTGCCGATTTGTTGTCACAAAAGATTACGGTGCTTTCTTCTTGCTTCTCTTGAATGTCTTCCATGATTCTTCTTAGCCATACAACATGAGATGTAGCTATTGATGCCGAAATGTACTCCGCTTCCGCCGTGGATTGAGCTACGGTTTCTTGCTTCTTCGATGCCCATGTGAATATACCCGAACCAAGAGAAAAAGCATAACCCGATGTACTCTTCATGTCATCAATACACCCTCCCAATTCGCTATCACAATAGCCAACTAATTTGACATCCAAATTTCTTGAATACATGATTCCAAAATTCATTGTTCCTTGTATGTACCTTAACAACCTCTTTGCCGCGCCAAGATGTAGATGACTAGGTGAACTCATGAACCTAGAAAGCATACTTGAAGCAAACATGATGTCGGGTCTTGTATGTGTAAGGTACAACAAGTTTCCAATAAGACCTCTATAGTAAGTCACATCAACCTTTCTTCCTCCATCATCCTTCTTGAGTTTCTCATTCACTACAAGTGGTGTAGATGTGGGGTTACAACCAAGCATACCAAATTTCTTCAACACCTTTTCGGCATACTTGCTTTGAGAAATGAACACTCCATCTTCACTTTGATGAACTTCTATACCAAGGAAGTACTTGAGCAAACCCATGTCACTCATCTCATATTTCATCATCATTTCTCTCTTGAATTGCTCTATCATATGAGAATCATTACCCGTAAAGATAAGATCATCAACATACAAGGCAACGATGAGAATAGACGTACCTTTTGTCTTCACATATAATGTAGGCTCACTCTTGCTTTTGTTGAAGTTTTGCCTCTTGAAGTATCCATCTATCTCACTATACCAAGCTCTTGGTGCTTGCTTGAGACCATACAAAGCTTTCTTCAACTTGTATACTTTGTCTTCTTCTCCTTCCACCACAAAACCTTGTGGTTGTTCTACATAGACTTCTTCATGTAGTTCTCCATTCAAAAATTCCGATTTGACATCAAGTTGATAAAGTAACCAACCTTTTTGAGACGCCATAGCAATCACGGCTCTAATGGTGTCAAGACGAGCAACCGGTGCAAACGTTTCATTGTAGTCGATACCGGGTTGTTGTGAGTAGCCCTTTGCCACCAACCTTGCTTTGTATCTTTGAACCGTTCCATCCGCATTGTACTTCACCTTGTAGATCCACTTCACACCAATAACTTCTTTGTCACTTGGCCTTGCTACCTTCTCCCATGTATCGTTCTCGTCAATGACAAAAACTTCTTCTTCCACAAATTTTTATCCAAACCGGTTCTTTTGATGCTTCTTCAAAATTTTCCGGTTCAACCACACAATAGTTACATCTTTCATAGACTTCACTCAACCTTCGCAACTTCTTTGGTGCCGACGGTGGTGATGTTGATGCACTAGTACTTGGAGACATACTTGGAGATGCTCTTTGTCTTGTATTTGGAGGTGTTTGAGGTAGTTCTTCCTCATATTCTTCACCTTCTTCAACTTCATTTGTTGCTGAATTTTCTTGCTCTTCATCAACAATAATGGTTCTCTTCTCAATTTTACCTTCTTCCCAATTCCATGAAGCTCCTTCATCAAATAACACATCACGGCTTGTGATCATTGTGTTGTTCTTCAAGCTATACAACCTATAACCTTTTGATTGGAGGCTATAGCCAATGAATATACACTTCTCACTTGATTCATCAAGCTTTGTCCTCTTCACCTTTGGAATTTGAGAATAACACACACTACCAAAAACTTTGAGATGTCTTACCGATGGCTTTCTCCCACTCCATGCTTCAAAAGGAGTTTTATCCCATACGGATTCTGTTGGACACCTATTCATCAAGTAGACGGCGGTGTTGACGGCTTCGGCCCAAAACACTTTAGGCATACCCTTGTCATGAAGCATGGACTTCTCCATCTCCATCACGGTTTGGTTCTTTCTCTCGGAGACACCATTTTGTTGAGGAGTATAACCCACGGTTAGTTGCCTTTCCAAGCCTTCATCTTCACAAAATTTATCAAACTCTTTGTTGTTGTATTCTTTGCCTCTATCACTTCTTAAAATTTTGATGTAGTGACCACTTTGCTTTTCAACAAGGCTCTTGAACTTCTTGAAGATGCTAAAAACTTCGGATTTTTGCCTCATGAAGTACACCCAAGTCATACGACTTAAATCATCAATAAATAAGATAAAGTATCTATTACCTCCATGGGTTGGTGTCTTCATTGGTCCACACACGTCGGTATGTACCAAACCAAGAAGTTCATTTGATTTCCATGCTACACCTTTTGGGAATGGTTGGCGATGTTGCTTCCCAAGTGCACAACCTTCACATACTCCATCTTTGTGGTTGATATGTTGTGGAAGTCCTTACACCATATTCTTGTTGGAAAGTAACTTGAGACTATTGAAATTCAAATGCCCAAGTCTTTTATGCCATAACCATGTTTCATCAATGGTTTCCATCCTCAATGCAACATTCTTCTCCTTTTCAAAGATAATTGGAAAGCTTCTATTTTTCTCCATCTTGATACTCTTCATGACTTGTCTCTTGTTGTTGTGCTTCTTGTCATAAATGGTGCAATATCCATCTTCAAAATGAACCGCATACCCAAGCTCCACAAGTTGCCCAACACTAAGCAAATTTTGTGCCAAATCCGGAACATATAACACATCTCTAATGTATTTTGCTCCATTGATAGTTTGCACGCAAATTGTACCTCTTCCGTTAGCTTGAACCATGTTTCCGTCCTCCATCTTCACTAGAGAGTTTATGGATGTATCCATGTCAACAAACAAGCTCTTCACACCGGACATATGAGTTGTACAACCACTATCTACAAACCAAACTTCACTCTTGGAAGTCACCATGGGACTTTGACAAGCATAAAACAAATTTTGTTTTTCTTCTTTTTCTTCCGCTCTACCGGCTTGTTCTTCATCTTCTTTGTATCTACAATCTTTCTCCAAATGTCCAAACTTCTTGCAATTGCGACATTGGGGCTTTCCTTTGTTCCAACAATTCTTCTCCAAATGACCATTCTTCTTGCAAAAATTGCACCTTGGTACTTGAGAAGTATCACTTTTTGTGTAGTTGTTGGAGTTAGCTCCTCCTTTCTTCCATTTCCCCTTTCCTTTGAAGTTTGATGTTGATTCACCCCTGTACTCATTTTTATTTGTTGCTGAATTTTTTGAGTTCAAGTTCAATTTTGATTGAAAAGCACTCTTAATTGACTTTTCGGAGTGTCTTGACAACCTTTGCTCATACACCTTCAAGGAAGCCCATAATTCTTGTGACTTCAATGTAGAAAAATCCTTTGTTTCCTCCAAAACCGCCACAATGGGTTCAAATTTCTCCGGCAAACATATCAATATCTTCTCACAAATTCTTCTTTCTTCCATCTTCTCACCACACATCATCATATTATTAACAACTTCAACAACTCTAGATGAAAACTCATTTAAACATTCATTCTCATTCATTTTTAGATTCTCAAAATCTCTTCTATATGAATGTAATTTCAATTCTCTTACCTTCTTATTACCTCCATACTCTTGTTGAAGGATATTCCAAGCTTCCTTAGCTATAGGAAAATGGATTACTCTTGGTAGAATAGTGTCTCCAACTCCTTGTTGAATGTACATGGATGCTTTTGCATTCTTCTTATAAGTGTCTCCAACTCCTTGTTAGAAGTGTGTGGGCTTCCAACTCAAAACCAATTGGCAATGAGTGGAGTGGCTCACCACCTTATATATTAAGATCTAGGCTAAGGAGTTAGCAATGTGGGACTATCTTATAGTTTCTCCAACATGCTCCCCCTCCACGTGTAGGGAAGAGGAGATTAAGCCACTACAACGTGGACCTCTGTACGGGTGGACGGGCGCCCTTTGGGTCTACTACTCATTCCACTCTCATACGGGCCTAGCTCTGATACCATGTTAGAAGTGTGTGGGCTTCCAACTCAAAACCAATTGGCAATGAGTGGAGTGGCTCACCACCTTATATATTAAGATCTAGGCTAAGGAGTTAGCAATGTGGGACTATCTTATAGTTTCTCCAACATGCTCCCCCTCCACGTGTAGGGCGGAGGAGATTAAGCCACTACAACGTGGACCTCTGTACGGGTGGACGGGCGCCCTTTGGGTCTACTACTCATTCCACTGTTTTTATCTTGATGTTTTTCTTTTCTTTTTTCTGTTTTTCTTAATTTCAGATTTAAGAAGGCACGAGAGACTATGTTATTGTGGACGTAAACTATCTCCCATCATTGAAAGAAGTGCCCACCGATATTGGTATACCTGCGTTTTGGGATGCTATCAAGGGTGCATATGAACCATGAAGGCGTCGTAACTAGTAGGCACTTTGTATGCCCATTCACTCGTATTTCTTGGCTATTTTTTTTGTCAGAGACTCATTCAGAAAAAGAGAGACGCAGAATTTGTAACCTGAAGAATGAACGTGGGTACTTACGTTATGAGACAGAAAATAATTATTACACTTAATTTCTGACAATCTCAGTGAAAAACATTGAACTTCAATGTTTGTATTGTACTTCAATTTCTCCGGGATCTCATTTTATCTCAATTCTAAAAAAAAAATCTAATATAGGATTGATGCCTTCTATGCTAACTAGCCCATAGCATTAACGGAAGCCCGCCTGTTTAAACATACGCATGTTCCATATAAATTGCTTTTTTTTTCTTATAAGTCACGATGACTCACGACAACTAGGAGAATTCCAAAGGGTAACCGCATTAACCCTAACCCTAATACCAGAAAACTACTCTAATAATCACATCAGCTCACTAACCCTATTAAGTTGAATGTTATGAATGTCTTGCGCACCAAGAACAAACGGAAACTAATGAAACAATCAAAAGGGAATAAATATGAGAAAAATGTTATCAGAAAGAAGAAGAAGAAGAAGAAGATTAGAGGTAGCCGTGGCGTCCACATTAAAAATCTAAGTTGTACTAGTCTTCCACAAGACATCATCATTGACATCTTAACCAAGTTACCAGTAACGTCTCTCAAGTCTTGGAACAATCTTTTCAGAACTGCTAATTTCGCTAAACTCCAACTTGATTACTCTTTGAAGAATCATAAGGATGGTATCCTAATGGACTTTTCTGAAAAGATATGTGGTTATCTTGATCATGATAATTATAATCCAAACACGTTTGATATGTTAGAATTTAAATTAGTCAAATAATTTAATTAATATTGTTAATTGATTTGGTCTTTGGATAATTATCCTAATATTTAGTTAATGTGAGAGATTAATTAGGAAATTCAAACGTGTAGTCTTGAACGTGAGTATTGAACTGAGTTAATGTAAGAATAATGGCTACAATTTAGGAATTAATTGTTAGTGGTTTAATTTTATGTAAAGTCTATTGTACAAAGAAGTTTTATGCAGAAGAAGTTTAATCAAAAATGTAGTTCATTTTTAGAGTGTTTCAATCTCTCTCTCACTCCTCTCTGCTGTGTTGGAAAAATCCCAAATACCCACTTCACCATCACCACCCAGCGATAGATTGAGTACACGTATGGGTTTGGATATGATTTGAAAATTGAGGATTATAAAATTGTCGTATATCATTATTTTATTTTTTTATTTTTATTTTTTTTTGATAATCAACCATTAGTATTTCATTCCATCAAGAAACGTTTACATGACGGTTTTCGAGAAAGAAGAGTACACCATAAACATGAAACAAATACAATAAAAGATGCAAAACGTAAATAAATCGCGAAGAGAAAGATCTATCCACCACGGTTGCACCCAAATCTTGTACGGAGAGATTAGAGAAAGAATGGTACCTGAAATCATGTTTAGCGAGAAGCCGAGAAAAGAGATTCGACCCAGAATAGAGATTCGACCATTTTGATTGATTTTCTTCTTGGAAAAGAAATACTCCTATAGAGAAGAGTGATTTGCCCAAAAACTCATGTTTAGCGAGAAGGCCAGAAACACTAGATCTATTATTCTGTTGCAGAAAAACTTGATCTTGCCTCCACCAAATCCCCCGATGTATTTCTATCTAAAAACTGGAATCACGAACAAATCTATAGAAAGAAACACTATAAAAGTTTTTATAAAATCATTCTATTAACGAAGAAAATAATCGCCCTAATAGCGAAAAAAAATATTCAAAACATAAAATAAAACTTAAATCAAGAAACCTTTTCTCGGATCTAGAAGAAGATGATAAGTTTTCTTTAAGGTTTCTGAGAAAGGAGGAAGAAGAAAGAGAAAGGTATTTTTTTTATATTTTTTCAGTTGGCATGTATGATCTTTGACTGAATATTACCCCGTTATACAATTTACCGTGAACACTAAGACGTGTTATTAACGGAGCAGGTGGCCCGCCTTCTCATTGAAACTCCTCTCACTTTTTCATTTCCCAAAAAGTAAAACCCTCTTCTTCATCTTCTTTCTTCTCTCGTTTGTTTCATTTTTTTTTGGGAAAATTGGAAATATGTCTCGTTTTCACTAATTCGTTTGGAGATCTATCCCATAACGGAAAAAATTAAGAAATCTATCCTAGAGAGAGAAAAAAAACTGTTAGATATTTGATATCCCACATGTGTAGTGTTACACGTGTGTCCGTTTCGCATTTTTACCCTTATCATTTGTACGAGAAGAATGGTTATCTTCTCTGCAAAGAAAGAGATTAAGAGAAGCTTATCGATAGAGAGAAATCGAGAGACCAAGAGAAAAAAAGAGGTAGATGGATGGAAATGATGAAGATCGAGTTCGCTTATGTGTTTTTGGGGATGATTATATGATTGAAGGAAGAAGAAGTTGAGTCTCAGAGACGCTGGGGTTTTTTCATCATCAAAGTACCGAAAGCTTCTCAAATCAAGACCATGGGAATTCAAAACGGGTAAGATCTTCCAACCCAGTTCCAAGTTCGTTGTATATCATATCTAATTCGGTTAATTGTTGTTTAATCGCAACTTTCAATTCAGGGTTTATGAAATTGATTTTTGGGGTTTTAAGATCTGAGGATTTTATTCCAAGCATGAGATTTATGGGTTAAATATCATTACTATCTATCTTTGATTAATTGTTACCTGTAATTAGGTTGTAGACATAGATAATAGCCTAAGGTAAAGGTACCATTAAAAAAACTTCCAGTATGATTATTTCTCCTGACATTTGCTTGATTGGTTTACATTTATACTATTCTTGGGTGTCGCACAAAGATATGCATATCTACAGTCAATTTCTTGTTTTGATGCTACTAGCCTACTAGTACTATTAGTCTCTGTTACAGTACCTGTGCACATATTGTCCTTGTAGATTCATCATCATGATGTTCATCATCACAAATCCATACAACCAAGTCAGCTGCACTTGGTGTGAATGATCAAAGAATTTTGTCAGAGGTGGTATTGGTGGCTACTCACGTACTGGGGGTTTCAGTGGTGCTCTAGGAGATGTTGATGCAGCTGGTGAAGTTGGTGGCGCTGGGGGTGTTGGTGGTAACGGGGCTATTGGTGGTGTAGGCTTAGGTGATGCAGCAGGCAGGCTTGGTGGTCTCTGTGGTGGCAGTGGTCTTGGTGGACTAGGCAGTTTCTAGGATACATACTGCTTAACTTGAAGATAAATGTTTTCCCTAATGTTAAGACAATCTTTGTTCTTTCTTTCATTTTTTGTAAAGATGGAATTTTTGTTACACCTTGTTGTATTGATTATGTCATTTTGGTTTCAGAATTTTCACAACTCAGTTAATTCTTTTTTTCTTTTTTTTTTGTTATTTTTTCCATGACTCAAATTTGAATGAAAAACGAAATACAGGTTAGGAGTTTTTAGTCAGGTGATTTGCAGAAAGTGAATCAAAATGATTAGCAATAATGCTCACACAAAATTTACATTGCTGCATTATTTCATGCTGACCTATCTCTCTCAAGTACACTGGACTTATTTTGTTTGCATTGCGAATTTGCAATAGCCGGAGCTCGACCTTACGGAGTAGACAATATGTTGACGGTGTCATTTCACCAAGGTTTGGCCGATTGTTCAACGATTAAGGGCAAAAATGTAAACGTTAAAGGTAAAAATGTAAAATTCAAGCACGTGTAATCGCACACATGCGCGACGTTAACTATTTAACAGTTTTTTTTTATTTTCGGGATAGATTTCTTAATTTTTTCCGTTATGGGATAGATTCCAAAACGAATTAGTGACAACAGGACGTATTCCCAATTTTCCCTTTTTTTTTCCCTTACTTCACTGGCAATGGATCGTCCTGCTCCTCCAAGAAGTACGAATCAAAACCCTAATTTCCTCTCTCGGATTCTTCTTCGTCTTCTTTAAAACACTAATCATCTTCTTCTCTACAGGTACAGTCCTTCTCAACGCTGCTTATGAAGGCGATCTCGAACGACTCAAAAGTAAAGTAGCATTTTCTTGATTTTTTTTTCAAGGATTTTTCAGTTTTCTATGGCTAACTGCGACGATGTTTCAGTGATTTTTGATTTTTAGATTATTAATTATGATGATCTTCGATTTTATTTTATTTTGGGTGGTGATTAGAAATTGTATCAGTACTAGCAAAAATAAATGGAGATGGATTGGCAACAATATATAGGAATACTAAAGATGGAGATGGTAGATGTGCTCTTCATTATGCTGCTTCTGGAGGGAAATCAGATGTTCTCAAGTACTTAATTGAAGAGACTAAACTTATTGATGATATAAATGTCAAAGATTATTCAGGTAAATACTCCCATAGTATACTGTAATTAATTTTTGGGGGTTTTTCTTTTAAATTAGATTGTTCTGTTCTTGGTGCTTTAATTCCTTGAAAATTGTAGTTACAGATAGTTTATATTAGTATCAGATTCGGAGAATCATAGGTTGTTTGTTGGTGTTGGGTGGTGCAACCTAACTATCCCTGTTGTTGTTATTGGCGGTTGTGGTTGTGCTTTTTATGCACTGGTGGGTTTTTTTGGTGTCTGGTGTGGTGATGGTGGCGGCTGCCAAGAATCCTTGTTGTCAGTGGTGGGTTGTTTTCCACCAGTAATGGTGGTTGCATGTTTTTTTTTCATGTGCTGGTGGTGGTGGTTGGTTGTGTTGGTGTGTGTGGTGCTTGTTTGTGAGGTGTAGGTGGTGGTGTGGTGCTTGTTTGTGTTAGTGGGCGGTGCTGGTTGTTTCTGGTGGATTGGTGTTGATTGTGTATAGTGGTGGCTTCATGTGGTTGTTTTCTGTGTCCTGCTGGTGGTGATTGGTTGTGTGGTGCTGGCGGGTGGTTGTGCTGTCTGGTATGGTGGTGGTGCTAGGCTGTTAGCCCAGACATTCTTGTAATTAGTCAATTATTGAACCAGATTCAGTCAATGGTGGAGTAGATGTGTATTTGGTGGTGGCTGTTTGTGTTGTTGGTTGTTTCTGGTGGGCTTGTGGTGGTGGTCCAACTATACTTTTAATTGGTCTATCAGTATGAGTAAGTGTGTGATTGTATTTTCTGGTGATGCATTTTACAGGCGAAACTCCCCTGGCCTGTGCAGCTATGAATGGACGTCAGGATGCTTTATCATATCTTCGGAGAATGGGTGCTAATCCTGAAATACCAAATGATATTTAAATATGATCCCTTTGCATCATGCCGCTATGAATGGTAACTAGCTTGTAATACAATATTGATCTGCCGCAGATTTTCCCATTATGAAAGGTTACTTGGATGCTTTTTTTGTTTGTTTTGTGTTGCAGGACATAATGGTTGCATAATCATGTTAGAGTCTTTTGGTATAAGTAGCATAGACGTTTCAAATGATTTTGGCTCACCCCTGAAGTATGCTTGTGGTTTTGGCCACGACGATACAACTAAGCTTCTTCTGCATCAGTACAAAGCCAATGTGAGTAGCATTTCTCTTCTTTATTTTATTTTTTTCCTTTTTTTCTCTAAACAAGGATGACATTAAGTCGACCTCCCATTTTGTCTCTGCAGCCTAATTTGATCTTCAACGAGGTGACTACTTCACTTCAGATATCCATTAGTTCCGGATCTTGGAAATGTGTGGAACTTTTACTTAAGGTTGAAAACTTCCTTTACCTTCTTTTTGGACTTTATTAGATTCAGACTTGTTTGTGTGATTGAAGTTCGTAGTTTGTGAGTTAGTAACCTAATCTTTTGGATCTTTTTCCATCCGTGTAGGCAGGTGCAGATCCAAATGGTGGACCAGATGGAATAAAAGCTTTGTCGTTTGCAGCTGAACGGGGGGAGACACAAATCATAAAGCTGCTGGTTGAAGCTGGTGCGGATCCGAACGCTACGAGTATTGTAAGCTAACAATTTTTGAATTTGTATGCATTTATGTGTTGGATTTTATAAAATCAACTATTCCTTGCATGTTACAGCACGGACTAAAGCCAGTTGAAGAAGCAGCTATCCTTGGTAATCGTCAAGGTGTTGAGATTCTTTTTCCCGTTACATCTCCCATTCCATCATACGTCGACTGGAGCATTGATGGAGTAATGAAGCATGTAAAATCTAGAATGTTCAATGTAAAGGTATGTATTTCATAGTTATTTTTAATTTTATTCTTGGCATTCAGCATTTTCTTGTAACTAATCTTCACTATTGACAGATGATGATTTATAAAAAATATGAGATTTTTCCCGAGTCAAAATCAAGGGGCACGAGTGCATTCAGAAGGAAGGAGTACTGGCTGGCAGCATATTGGTACTCACAGGTACCTTTTCTTTAACTAAGTGCGTAAACGAGATTTAATTGTTAGCTAGTTAATGAAGGTTGAAACACGAACGTGTAATTTGTTTTACAGGCTCTCCAGTATGATCCTAATGATGCATCTGTACTGTCCAACCTCAGTTTGTGCTATGTCCATTTGAATAAGGGGAGATTATGCCTTGAAGAATGCTATTCAATGTGTGCTGTCAAAGCCAGATTGGCCAAAGGCTCATTATAGGAAAGGAGTAGCACTCAAACTACTCAATGTATGTATCCCGTTATTTCCCCAGTTGTTAATCGATTTCAAAGTCCCTTTTTAATAGTCGTTGCTGGAATAATTGCCACAGAGGTTTGATGAGGCAGCAGAGGCCTTTCTCGATGGTTTGAAGTTGGATCCTGAAAACAAAGAGCTTGAAGCTGCATTCAGGTTAGATAACATTATATTATTTATATATTATCAATTCTGTAAGTTTACTGCCCCAGGTTAGATACGTAACATTATATTTTCTCCTTTCTTGCAGGGAGGTCTCCATGGTCAGGATGGAGTCTGCCACTGCTGCCGTATGATCTAGTATTGTCCATGTAAGGCCAATTAGTCGGTACATATATCCAAACTTTTCTTTTGTAGGTGAAAGTTTTATACAAGCTAGTCTTGTTCTGTCGAAAGTTAAGACTTCGCAAACATGTAGTAGCACTTCGAGTGTACCTTTGTATATATGCTCTTGGGGTTGTGTGGTTTCTTAGTATAAATTGTCTATTGTTTGAGACTCGGAAAATTTTCATCATATTTTCCTAGAATTTGTGGTCTCTCGGCTGGAGATCATCCATGACCCCTATTAGGAGCCATGCTCAAGTTTTACGTCAAAATTTCTCAGTGTGATTTCTAGTCATCGTAGAAAGAAAAGAGACCTCGTTGTTTACACAATGTTTTGCTCTAGTGTGTGAATATTAGATGTAAAAAAGTTGAACTGGGAGTAAGATAGAAGAGTAGAAGACTGCTTTTTTGAGCATAATATACCTTTTTTTTTTTTCTCGAAGAATTTAAAACTAGCAATTTAATTAGAAATCAGTAAAGCATTACATCCAGTTGTAACTAATCAAAAATACAAACACACATTACTAATTGTAAATAAAAAATAAAAGGGTTACGTCCTGTGCTGATTTACAAGAGTCCGCAAGTCATTGAGCAACATCTGATCCAAGTGCGTGCTGTCGAAGGTGCAGATTTCTTCTTAGCATCATCATCATCATCATCACCAGATTCTTCGGATACCCTGTACTCGGTAAATCGATCAATCTCATCTTACCCATCCATATCTTGAACATACTCATCGTCCCTCCAATTCTCTTCATCATTTTGATTGAGGGAGCCCAACAGTTTGTTTGCTGTCGGACTCAGACAAATGACCAAGACTGCTGCTACCACCCTCCTCGTCCTCATCATCAGTGTCATCAAAAGTGTAGTAAAGAACTCTTGTTTTAACAATTTCATTTGATGCCCCTGTTGCAGCCCTGTAAAATCTGACAAAATCTTGGTCATTTTTCTTGTTGATCTTTTTTCTGGCTGCTTCGGCTTTGGACAATTTTTCAGTTTTAGAAAAAGTATCACTTTTTCTGAAACCGGGCGAAAGTATCACTTTTTCCGAAACGGGGCGAAAGTATCACTTTTTCCGAAACGGAGCGAAAGTTTCACTTTTCCTGAAACGGGTTGTGAAAGTATCACTTTTTCAGAAACGGAAAATTAGTCGATCCATAAACCAAAATATGGTTGCATGATGTGTTATGCATCCTTTGTGGTGGTTTGCATAATGGCTATCCATTCAATTTTCGAGAATTGTGCCTAAAATTAAAGTATCATTTTTCTTGAAACGGAGGGAGTACATCGTTTTATTAGTTGGAACGGAAAATTAGTTGATGCATAAACCAAAATTTTGCTACATAAAGTATTATGTATCTTTTGTGGTGGTTTGCATAATGAATATACATTTAATTTTCTAAAATTGTGCCTAAAATGATAAATACCTCCGAATTTTTCGTAAAAACTCTAAATTTGATATTGTTGTTTGTGCTCGTTGGATAGATTTTTTTATTAGCTTTCCAACAAGATAAAATTTGTAAAATTCCAAGGCACGGATTTTTAGATATGTTATATTAAAGTTTGCTTTCCAATTATACCCCTGAAAAGATAAGATACACAAGGAATTATAGTAATTGGACTAAAAGAGAGGGATATTTTTGGTTTTTCAGCATGGACCATTCTCAATCTTTTTGTGGTAATTGATCACTTAGATTTACAAAAAAGTGGCCATATAAAGGACCTCCCTCGCTTCGCTCGGTCGGCCCAATTAGGAAAGGAAATTCAATTAAAACTTAAAAGAGAAATTAGGAAATTCAATTAAAACTTAAAATTAGGAAACCCCATTAAATATAAGTGTTTGGATTCCAAACTAGTTGCAACTTGACGCTCTCCAAACAGCATCAAGTCACAAGTTCCCCCCTCTAGTAATTGCCTAAGAAAATAACAAAATCTGGGTACTCCGGATTGCCTAGCAAATATTTAAATTTTGAATTTACATCCTTGCAAACAGAATACGGCTTCCTACAGGTCTACAACCTGCATTACTTGATGAGTAAAATCATCGCAGTGCATAATCATTTTGGAACTAGATAAGCTTAAGTCATAGGAATAGAGCCCAAAAACACCGCGACATATAATTCCACCTTCATTGACGCAAGAAATTGATAGGGAGAAGATTAGGACGGAGCCAACAGGAGCGAAACCAAGTTTGTCATTGTCGTGGAAGTGGTTGCAAATTAGAAAATGGGTCATTTGTCCAAAAAAATTTAAAACATGGTTCAAATGGACGAGTAAAAATTATTATGGGTGAAATGGACAAAAATATAAAAATAGCCAGGATGAGACCTGGATTCATCCTGGCTTAAACTTAAAAATAGCGAGGATGAAACTGGATGCATCCTGATGTAAATTAAAAATAAGAAAAAGAATTTGAAAATGGGTAGGATGAAACTAGTTAAATCCTGGCTATTTTTATATTTTTGTATATTTAAACAGTATCAAAATCTAAATGTCTTTTTCACCCAGGAATTATATATTTTGATCTTTTTAACCAATTTTGTGTTGCAAATTCTACCCATTTTAGGAAGTGCAAAATGGACTTGGACCATTTCCACTAAAAAGGACGAAAATAAGTATAATTGGGCTTGGAAATCAGTTGCACACCCATATTCTAATCTGGCTCCGTCTGAGAGTCGGAATAAATTTTGCCAACTAGTTAATGTAATACTCTTTATCCAATCTTACTAATATAAAGAAAAAGTTTAACAACAAAAAAGAAAATGAATTTAATTAATGTTTAAGTCACATACAAGTGAGATGGGCATTTGTCACATCAGTGACACTAGTCAATGCATGAGCGTACCAGACCAATACTAACTAAATTTCAAAAAAAAAATGGGGTCTTTCCTGATTAGATAGTTTGGATACATTATGAGACGTTGTTTTCAACATTTGGAAGTTAGGTGGACGACATAATTTTAAAATGACTTCGAAGAATGGAAAAAAAAAGTAATTATGGAGCAAAAAAAATTTTGCTTCTGATTACTAAGAATAACTTAACTATGTTTCCGCTGGTATCCAAAAAATTAGAAGTTGTTTTCGACTTTTGGGTGGAAAATTTAAGTCAAAAGTAAGTCTTATATCCAAACACACTTTTAGGGCTCATGAATTGAATACTCGAAGTGAAGATGAAATTTCATGTACCGTACAGTTAGGGTCCAACTAGTGACGCTGAACATGGGTTTCTGAAATTAAGAAGCATATGGATTTGAAGCCGAGAGGCAAATAAAATATGGGGTACGAATTTATTTGAAATTCGGGAAAAATTTGAGGTTATAATTCAAGTCACAAAAACATGGATGAAGAAACAACTATGCATCCAGAAGATTAAAGGAGGAGAACGAAAAACACTCAGAGGGTATGACATGGCATAATAATGATGTGAATTTGTGTAGACTTTTCTTGTTAATCATCAAAAAGTCAATTGTTGCCGTTGCTGCCGTTCATTGAAGATGTTTTGAAGATGTTGGTATGTGTTATTAGATGTAAGAGAAGAATTGGTCCTACAATGGAAAAAAAAAAAAGATACTACAATCGATTCAGAAATCAATAGAGATTATAATTGATTCAGAAGTTAGGGATTTTTTCTTAAGAGAAGAAGACGATAAGAAAAATAAGAATTTTGTTAACGCTTGTGAATGGTTTGTGTGACTGATAAGGACATTTTGGACTAAATGTGATCCGAGGAGTGCAAAAATCGTAGTCGACTCAGTATATTAATCTTTTGAGAATTAAATGTTCGACTACGATTTTTGCACTCCTCGGATCACATTTTGGACTAAGTCAAGTCTCGTTTTAGGATTAAAGTATGGTAGTAGAATATCAGATATCAACGAATAACCCTCGAAGACTGAATATCAAACGAAGATATTTGAAGAACTTTATCAACGAAGAGGTATGTCAAGATTGAACCATCTTATTTACTAACGGCATTTACCATTCTAACTTATGAGACTTTTCCGTATGATTTTAATATATTTAATCTTGCAAAGAAGAAATTTCAGTCAAGCTTGTCTTGATAAATCTCTCGAGATATGTGATGTATATTTTCAATGATGTTGTAGTAATAAGGTTGTCGTTCACTCGGACTTGTTGAAATCGATTCTAGGATTTAATAAAGAAAAATAATAAAAATAGAGAATATATACAATTTGTGTCACAAGATGGAGAGAGATACTGGGATTCAGGATTCCGCCAAACTCATAACAAAAGGTTCAAATATTAATTCTTTTAACAATTATAGCTCAACAAATAAAAACATGGACTCTTATTTTTTCCAAAGTTAATTCTCAAAATATTAGTTATAAATCGTAAGCATGGGACATCAAACATTTAAGCAAGCATGACTCATCTAATAAAATAATAACTAATTTAATCAAATCATAATTCAATTTTTAGTTAGTGCAAAAGTCATAAAAAGAATTAATTAAAATTACCCATGTATGAAATTGCCTTCCTCCATCGTCCCGGTAATGGGGTCTAGCTCATCATGTTGGAAACACGCTAAAAATCATTTTTATTGCTCAAAGGAGGTGTACAAATGATGAAATGGAGAAAAACTATTAAAACCGGGTGTTTGCAACGCTTATAATTGTTGCAAACACTGTTACAGAGAACGATAAATGTGAACTGTCGCTGTCGCTGTAGTTTTAAGACTGTCTTCCGAATTACGACCCACGGCTGTGAGTCGTTGAAACTGTAGCGAAACGACGGTTCTATGTGCGTTGATGTTCTTCGTGTTCTTCACTACACCAGCAGAAACAATTTTTCTCGGTGTCAATTTTGCGCCCTCCGTGATGCTCTAAACTATCCCAAACTCTCCATGCCTCCTCAATGATACCCCAGAACCTATTTATACCGATCAACACCAAGAAGTATCGCTCATTAACACACAATAATCCTCCATTATTTGGTTTAAAGAAAATATTTTGGGAATATTTTCTTCCCCGATTTTGATTTTCACACGCTCCGTAGATGTCAAATCTCCATATTTATCTTCTACACGCCTAAAATGGTTGCTTAACTCGCCAGACATGTTTAAAACTCACTACATCTCATAGAATCCCGTGATTGTCTCACTTTGTACATGTATTACCCGTTTTCTTCCATGCGAGAATCTAGCCAAAGTTAGTCGAGACAAGAGCCTATACCAGCCCTGTTTAGCCAAGAGGAACAAACCCAATTAATTCCAGTCCTTTAGTCTCACTGCAACAAGCCTAAAATCGCATCCCTAATATCTGCCATTGAAAGAACCTTTTTCCCGCTAAAATATTATTTTCAAACGAAGGTGATGAAGTTGCCCCTTATCCACCGCTGGGTGTGAATATATTGTGGGTGCCCCTTAGTAATTGAGGTGCCCTTATCCTACATTGAGAGTCCGAATAACACGTGTCCTCCGGGTGCTTTAGACAACTTTTCGAGCCGATTTTTTCCAAAAATGTTTATTGCCCAAAAATACCCACAAACACATAAAATACCAAAATTAATACAAAATCGAGTGCCAACAATAAATAGTATTGAGATCAAATTAGACACAAAATGTGTCTATCAATATGATTCAAGCAATGGATGCTCTAGATCCTTGACAATCTTGGCTAAGAACAATTTATTGTTCACGAACTATATTTGTTTCACGTTGATCATTTGTAAATTGCCCAAGCATTGATGTTATTATCTATGACGATTGGGAATGTTTTAAATTGTTTAAAAAGAGTTTTCAGAACTTACTAAAATTTTGGACATAGTTTAGGTACGCGCACCCTAATAATGATCTGAGTTCGGAATAGAGTAGGTACGCATACCCTCTACGCATGCCCTAAGCTTTTGAGTTCGTGAATGGGAGGGAGGTATGCATACATAGTACGCATACCCTTGGGATCCGAGCTCGTGAATGGCTAAGGGTATATGTATCCAGTATGTGTACCCCAAAAACTTGATTTCACGGACTAATCCATAGGTATGCGTACCCATACACATACCTACCCATTATAGAACTAAGCAGATGCTCATAAGGTATTTTCACAAATACGTTTGGCATTGATACAAATCTCATAAAGACTTCTAATACAAACTTGTTCACTAAATAACTATGCGTTTGTGAATCATGGTTTAGGTCTTGAGTGTTAGCGCACACGATTTATGCTTGTAAACTCATAAGGCATATTTTCCACGAACTATCATTGTACGCGGTTCTAGAACCCTGAACCATAGTGTATAATCTTTTGTGTAATTTCAAGGAGAACTTCGCATATGCTTACATGAACTCCTAATTAGAATTTCATCTAAACTGAAGAGGTTTTTGCTTGAATCTCAAGATATCTTATCCTGAATTCAAATCTACCTAGAACCTTGAAAATATATAAGTAAATAGTTTCATGTGACGTGACTTTTCAATCCTTGACACACTTTTGTGTCCCAGTTGCTTGCTAGAATCGTGCTTTATTAATTGTAAGTTACATGTGAACGAGACAATCCTCCAAAAACAGTTACCCATTAAGATAATACTTTTAGGAACAATACAAACACAGGCGTATTAGGTCTAACGTGCTTATCAGCTCTAATACAAATTGAAAATGAGAGGGTACCAACTACCAAGTACACCACCAACTTTTTCGTTCGCAACCTGTATGGACAAAACCTAATACAACTGTAGGTAGATATAAATTAAAGATCTCGGAACACTATATACATAGAGTTTTCTTTTATCTCTTCCGAAATCAATATGTTTAGACTAAGAAGTCCGCACAATCTCACAAATCAATATCCCAAGATTAATCTAGTTGTATCCAAATTAAGAGGATCTAAATTCTAACAGGTATGAAACTTGTAATCTATCTTTCAAGATAAGAATTCAACAAGAACAAGTCTCGTTATTGATCCCAATTAATAAGGACTTAAACTACCTAGGTTGATTATGTACTACTTGTATTATTCCTATATTACAAAGATAAAACATATGGAAAATTAAAAAAACACAAGACACCATAAGTTTTTTCACCAAGGAAAACTACACCTGCATAAAATAAAAACGGACCATGTCCAGCTTTGAACACCAAATTGTATTAAGCCGCTACACATACTAGGATACTATTAAACTTCGTACCAGAATATAGTTGAGACCGAATTAACCCTTCAAAAAATTCAGTCGCAGTCGTGCTCCTTACATCTCTTGGCCTCGTGAGTCTCTACGTAATTGATTCCCTTAGTTGACGCCTTTTACAACCTACGGGGTTGGTTCAAATTAAATGAAAACTTTTAGTACCAATCTTCCTCTAACATGTAAGCCTCTTCATTTTCCATTGTGATCTTTAGATCTATGTTTGAAAATCATTTTGCAATAGACAAAGTCTAGCAAACCTCACGAATCCGGAAACTTATAATTAGTTAGTTGAGGCTTAACCACCTCTCATGAACGATTTAAACAAATCAATAAAGAAGAGATTTAGATATCTATCTTTGGGAATCACAAACTCTGAGATGAAGAAAACTTTCTCATTTCCATCTATCTCGTTCCTGATTTGAGATAACAAGAACCTCAAAGATCAATAAGAACAATATTAGGATACACGAACTATCAGGTAAAAGATAGTCGCACATGGCTTCACAAATTTCTAAGTGAATCATTAAGTCATAACCTAATTATGTTTCTTAGAGGTAAAAAACTGAAACATCTTTAAAACAAACTGAAACAACTTAAAAACAAATTGAAACAAAAAATTGACTTCACAAATATCTTATCTCTACCACTAACAATGGAGCTTGGAAGGCCATGTAGCTTGAAAATATTGTTGAGAAATTCCTTTGCCACTGTAATAGTTGTGAAAGGGTGGCTCAATGGAAGGAAGTGGTTATACTTAGTAAGCATGTCAACCACTACTAAAATGACACTCTTCTTGTTAAAATCCATGGAGATATGTTGTCATGGTGTCTCAGGAATCGGTAATTGTTGGAGAAGACCACTAGTAAAAGAAGAACTTCCTTTGTCACACTGGCACACCTCACAAGCAACAACAAATTGAAGAGTATCATGCTTCATGTGTGGCCAAAAGAAATGAGATTTAGCTCTATGATATATGCCTTACATACCTGCATGCACCCCAACTGCAGAAGAGTGTAAATATTGAATAATGGAGTGGCTAGCAATATTTCCTGAACCAATGTAAATTCTGCCTTTGAACCTAAAGATACCTTGTAAATAAGAAAATGGTGAGTGATTTGGATAAATAATTAGTTGAGATATGTGTTGTTGTGCCACAATATCACCTTTATAACTAGATATGACATCTTGGCACCACTAAGGAATGCTCAAGGATATAGCATAACAGTAACAGTGTGTCGGAAGTCTTGACAAAGCATTAACAACTCTCTATTATCCATACCTTTGTTGTACTTGATTATGTAATCAAAACCCAACAACTTAATGAGCCATTTCTGTTGAAGAGTAGTGGAAAGTCTTTGGTCCATCAAATACTTGACACTCTGGTGATCTGTGTGAATAATAAACTAGCTATGGAACAGGTAGCATTTCCACTTCTTGACAGTCATAACAATAGCCAAAAACTATTTTTCATAAGTGGACAAGGCTAAAGCCTTATGACCTAGTTCTTTGATGAAAAAATAGATTGATTTACTAACCTGCATTAAGACTGCCCATACTCCTCTAGCACAAGTATCAGTTTCTACAGTGAATTGTTTGGAGAAGTTAGGCAAAGCCAAAACTGGAGCCTTGCTCATTACAGATTTAAGATCAGTGAAAGCTTGATTATGAAGTCCAATAGAATGCATCTTTCTTGAGTATATCGGTAAGAGGTTTGAAAATGGTGCCATAACCTTGGATAAATCTTCTATAATGCCCTGTTAAGCCCAAAAATCCTCTTAACTGCTTTAGAGTTACAGGTTGAGGCCAATTTTGCATTGCATCTATCTTATCAGGATCTGCAGCTACATATTCTGCAGTAATTTAGTGTCCCAGATAATCCAACTGAAACTGAGCAAAAGCACACTCAGACAATTTAGCATATACAAGGAATATTGCCTCAAGACGGATAAAACTTGTTGTAGGTGAAGAGTTGTAGACCAGAGTGTCATCAAAAAATACCAACACAAATTTCCTCAGAAATGGTTGAAATATTTCATTCATGAGAGATTAGAAGGTGGAAAGTGCACTGGTAAGACCAAAAGGAATCACTCTAAACTCATAATGGCCATGGTGAATTCTAAATGCTGTCTTGTGAATGTCTGAACCAACTGATTTGATGATAACCAGACCTTAAGTCTATCTTATAAAAAATTATGGCTCATTTTAATTTATCAATCAAGGGAATGGGAAATTTATCCTTCACACTTAGGTCATTCAGTTTCCTATAATCAACACAAAATCTCTATGTACCATGTTTTTTTGAATAAGTCCTGCAGTAACCATTTCTTGGACCATTTGTTCAACAACAAATTTTTACATGTAGAGGCATCTATAAGGCCTATGATAAGTGGGGGTATAGTGTGGTTTAAGAGGAATTTTATGGTAAAATATTCTGAAGGGTGGCAGTGTAGATGGCTCAACAAAAATATCAGAGTAAGAATCCAAAACCTCAGTGATTTGAGGGGTATAGGTGTATGAGTTGAAATAGAAAAAAATTGACCAAGTAAGGTATGAACTCTACTCTTAATAAATTTCTTAAAGGAAGATACACTAATAAGTCTAAGAGAAAGATTAGCAGAACTTCCCTGAAGTGTAATGTGGTTATCTTGATACATGAATGACATCCTGAGTTGAGTGAAGTTGAAGGTGATATCTCCCAACTGATACATCCAATCATCCCCCAAGACAATGTCATATCCACCAAATGGAAGAACCCTCAAATCAAAGGAAAACTGGTAGCCCTGCATTTCCAGTGAAGATTCTGGCACATTCCTTTACTGACGTGTTGTCACCATTTTCTGTTGTAACCACCATTTGACCGGTAGGAGAGGCATGAATGCCTAACTTATCAGTAAGGCTGGAGTCAATGAAACTGCGTGTACTCCCTGTGTCAATTAAGATCATGATAGGATGCTTATGTAGGTGACTTGAGATAACAATAGTATCATGAACAACATGTTTAATTAAGGTATGTAAAAAAAATTCAATTTTACAATCAACATTAGAAGGAAAAGTAATTGGTGCTTCTTCAGTGATAATTGGCCTTGATCCTCTAATTCATCATCTGTAGTAACATGAATAATCTAGTTAAGACTTACATCTCTCGACCTTGCGTATAAAATTCATCGCAATTATAACAGAGCCTCTTGTCCTTCCTCACCTGCATTTGTGCATGAGTAAGTCGTTTTATAGGTGGTAATGAGTTATCAAGTGAATTTTTGGTAGGAGTAATTGGATGTGTCACAATAGGCTGTGATAAAGAAATATTGTTCTTTATGTAAGAGTTAGATGGAGAGAAAAAAGGTTTGATGGAAGAAGGTGGGTGGGAAACAAATAAGGGTCTAGGTGCAAATGGTTTAGAGAATGATTTGAGTGGTCTAGGTTGGTGATGCAGAAATGCTTGTTGCATTCTGTCCATGAAAAAATCCTTTGTACCGCAGTGCGTATATCTTCCTATAGCCCACTTATAAAGCTCAAAGTATAAAAACTCTCTGGCAGAGTACGATTATTAGCAACCATATAGCTCTTATAATGTTCCCAATGGTCATAATAATCCTCAACACTAGTAGTTTGAGAAATTTTATTGACACTACCTACATAATTATCTTGAGCAACATCTTGAAACCTAGCACATAAACCCTGAACAAAAATATCCCAAGTAATGAATCATTTACCTTGTTGATAGTTTAAAACCCATTGATCCGCTTGAAAATCAAAGTGAATTGCAGCCATATCCACACGTTCCTCATATGGAAATTCATGAAGGTGAAAATATCATTTACATTTAAGAACCCACCTACGAGGGTTAGTGCCGTTAAATTGTAGAAAATCGACCTTATGAGTGCGAGTAAACTTACCATGTTCTCTATGAGACATCTGATTGACTTGAGTACAAAGCCCATTGGGAGAATTCTCTGAGTTTGGTTGAGATTTAGCAGTTGAGCCTAGATTTGGACGTCGATTGATGCCAAGGAATTGTATAATATCACTTAGATAAGTTTTCATCGCAGAAACATCGGAATCCAATCGGGTAACACATTTTGTTAGATTACCAACAGATTCAGATTGTTGATTCACTGAGAGAGCAAGTTGATTAATTGTGGCGGTTAGTTGATTAAGATTGTTGTTGACCCCAGTAACTATAAGTTTCTCAGCCATGATAATAGGTTCCAGGAAATGAATCTGATACCAATTGTAGTGTACTTATGTACAACTACAAGAAGATGATGACGATAAATAGAAGCAAGCTGCTTTCTCTCTTAAGAACAGAGCCTAACTTTCAATTGAAAGCAAAATAATTTTTCATTGATAGGCCTTCGGTCAATAATGATTGTTCTTTTAATACCCAATCGAGATGATGGTAATCAACTCCTCTTATTATATCAGTTAAAAAACACTGAACTCGAGGAAATGGAAACCCTATCTAAAAAAATAACAGACTAATTTACCCTTACATTTCGTTCCTTAGGCTAATTGACCTGACTAAGTGCTAACCAAAGTCACATGTCATGAGAAGAATCTAATAATTTTGTTGATGATACCTTATCGAAGAATGATTTTGGTAGACTATTTGAGGGAGTGTGGATTAATAATCCACCGATGAACGTAGTTAATAATCTTGTAGTTGATATTTAGGGTGTGCCTTACCCAAAAATGAACAGAGTTTAGTTTTGTAGTTTACGGATATTTTAAAAAACAGAACTAGTCATAAAAACCCAAGGTGACCAAACTTGTGGTATAAAAACCCCATTCAAATGTTGGGATCCATTAAAATTCCATCTTAAACAAAATTGATACAAAAATCCCAAATTTTAAAAAATTGATACAAAAACCCCAAATTTCAAAATTAGTTTCATCAAATTTTATGATGAAACCAAAATTGTGTTTCATCAAATTTTATGATGAAACCAAAATTGGTTTCATCAAATTCTTTGGGGTTTTTGTGTTACTTTTGTTTTTTGGGGTTTTTGTGTTACTTTTGTTTTGATAGGTTTTTTGTGGGTTGCGTCTCGGCAGGCTGACGGCCGGTGTAAAAATTTTGTCGGAATTTTGTGGATGGATAGTGACACCTTCGGAGTTATAACTCGCGGACCGAAAGTTTAAAAAATAAAAAGTTTAGTAATATATATCGGCAACCTAATAAAAACAGTTTATGTCCTAGATTTCGTGAATTTAATGATGAAATCTCTTTGTGCAAATTAACCTAGCCTTAATACACCAAATCTTATCGTGTTATTATAGGTAGGGGATATTTTTAGGCAACATATCTGAGCATTATATCTCAGGATAGCAGTACAATATCTTTTGTTAAATGCCACCCATGATCATGCCATAGTTAATTGTAATGGCCAAAAATCAAACCACATTTATTGTAAATGGATTCCGATTTATTGTACCTCGTCATCAGGATATTATATGTAAGATGGATTCACCATCTCTAAGTATCAAACATCAAGTTACCTACAATTAGATGGAGGGGAATTGCACAAAAACCATGACAAGCAGTGGTGATAGTAGTAGTTCAAGCAACGATGAATCTCAGAAACAACTCGCTTCTCTTCCCAAAGGCGATGGTTGGGGATTAGATGATCACCTCTGTTTGTATCAAGATTTCTGGGTCTACTCTCCACAACTAAAAGGTGTAGCTGAATTTCAAAATGACTTCGAGGCGGTTGATTCCGATATACTACTATCCACATTGCCAAAATCAGGTACCATATGGTTGAAATCCATGGCATTTTCCATAGTAAACCGTGCTCGATGTCCAGTTTCTTCTGCACAGCATCCATTGCTTACTTCTAATCCTCATCATCTTGTCCAAAACATCGAGTATTATCAGTCTTTTGGTACTTACAACTCTCTGTCGGATTTTGTTAGCACTCAATATTCTGCTGATACCAGCAGGCTTTTGGCTACTCACATGCCATACCATTCATTGCCCGAGTCACTCAAAAGCCGTGCCAGCAGTTCTAAGATTGTGTATTTGTGTAGAAATCCAAAAGACAACTTCATATCACTATGGAACTATTTAAACAAAAGAGGACCCAACATTACAAACCCATTTCCAATCGAAAAGGCGTTTGAGCTGTTTTGTAATGGTATTTCATTGTTTGGTCCAGTTTGGGACAATGTCCTTGGCTACTGGAAAGCAAGCTTGGAAAACCCTGAAAAAGTATTGTTTCTCAAGTATGAAGATTTGAAGAAAGAACCCAGGTCTCATTTGAAGAAATTGGCTGAGTTCTTAGGCTTTCCATTTTCGGTTGAGGAAGAGAAAGGAGAGGTTATTGAAAATATATTGAAGTTATCTAGTTTTGAGTTCATGAAGAGCTTGTCAGTGAATAAAGAAGGATCTGTTAATGGACTTGGCTTTGAAAACAAAATATTTTTCAGGAAGGGTGAAGTTGGGGACTGGAAGAATCAATTGACATCTTCAATGGTTGAACGAATCGACCGTCTTTTTGAAGAGAAGTTGCGTGGTTCCGGATTGGTGTTCGAAAGCTAATCAGTTCAACTGAGAGTCTCAAGAGTGGGATGCATTTTCCGAACTACGTGACCCTCTCTTTTTTTCTTCTTGTTATTTTGTTTTAGTCAATGCAATTGTTTCGCGTTGTTTGTAATTTGTTCTATCAAATTGCTAATCCATGATATCATGCAATAATATTTGGGGGACTACAGAGACATTGAGGGATACTATTTGAAATCAAGTTTAGATGCACCGGATCATGTCTCCTCAATACGCTTTTTAAAAAAAAAAAAAAAAAAAAAAAAAAAAAAAGACATGGATTCACAGTTTGTAATAATACAGATGGTCATAAAGAAGTGTTGATAAAGAAGAAGTTTTTAAAAAATCTACAGCAGGCCACCCAACATGGTCATAAAGAAGAAGTTTCCAGGTAAGTAATTTTGTAAGATAGGTTGATACAGAAGTGTTGTTTAAAACCTACATCTCCCATAAATTTCATGATTTGGTGCAGAATCTGCAGATGCCTTTGGCAGCAGTGTTAATTTTGTCCCACCAGAAACTATGTTCCTCAGTTTTTGCAACGAAGAATCCAACATTGGACAGGGTAGACATTTAACCAAAAGGGCACGTGAAACAAGTAAATTACACAACGAATTACATTAAATATCAAGTGGATCGTCAAGGGTGTGCTAGCTTCCTAGCAACTCACCTCTGCCTTCTTCATTTTTTTCAGACACAAAAATGGTGGTTAAAACATGAATTCCAAATATTCATCAGGAAGATGAAGAAAAGCAACTCCAAGGTAGTCTTTAAAGTCTGGCATTTTTAGGGGCGACCCCAAAAGAATTAGGGGCGACTTTTTTATTCCCAACTCATATACACCGTTAAGGGATATCCAAAAACGCGGAGAATACGTTAATGCCCTTACATAATCGGAAGCTATTTTGTGCCCGATTATTATAAAGAAATCGAAAGCTTAGTAACGATATTATACTACCGATTAATATCGATTTTGTGCCAAACTCGTATCTGGCTTCTATAATAATCGGTAGGAAAAAGAACCTCACGAGATTACCGATTGTTAAAGTATAAAAATAAGAAATCTTTAGAATTTTGCAATGGTGAAATTTGGGGCTCCTATATAATCAGACGAATAAAAAAATGTCTAAGCTAACGATCTAGGGCTTCCCATAATCTTTGCTTTGAGGCCATGGTGAAGCCCGGGAGGGTAAAAGTAACCAATTCCTACCGATTATGGTAGATTTCAAATCAACAAAGGCATGTTGTACCTATTCGCCTTAACCAATTGAATTCATACAATGAAGGATTATAGAAAAAACTCATTTTTGGGCAACCTATAATCGGGAGGTTGTAATCTATTTAGCTTTTCGATTATGGCTACATCCAAAGACGAACCAAATGGTTATGGTGGGCTCTGTACCTTGAAACTATGGAATTTGGCAAATGTTCAATTTGGAGCTTTGATAATCGGTAGGTTATAAGGTGGTATTACCTTCCGATTAATAAAGTTTACGTATAAACCAATGTCAACCTAAATTCATTTCATTTTCATTTCTTTTCAACTTCAACTCCTCTTCTCCCTGCTCCGATTGCGAGAGGAAAACTTTCCCCTCGTTCAAGTCCGCGCTATACATCGTTAATCGTCGAATCGAATCATCGTCGATTATTCTCTATAAAGATGAAAGAAAAGGAACGTAAGAAAGCTCGAACAAAAACGTAGTGCGCGGTGAGGATCCGAATATTGGATTGCATGCCCGTAATAACGAGGTTTTAACTCACGAACCCGAAGAACACGAAGAAGATGAAGTCCCCGTGTAGGCGACACGATAGCCAAACTCTCGAGGCAACTTGAAATGGCGCCGATTAGGTAAGATTCTACCCTTAATTTGGTTTATATTGCTTGAATTCAACGAATCCATTTTTTTTTAGGGTTTTCGGTTATTACCCAGATTCGGTAGGTTAGTTATTGTTTTAAACTTCCGATTGTAGTCGAATTCTTCATTTCACGAGAACATTTGTCATATTCGGGTGGTAAATATTTAGGTTGCCTACCGATTATAGAACGTTTTTCATTACTGAGGCCTAAATCGATCGTAATCGGAAGTTAATTGTTTTTGCCTTCCGAATATACTAGGGAAGAACAAGTATTAGAGACGCAATAATCGGGTGATATCTTTTGTAATTTCCTTTTGATTGTTTAGGCTGAACCACTTGAGTAATTTCTGGACAAAAAGTGATGCATATTCGGTAGAAATTTGTTTTGTGAGGCTTCCGATTGAGATGCATTCGGAAGGGTGGACTTTTTATGACTTTCGATTATTGGTATTCGGAGGGTTATGTTGAAATTTAGCTTCCGATTATTGTGTGTAGATAAACATATTCGAACACCAAAATTTTTCTTTTGTTTCCGATTATACGTATTCGGTAGCTTTAGGTGAACAGATATTTATGATTGAGAGTAACGGACGCAATTGGTTAACTCAACCAACCGAATATGTATATTCGGGAGCGTTGGTTTTACATTAACTTCCGATTATATAGTTTACTAACCTGTTGTACTTTCTTTTGTTGTGTATTGGGATGTGTCATTTTCCCCAATACTAGTGGAAATCGGGTCGACGCCAACCTTCTACAACTTCTGGATCCTCTCGATAAAGTGCATGAGTACTCTTGGGGCACGGCATGCCATGCGTGGTTGATGGAAGAGTTGAGAAAGGCGTCGAGGCTTGGAATTAGCCAAGTGGCCGGGAACGTGAGTCTACTACAGGTATTGTTTATTAACTTTACATACTTGATTATTTTTTTATTTTTCTACCATTGAAGAATCAATTTCCTAATACTTGCAAAAATGACAATATAGACATGGATCTACGACCACTTCCCTATCTTGGGATTGGCCATTGAAGACCCGACATGGGCGAAAGGTGACCCTTTATAAAAAAAGTTGTGGCAGATTGAGAAGTTGTCATCGACATTGCCTATTCTGCACTGTCAATAATACAATATATATCTATCAATATATAGAAGTAATTCTCTCTTTAATGGAATATACGGTCCCGGTAGGGCAGTACCAACCATATATTTAGTGAACAACAATAATCCACACAAGTCTTTAATTCATTTCAACTATATGTATTGCTTTCAAGACTCACATACACCTGAGTTAGGTAACAAAATACACCTGATTCATGGGACCAAACCACTGACTCACATATTTTTGAGTCAGATCTAACTCAAAACAAACATATCAAATCAGATCCAAATGAGTCGGGTGATTTCATTTAGATTCGGATGACTCAGATCCAAACAACTCCAGTGAGTCAGGAGTAAACAAACATGGTGTTAGTGTGCAGTTGGAATGTGAATTTGGGGCTTGAACAAATAGGCCACAGGCCCACAAGGCCCACAACACAACTCTTAAATCTCTGAAGTCCCCTTATCCATAAGATAAGGTGGTACATATCAATCCCTTAAAGAAATGAAAGATAATATTCGGCGGCAAAAATTCAAAACTCCCGCCATTTTTCCAGTGAATATTATAATATAATGTGCAGATCTTTTTGTTCACTGCCTCAATCAAAATTTGTTGCTTCCACTTAGAAAAAGAGATAACCCCAGAAATCTTAGATTTGCAAAGCTTGTTCCGATTCCTTCAACATCTGTTTTTGCTGGTACATACTCTTAACTATCTCTAACTTACACAATTTTGAATTTTTATGTTTCTGCTTGGTTTTATGCTGTTATAATCCAAGAAATTAGTACTTCAAAATATCATGTTTTTAGTTTCGATTTTGGGTTGTCATCAATAAACTAGTATCAAATAATCATGGGTTGTTCTCAATTTTGGTTTCTTTATCTTCAATGTTGAGATTTAAAGCTACAAAAATCATGGGGTTTCATTTGAATTTGGGGGTTGGAATCCTGGGTTGTTTCTGTTGTTAAGTACTTTTTTCTCATATATTAGAATTAGAAGTAAGAGCAAATCATGGGTTTCTTTAATTTTTGTAATTTGATTGATAGATTATGGATTGTGATGTCAAACTAGGAAATTTTGAGGCCAAACTTCATATATTTGTATATTTCAGCAATGAGTGTCTAATTTGAGATATTTGATTTGCAGGAATGGCAAACCTACATCAGGATATTGTATTTAGCATCATTGTTAGGTTACCTGCGAAATCAATCTTACGATTCAGGTGTGTGTCAAAAGCCTGGTGCAAGTTATTGAAAGACCCTAAATTTTTGAAGAAACACCTAAAGCATGCAATTGAAATGAATAGATTCAGTGTAATGTTGCTCTCTTTTTCTGTACCTTTTTGTCACGATGAAAGTACGGATACCTACACTTTAGCTTATGATCCATCATTGTGTACATTGAGTAACCCTGTTGCAATAAATTATCCTTTGAGAAATGCAAATTTGGGAATTACGATTTGGGGAATTTGTAATGGCTTGATTTGTGGAAGTCCTGTTGGAGAGTATTGTGTTGTTCTCTGGAATCCTGCAACTAAGGAGTTTAAGAAAGTGCCAACTATACCAATTGAGTCCGCGAACGAATCTGCTTACCCTGAATATGCACTTGGTTATGGTGATGAGATTGATGATTTTAAGGTTGTAAGTTTTGTGAGGTTTGAGGATGAAAGTTTTTGTGAAGTTCAGGTATATACACTTAAATCTAATTCATGGAGAAGGCTTGAGAATATACCTCATGAGCTTTGTCCAGGACTGCCCGAAATGGCTCAAGCAAGTGTTAATGGAGCTACACATTGGTTATCATCAACTGACTCTAGGAAGCATGAAGTCATAGCCTCTTTTGATTTCAAGAATGAGAGAGTCCATAAGATGCAGCTACCCAGCTTTTGTAGTGAATTCGCTGGAACACGGTTGTGTTCATTGGGAGGGTCTCTTTGTTTACATGGATCCATTGATGGTCGCACTGATGTGTGGGAGATGAAGGAGTATGGAGTGACTGGATCTTGGGCTAAACTCTTCACGTTTAAACAAGATACTATCTTTCAGTCCTCTACACAGTCGGAGCCGCTTCAGTTTGTCAAGAATGGTGAGGTTTTACTAGGATATGATACTGATGTTGGTTATCAACTGGATTTGCATGACATAAAGCGTGGAACATCCAGAAATCTCAAGGCTTATGCTAAGCAGGTTTCATACTATGGTAAATACGCTAGTACCTCTGTCTATGTGGAGAGCCTTGTACCGCTTAATTCGGGGACTTATGTTGGGCTACCAGGAACTGAAGAACCCACAGGTATCTCTTATGCATTTATTAACTTATGTCACATGATTAATCTGCCTAACCCAATGTGAGCATAAATTAACATGTATGTTTCTTTATGCCACTAACGAAAAATGTGTATGCTACAGCTTTTTTGCTTAGTTTCTAAAACTTTGCATTCTCCGGCACAGAAAAAAAAACGAAGTAGATTCCTTGGAGCAAACTTCATACATAACTATTGTTTGCTATTATTCCATTGCTTACGTTCAAAACAATATGCAATTTTGTTTGATATTATTGTTTGCTATTATTCCATTGCTTACGTTCAAAACAATATGCAATTTTGTTTGATATTATTGTTCAAAACAATATACATAACTATTGTTTGCTATTGTTTGATAGCGAACATGTTCTCTCTATTATTTAACTTAAGTCTGTTCAGTATCTTCCAACTCAGTTTAAAAGTAGGTTCCAAATTTAATCATATGATGAAGGCAAAAATGTTGAGTTTGTTATCTCCACCTTATCTTAGCAGTTTCAAATTTGACATTAGTGAATATCTCAGTTAAATATTTGTTAGCTAACACAATAGGTTGTCGTTGTGGTTTGATGCTTAATATGTATTTTTCAACTTTAGTCTGGCCGACTATCGGTCTGCAGGTCAAAAAAGTGGTAGATCACATATGAGTTCAAACTGTTATTTTCCATACACATTCGTCTATTTTTTCACTCTATTCTATCAGGTTCTCATCATTGTATACTGGATGCAGGTAGCTCGTGAAGATAAGAATTATAGGCAAATGAAGAACTCAGTTGGCAGTTTTCTTACTATTGCTAATGCAGGTCTCTATGGCATTGAAAGTATCAGTTGTTTTTCATGTTTCTTGAATGCGTTTTTCCTTCTTGGGGTAGTTTATGTTCATTTTCCTTTCTTTCGGTACATTGGATGCAGAGGTTACTAAAGATTTAGTTAATGTGTGGATGTAATGTAAATTTGGTATGAACCAGATACGCGAATGAGTGTAATGCTCTTAATTCAAGATCTCAAACTCGAGAATGTATTTTGCTTCATATGTTAAGCCTATGCTCATTTGACTTCCTGAAAATCTTCGGGACGGACGAGGGTTGTTGCTTCGTCTGTTAGTTGACGAATTTGTAGACCAAGCAGAACTTTGTTCGGGGTGATTCAAGACACTCTATCCCCACATACTGCATCAGTGGAGATTGATTGTGGTTCTAGGCTGTTAGCCTCTCTAGCTGCTAGTGCTGAGGATCTCTGAACAGTTGATGCCTATACCACCCACCCCACCATGATTCCTGATAGAAAATTTCCGCAAAATATCTCCAAAATCAGTTAGCTTCCCCTTATCACTAAGCTCGCACAGCATATAACACCACTCCCTTCCCTTAATTAAGAAAATGAAACATAATATTTCGCGGCAAATTTTCAAAATTCGCGCCATTTCCCCCTTGATACACACAACTCGCGCCATCTCAAACCCTCTGTAGAAATTCAGAGAAACCGAAGGGGAAAACCCCCTGTATATATCGATGTATGTCTAAAATTAGTACTTAAAAATCATGCCTTCTGTTTTGATTTTGTGTTTTGATCAAGCAATTAGTAACAAATAATCATGGGTTGATTTCTATTTGGTATTCTTTTATTGTTGTGAGCAAAGACCTAGAGGTGATTTTCTGTTGTAATTGAAAAACCAAAACTGTAAATTTATGGGAATCTTTAAGTTGGATTGTTCTTAAATGTAATCCAATTTGGATTCAAGCTTGAAGTATGTGTATATATTATCAGGGTGGAACCAATTCAGGCAAGCGGGGGCTGTTGCCCCCTCTTATCTTTAGTCCGGCTCCCTCAGTGTCATGTGTTAGCTGCTTAGTGCAAATCTTAACTTGTGAATCTGGAATTGCAGGAATGGCGAAGCTACAAAATCGGAAAATCTTAGTAAACATCCTTGTACGGTTGCCAGTAAAATCGATCTTGCAGTTCAGGTGTGTATCGAAAGCCTGGTGCAAGTTATTGAAACATTCTAGTTTTATGATAAAACACCTTTATCATGTTATTGAAATGAACAATGTCGCTGCATTGAAGATCCCTTACCCTTTTTCTATTTGGTCATTGCCTAAACATTGTGATCTACCACCATCATACGTGTGGAATACCCGTTTTGGTTTCACTTATCCTTTGGGATTAAGAAATGTAATCACAATTTGGGGTACTTGTAATGGTTTGATTTGTCGCTCCGGAGAAGATATTGATGATGTTGTTCTTTGGATTCCGCCTACTAAAGAGCAGATCGAAGTACCAAGTGTTGTACCGATTGAATCATTAAATGATATTAGTTACTTCAAATATGGATTTGGTTATGATCTTGAGACTCATGAATTTAAGGTGGTATGCATTGCGGGGTTTGCGGATGAATGTTGTTGTGAAGTTCAGGTATATACATTAGGTTCTAATTCATGGAGAAGAATTGAGAACATACCTTATTATCTTGATCAAGGCCAACCAGGTACGGCTCATGCGAATGTCAATTCTGGAACAATGCACTGGTTAGCAACAACGAACCCTTTGGCTTCTGAACCCTATAAGGTTATACTTTCTTTTGATTTTATGGATGACAGATTTGATGAATGGCCATTACTCGCAACAAAACGACACTTAAAGCATGCGAAGTGGTCGCAAGATAAATCATCAATTCTTCCCATGGCTCTGCTTTTTGTAAGATGGATATATTCATCAAGTGATCCTTTATCCCTTGTAGTGCTTTCTCGCATTCATCTTTCCATCTAAATTTCGTTCCCTTCTTGAGTATATTGAAGAAATGCTTGCATTTGTCTGATGATCGCGAAATGAATCTTCCCAGCGAAGCCAAAGGTCCATTTAATTCATGTACATATTTCACCGTCGCTGGTGTTGGCATGTCGCGAATTGCTCGCACCTTCTCCGGATCAACTTGTATTCCTTCTTTTGACACAATGTATCCTAAAAATTTTCCTGACGCAACACCGAAGATACATTTTTCAGGATTTACTTTGATGTTGAACTGCCGCATCTGTTCAAAAATTTCATTCAAATCTTGTACATGATCTTTAGCTTCTTTGCTTTTCACCAACATGTCATCCACGTACAGTTCTAATGTCTTATGAATCCATTTCGCAAACACCTTTTCTACCATTCTCTCATATGTCGCTCCAACATTTCGCAAACCAAGCGGCATTTTCGTGTAACAATATAATCCTCTTGGTGCAAAAAAGGCGGTATGCTCCTGATCTTCTTCAGCGAGAGGAATTTGATTATAACCCTTATATCCATCTAAATAAGATATTCTATCATTTCCTGCCGCTGACTCAACCAATTGTGGGATGTATGGTAAAGGAAAGCTGACCTTTGGACAAGCTTTATTTAGATCAGTGAAATCTATGCAAATCCTTATCCCATTATTTTTCTTAGGTACCACTACCATATTTGCAATTCATTCTGGGTATTTTGCTTGCCGTATAATTCCTGCATCCAACATCTTCGTAATTCTTCTTCTATTTGAGGATGATATGTTGTTGCTATTTTTCTTATTCTCTGCTTGAATGGCGTTACATTTTTGTTAATTTCCAAATGATGACACGCAACTGAAGGATCTACATATCCCAGGCATTTCATCCATGTTCCATGCGAAGACATCCTTAAATTCTCGCAAGAGATTAATTGTTCTTTCTTCTTCATCTCGCATCCATTTTAGTTCCAATCTTTAACATCTTTGGCTCTTTTCAGTTCCAACATTCACTTCTTTTGCTGGTTCCGCTGCTGTGTAGGCCGCCTTTGACTCTCCTAGTGGTGTTTGCTTTTTTATCGGTTTTATCGGTTTGTCTCCTCTTTCTTGAAATTTCGCTTGGTATTCCTTTTCCTTCTTTTGCTTTTATCATGTAAATTCTAAATTCTTATTCTTTCCTTGCTTCTTTCGCCATTTTCCAGCGAAGTTTTCGCTTCTTTGCACGTCCTTCATAATTTTCTACTTCCACCGATGCCATATTTTCGCATCATTATCATCTCCTATGATTTCACCTACTCCACTAGGCATAGGAAACTTGATACACTGATGCAATGTGGATGCTACCGCTTTAATTGCATGTATCCATGGTCTTCCCAATAGCATGTTGTAAGGTGACTCCATATCCACCACACACAATGTCACGTGTGTTTCGGTTTCTCCTAATAGTATTCGCACCACTATTTCTCCTTTAGGTTTTGTTGTAAATTTACCAAAACCATGGATATGATATGTTGAACAAGTCATATCTTCATCTTTGTACCCCATCCCTTTGAATACATGGTAGAATATTATATCAACTGAACTTCCTGTATCTATTAGAGTTCTGTTCACCGCCCATTCTTCTATAAACTTCGCTGGTTCATCTTTCTCTTTTCGTCTTTGCGATTCTTGTGATTACCAACGGAGCTGTGTGATTTAAACTTTCTCCCGGTATTTCTGCTGCTGTGAATGTAATTTTCTGTTTTTTCACTCCTTCAATGGTGGCACTTTTTCTTCTGTCATAATTTTCTTTCCTTCAAAATCTCGTTTATGTATTCTTCCTTTGAGATTTTCATGAAACTCATTGGTCATTGTCTTTGTAATTAAGTTACATTCCAATTTCTTGCCGTCTTCTTTGATTTTGATTATCTTTTCCTCAATCAATTTACTGATTTGCTTCATCATCTCTTTTGATTTCAATAACTTGTTATACACCTCACAAATTCTTCATCAAATACTTCAAATTCTGTCAAATCATAATATCCTCATTCAATCTTGTTTTCAGATGATCTTCAAATTTTCAATCCCTGTTTCTAGCGCCAATATGTGGTTGCAGGATTTCCTACAACCACACCCCTCCAAGATTATACACTGTTCTAACCAAATTACATGATCAATTAGCAAAGTTTTATTTATCTACTTGATGAATATTACAAAAGTAATAAGAATACAAGGAAATCAAAATAACTCTGGACTTTCTCTCTCCTATTAGTTCTCCTCTAACTCTCCAAAAAGATCTCTCTCATCTCGACTTTGCTTGGTCCTTTATATAGGATATTACATAGTGGATGACAGCTAAGCCAGCCTTTATTTTCGGATCTGATTTGCGTCATTCTCGCAAGCTTACAAGGGTTTTCTTCGCAAGGTAATCCCGATCTTCGCAGAATCTTCACACTTTCCTTATGACTAAGCTGACGTCACTCGCTGCATCACTTCTTTAACACTTTGCGATGACTTTCACAACCACCCTTTAGTTAAAACTTCGCTGAGATATAACTGTTGCGAGATTCTGTTCCTACAGCTAAGAAAGCTTTTTCTGCTGCTAATCAGTTGTTTTGTATGAGATTTCGTTTTCCAAGTAAAAGCCTAAATTGAATACTCTACATAGTGATAATTTTGTATAGGAGCTGCTAAGTAAACAACGCATGTTAATCTTTCCATGATAAGATATAATTGCTTATATATTCATTCCCCATACTTCTTGCCTTTTTGTTCCATTCAACATCATTCTTTGTAATAAAAATTAGTGGAAATCAAGGATACTTGTGCGCTGCGCGCACTACGGGAAAATTAGTAATCTACAACTGTAGATTGACAACTCGTAAATTAAAAGTTGTAAAATGTAGTATGTTTTACAACTTTTTCCAACAAAAGCGTTTTCAAAGTAAAATATGTCCAACTCTTAGGACCAACGAGTTCCTAAGAGTAGTGATAGGAATCAGAACCACAACTTGTTGTGTGAAAAGAGGTTGCGCAGAGAGAAGTGACCACCTTTAGAATTTACGACTCATATCCTAAAGGTAGTGAATGATTTTAAAACAACACTAATAAGAGACGTTGAAGATAAGAAAAAAAAAAATTGAAAAATGTTCTTGTAGAGAATCGAACCCAAGCTTACTAGGTGTTAGTACAAGACGTCAACCATCAAATAGGATTCACAATCTTGGTAGATTTGTGCTTTTTCTTTAAATCAACATTCACAACCTTTACAAGAGTTGTAAAATGATAAATTGACTTTGAAAAAAATGAGGCTAAGGTGAATCGAACCTGAACCTCCTCTGTCTAAGACTTGGATTGCAACCACCCTTCCACATTTACATGCATGTCTGCTTATATTTTACATTTACTTTTATAAAAAAAGTGATAAGGAAAAAACATGTTAAGGAAAAGAAATAAATGGACGGTTATGATGTAAATGGATGGTTATGATGGGAGATGGAAAAGATAAGAAGAAAAAGGATAAATAGACCTTCTACAACCCCTTAAGAGTCGTCGTAAAGGTATAAACACTTCGCTAAATTTTTCTCACTTACGCAAAAAAATTCCCTTACGCTAAATTTTATTCATACGCAAAAAATTCTCACTTCGCTAAATTTTCTTTTCATCGCTATTGACAACCTTTATAAGAGTTGTCGTTGATGTATAAACACTTATGCTAAATTTTACTCACTTCTGCTAAGAATATTCCCATGGAATCTTACCCGTAAATGGGAGGATTCATCGTCTTTCCGAACTTTCAGACTTATAGTAGTCCGCTCATGGCCAAGTTTCGATACCGGTGCAAGTTTCTTTCTCGAAGTTGACGAATTTGTATGTGTTTAAGGTTTATGAGAATATTCCCATGGAATCTTACCCGTAAATGGTTGGATCCATCGTCTTTGCAAACTTTCAGATTTATAGTAAGTCCGCTCATGGCAGGTTTCGATCCGGAGCAGTTTCTTTCTCAAAGTTGACGAATTTGTGTGTGTTTAAGGTTTCTGAGAATATTCCCATGGAATCTTACCCGTAAATGGTTAGATTCATCGTCTTTGCGAACTTTCAGACTTATATTAGTCCGCTCATGGCCAGGTTTCACTATCGAAGCCAGTTTCTTTCTCGAAGTTGACGAATTTGTGTATTGTTGAAGGTTTTTGAGAATATTCCCATGGAATCTTACCCGTAAATTTTTGTATTCATCGTTCTTACGAACTCTCAGACTTATAGTAGTCCGCTCGGGGCCGGGTTTCGATCCGGAGCAGTTTTTCTCAAAGTTGACCAATTTGTGTGTTTAAGGTTTCCCGAGAATATTCCCAAGGAATCTTACCCGTGAATGGTTGTATTCATCGTCTTTGCGAACTTTCAGACTTATACTAGTCCACTCATGGCCAGGTTTCTATCTGGGAGCCACGGTTTGCATACAATATGCTAGAATAGGGTTGGTTTAATGTTTCGGGGAATATTCCAAAGGAATCTTACCTGTAAATGGATGGATTCATCATTCTTACCAAGTTTTCGACTTGCAGTAGTCCACTCCCAGGCAGGGTTTCGATCTCGGAGCCATGGTATGTATACAATATGCCAGAATAGGGTTTGTTGAAGGTTTGAAGAGAATATTCGAAGGAATCTTACTTGTAAATGGATGGATTCATCGTTCTTACCAAGTTTGAATTATAGTAGTCTACTAAAGCCGGGTTTCGATCTCGGGCCAATGTACGCATACAATATGCGAGAATAGGGTTTGTTTAAGGTTTGTAGAATATTCTGAAAGAATCTTACTTGTAAATGGATGGATTCATCGTTCTTACCAAGTTTCGAATTATAGTAGTCCACTCCGACTGGGTTTCGATCTTGGAACCAAGGTATGACACAATATGCGAGAATAGGGTTTGTTTAAGGTTTCGGGAATAGAAGGAATCTTTTGTAAATGGATGGATTCATCATTATTACCAAGTTTCCGACTTATAATAGGACAGGTTTGATCTTAGGGCCATGGTAAGCATACAATATGCACGAATAGGGTTTGTTTAAGGTTTGAGAGAATATTTCGAAGGAATCTTACCCGTAAATTGATGGATTCATCGTTCTTGCAAGTTTAGAATTATAGTAGTCCACTTGATAGACACATTTTTGTGTCGAATTGTCCTCAGTGTTGGTATTGTTGGAACTCGATTTTTTTACTAATATTGTGTTTTTATGTATTTTTAGGTATTTTTGAAATAAATATTTTTGGAAAAATCGCTCGAAAAGTTGCATGGAACACCCAGGAGGACATTTGCTATTCGGACTCCCACTTTGGATAAGGGGTAACCCAATTACTAAGGGGCACCTCAGTTGGGCTTTTCTTTATTCGCACCCCAATTACTGTAAATTGAGTTTTGGCGGGAAAAAAGAGTTCTTTGGGTTTCGAGTTCGAGAATTCAAGGTGTTTTAATGAGACTCAATGTTTGAAACTTATTGCATGGACTTGTTTGAGCGTTACAGCGGCGTGTGTGGTCGATTTTCTTGACTAAAATTGGCTAGTTACTGGTTAGAAGAAAACAGAGGCAAGTCACGTTTAAAAGAGATATTCACGGGATTTTTGTGGTTTGCTTGTGGCCTCGGGCGATTTTGGCTCCAACTGAAATATGCGAAGACGTGATTCAACATTTGAGAGCGTGTTCGTATCATTTCAACACGAGAAGCAGAGATAAAAATGGGAATTATTCCGTAACATGCATGAAAAATAAAAGAGAATATCAAGGAGTTATTAAAGGATTTTGGGGGTTACGAGAGTATAAAATGGTGTTACGGAACTCAAAGAAGGGGATAGAGAGTTTGGGGGTTTAGTAGCGTCAATAGAGTTGAAAATCGGGTTGCGGAATCACCATTTCTGCTCTTTGCATCTCGAAGAACGTGAAGAACAGGACTATTGAAGACAAGTCGTTTTCAATGATGGAAAACGACTACCAAACGTGGGTCGTAAATACGAAAGAACAACACTTTATCTCTATCGTAGTTTGTGATGTTTGCAAACAACTATAACCGTTGCAAACCAGGTTTTCATTATTTCTCCCTTATTCATCATTTGTAAACCATTTTTGAGCAATGAAATCAACTTTTGAGCGTGTTTCCAACATGATGAGCTAAACCTAATCTCCGGGGCGAGGGAGGAAGCCATTCTTCCAAAAGTTATGTGGTAAAATTTATTGAAATTTATTTATGCAATTCTTTTATGATTATTTGCACCGAATGAAAATTAAGTAAATGATTTTTATTAATTAGTTGTGTTTTCTCTTGATGAAGTATGCTTAGTTTAGGGCTTTTGATACATCATGCTTGCGATTAACAATTGATGTTTTGAAAATCTAATTTAGGCAATGATTAGAATCACAATTTCTTTTGATTGGAGTTATATTGTCTAGAATTGCATGATAAACATTAACATTAAATCACATGAATTTTGGTGAATGGTGAAATCCTGAACCCCGATCTCTCTATTATAGTCAACTTTAATTTGCTTAATCTTAAAATTTAAATCTAAAAGCACAGTCTTCACAAGTCTCAACGAACCTATTACTACAACATCATTGAAAATAACCATCAATTTTTGGCGCCGCCGACGCGAACTTGTCTTTAGGCTAGAGTTTTTAGATTTTATTTTAGGTTATTATTTATTTGTTCTTCTCACTACACCAAAAATGGAGTTTTGCAACTGGCTCCCGCTGTTGCGAATCGGGTCAACTGCACTCACCATTCTGAAGGGTGGCGACTCAATTTAGAATGGAAATGTAGTCAAGTTCAATTTGATCAAGTTAAATCAAGTTTATAACCGTTTCATTATTGCGACTCAAAATTTAGCAATGACTTCTTAGCGATTTGCTAATTTTTTTTACTATTAGTTGCAAATTATTGACTAAGTCAACGGAGAGTGACCCAAAAGACGGTAAAAATTTAGCAGCGAGAAAAATAATGATTTGCTAAATTTATGCAATTAGGCGAAAAAAAGTCAGTTCATTGACTAGTCACAATATTTTCTCCCATCTCCATTTTACCTCGCAACTATTACATACACCAAGTCATTTTCCGATTCAATTAATTCAATTCTTCTCACAACAATATTGATATTAATATGTTCAATGATACACGTTTAAACATCAAGTACATTTACAATAGAAGTACATATACAATGGAAACTAAATAAAAAAATGTGTTTATCGATCTTGTGACTACATTTTCTTGAACACTCATACAAAGCTATCTCATAGTAGATCACACTAAGATTTATTCTCACTGGCCCTAAAGATTTACAAACTGCAACTAAAATAGTATATAAGACTCACATGTAGATTTAAGAACTGCTTCCGACTGGGGTGAACTCGGACTATTCATCACAAACACAAAACATAAAAATAAGTTAAGACTGTATTTACAAGGAAATGACATTATTAGGACCACAAATTTTCAATAGGAGCTACCAACTAAGGTTAAAAGGACATCTATCAATTAATTTTATGTAAGTACAGAAAATTTGAATATGAAGGAAGGTTTCAAGAATGCACCACATCAATATCATAGATATCGTATATCATTAAAATTACTATAATACATCCACCATATCTATAACACTACGTTAAAAAAGTTTTGGCAGTTCGACAAGCGGCCAAATCACAAATGAAAATCATTTATACGTGAAGACGGCAATGAACGAAGTATAATTCATTGAGAAAATGAAAATAAATAGAACTCATGACAATTAAGTGTTAAATCCTAAGTTTTAGCTTGAGTACCTATATTATTTTCCCTTATTTTAACTTTAACTGGTGGCATGCTTATATTTAGGTCTTTGAACTCCAAAGTTCCGAGAGAAAATACCTTGCTCAGATGAGTGCCTAGTTGAAGTGGACTTGTTATGAGCGCTCACAACAACGCAACATTTGTTCCACGTTAGTATGTGGCCCCTATATAAGATACTTCAAAAAAAAGGAAAAAAAACTTATATAAGAGATGGAAAACATGAAATGATAAAGTACAGAGTCACAATCTTATCTATCTAGATTGAAAAATGAGTATTTGTAACTTCCCACGAAGGATCGAATGTACAATCTTAACTATTTAACTCTACGAATGGAAGGGATCTAAAGTGGAAAAATAACGGTACATGGACCTTTGCAACTCCCCCGTCAATGGGAGTCAAATGGATTGGACTCATTGTATGACTTGTATAATTTAAGGACTCCATAGTAGATGAATGAAGTACCTTTTGTGTTCTTATTATCCCATATTGCAAACTTTTCAGTAGTAGAATGTTACAAGGAAATCATCACGAAAGTAGTACCTGTAGACAAATGAAACTCCTAAGATTACCTGATACACGTGATAAAAACAGAAATTTGTTACTTATCAAACAACCATCACGAAAGTATAACATGCACTTATCCACTTAAGTTTACACTATTTAACTTGAACGATTGCAAAGATTGATTCAACTTTCGCGGACACCTCAATCCCCTTACAACACTAAGCGCAATTGATATATGATCGGAAATGTGAAATCAAATTCTCATTGAGTAATGAGAATTCTACCAATATATGAAAGAAGATGATCTTATTTTGTTTGGAAAAACTACGAAGTATATTGTTCTCTAGATGAATGCAAAGCAACAGTCGCTGTAATCGTTTAAAATTGAACTAAAATTGACCAGAATATTGTATGTTGTTCCGAAATGACACTACTACACATTGATACTGAAAAGAATGAGTAATATATTCATCTATTGTTAAGTAGATATGGGAAAAACTCCACTTCTCTTATCAAAGCACTAGAAGTGCACCCTATCACTTAAGATGTTTGTCTTTGTACAAGCCTATATAACAACAAAAAGATATAATCGTCAACACAACACTAACAAGAAAACCTGCGGTTACCCACCTCTATCTCCTCTGTTTGTGAAGCATCCCGGATTTCCTTCAAGATATCGGGGTAAATATGTGCACACCACAATTAATTCGATCATTCACTGAATAACACAAATAAATTATAGGACATTATGTGGAGAACAGAAGAAAAGCAGAACCATTCACTTGAAACCTCGGAAAAATGCCACTTCAATTATGGGCTTGTACACACAAAAGTCGATCGGTTTCTCAGTGTAGTGAAGAAGTTCATAGTGTTTTGCTAAGAAAATTTAGATCTTCTACAAGATGAGCTTACTAAGAAAAACAAAACAAAGAAAATAAAAGGAACTATTAAGTTTGAGAATAATGATAGCAAAACCTACCAAGAATTTACGGCAATGGAGAACTAGAGGCGACATCGCAGTTCCATGGAAAGATATGAGACGCCACAAAAAAAAAAGAACCAAAATAAATAAATATATCTTTGAAACAGATCCAAATTTCTGTTGGCTACCGAAAGTCTAATAAAACTATCTTGGAGACATTGGAATTAAAGACTCGAGCTTAATTAATCCGAAGAAGTGAAAGTAAATATAATTAAATTTATCAAAAGGGTTTTGGTATTTACTTGGTTTGAAGAATATCAACCAGCAACTGCAGAGCACTCGAATCCCCACAAACCTCCCATATTGCTGCCTTAACTTCGGTATCGGATGGTTGCTTCTCCTCTTAGTTTCCAATAAGCTAAAACAAGCGAGAAACTAATATAAGTGAGGTCATTGGGTTACAACTTAGAAAGCGAAAAAGATACTTGAATGAATTTGTTTATTAGCCTATCTCAAATATGTTAGCAAGCTACAACTAAGCTAGTAACTAAAGGGTTCTACATTTAGCATCTAAGAAATGACAAATACATTGAGGAAAACAAACCTCTTCAATGAGTGATGAAAGTTTATGACTCTTCCTCATTCATGGCTATGGTTAAAGTAAACTAGTTAAGAATTCCTCCAAAATACTAGTTTATCCGGTATGAAGGAATCTTCTGCGAGACCAACTAAAGCTGCACATCCTATCATTTCCGCGTTGCACATTATCTTCTTTATGAGAGGAGCTTCACGAGAAGAAACGGGGATACCAGCCACCGTCCGGACGGTCTTCCGCGAGTAGCCACATTTGTGGGATGCCCTTATGGGCCTAACAAACTCACACTGAGCCTTTTAAAATTCTTCTGAAACATGCTCAAATGATGCTTATGGAAAATCCAAGTAAACCCAAAGTGTGAAACCATTTCTCTCAAGATCAAAATCGTTAACAAACCCAACATAGAAAGAAACCATACTACAAGCGTAGGTCCGGTTTTAGGAAGACATGTTAACAGCCGACCAATCCACATTTCTAAACAAAAAGCTTGCCTTCCATGGAAAAGAATATCATACATGATAAAACAAAATCTAAAACAGTAGCTATAATAAGTTAAAGTCATCGACAAACAAACATATGTCTGTGGGACAAATGCAAATGATACAAGTCTGACTTAATGTAGGAAAGTCCAATTTTAAAAAAACATCCGGATATTTAATCATTTTGAACTGCCAAGAGGTTAAAAGTGGATTAACATGAGAAATTCATCAAACAAACAAGAACTATATACATTCAAGAATCCATTAATTCCTTCCTTTTTTTCACAAAATCCTGTTAAAAATCCAAATAACAAGCACCGGTCAAAGATATAGCACAAAAAGCTAAAACTTGCATTTTTATTTTAAAAGGAATTTTAGGATTAGCATAAAAGAAAAACATCAAGAAGAACAAAGTGTAAATAGTTCAAAGTTTTATTACAAAACTTTCATAGTAGAACACCATCGTAGAGTCAAACCAGTAAACCACAAAGGAAATGAAATTTCTCACATTATAAATCCAAACCTAAAACAAAAAACATCAACAAACATAAAATCGAAACCCTAACTATCAATCTACCAACATACACAAACAAAATACATCATTAACCGATTTAAACAAAATACAGAAAACCCTAAGTATCAATCTACCATAAATACACAAACAAGATACATCACTAGCCGATTTAAACAAAATACATAAAACCCGAAGTGTCAATCTACCAAAATACACAAAAAATACATCACTAATCGATTTGAACAAAAAGATACAAAACCCTAACTATCAATCCCAATCTACCAAACCCTAACTATCAAACCTAAGAAAAGCATCATCAGTCGATTTAAACCCTAAATAGCAAACACTAACCATCATCCATACCTAGCTTCCTCTGATTTCAATGACGAGAAAGATTCAATAGAGGGAGAGTTTTTTTCTTCAGGAGAAAGAGAGTGAGAGAGAGGACGAGTGGTTGAATGAATTTCTGGGATATTTTCTATAAGGATAAGAGGAGTGCACACGCGAAATTCGCATGCTCGGGAAAAAAGTGTTGGCAAGTGTTTTCTGTCACACGGATACTTCGCACGCCTAAAACAAAAATAGTTGCGAATAGCAACTTAGATACGACGATTAGATTGAAATTAGCAACAACAAAGCAGTTGTTCGAATTTTTAGCAACAGAAATTCGCAACTGAAAATTCGCAACAGCTACATTTCCGTTGCGAATCTGAGTTGCTATTTCCTCAATTTGGTGTAGTGTCTTTACGTTTTTGGGTTTTTGTCTTTTCCTTTCAGATTTTGGGATTTGGAGCGAAAGAAAATTTGCCAAAACTTTTGGGGAATACTAAGAGATTTGGAGTTAAAGACAAAGCGAAAGGAGCGAAAGAAGAAGATTTTTTTTATATTTTATAAAAGAGAGAAAAAAAGAGAGAGGCATTTTTATTTTTTATTTTTTTTAGACATTTTTATTTTTTTAGACTTTTCTTTTCTTTTGCACTTTTACTTTTTGGACTTGGACATTTGGACATTCAGACATTCCTTATTTTTTTTAAACCCTACAGAAGGGTAGTATTAAATATAAACTGTGTGCTGAGAAGGACGACGATTACGATATCGTCTCGGCCCCTTGGGTTCGTACACGACATTGGAGTCGTGGCCCGAGTCGACTACAGCGGTTCATCCCCGTCCGGAGCTAGGAGGTAAGTTTGTCGAAACACTCGCGAATCCACAATAAGCGAGTTCTTGTCTTCCTTCGTTTGCATATATGTTGAGGTATTGAAAACGGCTGCTTTAATTTCCTAGTAAAGGGCAAGGCCTGGCCATACAAGATAAGGGTTCGGATTTCATCACCGTTCTCTTCTTGCCCGCCTTAGGAAAACAATACTTAACACGAACCTAAGCTTTAAAATTTGGAATAGAACGAGACCGATAGGGTAACGAGCTTAGTAGGAAAGTCACTCGAAAAATATTGGTTACTCTTTTAGCAAACTTCGAAGTTCATGATGGTTTCTGTGAAGTTGAATGCGTGACTGCGCCGCCTTGTAATAGCGGTGAGGCCTTGGGTATCAAAGCTCCACGTAGCTTCCCTCGCCTTGATTCAACTTACTTTGACTCAGATTGATCCTAAGGGGTTTGCTTAAATTGTAACGAATTCCCTTTCGAACGATTAGAAGCTGGTCTAGAAACAATCTAAGTGGAGCCATCATGCTTTTTGTTTGCTAGAATTCAATAGGTTTCTTTGTGGTGGAGTCAGCCTTGTTTGTGTTTGCATAGAACCTCTCTTCAGTTAGGAATTTTATTTTGTTGTTTTTCTAGTGTATGCCCGAGGTCATTAGAGAATGGGCTTGGAAAAGAAACACTCTAGGTCGTTTGATTAGTGACAAACCTAGTAGTTCTTCTTGTGAGGTGGGGAACTCGAAGACTCTTCTTCTGAGAGCCCCGTTTTTGGAAACTTCAATTTTGAGAATCTGTCTCTTCGTGAGGAAAGTACCCCCTAAGTACTTGTTTGTGCGGCGATGGCTACTTTGAAAGATTACATGTTCCCAACTAGGACCAACCGAGCTTCGTGTATTAAATTGCCAGCCAATACGGCTAATTTCGATATAAAACCTAGTCTTCTTTAGATGATCCTTATATTCTTAGGAAAAGAAGATGAGAAACCTTATTTTCATATTAGGGACTTTGAGGAAATTTGCGGGACAGTTAGAATAAAAGACCTTACTGATGAAGTCTTGAAACTTAAGATGTTTCCCTTTTCCTTGAGAGATAAAGCCAAGACCTGGCTGAACAACCTACCATATGGATCCATTGAAACATGGCAGGAAATGATTGCAGCTTTCTATATGAAATTCTACCCTAAGCATAAAGCGCAATTTAGGCGAAAATTAGTGCTAGTGTCCAACAAGAGGGAGAGTCTCTTTATAGGTTTTGAGAGAGATTCAATGATCTCCTATCCCAGTGTCCTCACCATGGATTTGATAAGATGAAACTTGTGGAGATTATTTATAATGGTTTAGACTATTCGACTAAATCCATGGTCGAGTCTATGTGTCTTAGGTGAATTCACAAATAAAGCATTGATGATGCTTTTACCTTCTTAGGAACTATTTGAAAAATCCCAACAATGGGAGCCTTGTGTTGAACCCCTAAAAGACTCTTGGTCAATAGAAGTGGCATCGATGTGGTAGATACAAGCTTCTCGAGTCGGATGCTAAGTTTTTTGCTTTGTCAGAAGGTTAGAATCTTTGGAAATGGGTCAGTCTAAAAATAGGTCCCTTGTTGAACCTAATAGAGCCTCTCAAGTCTCTAGTTGTGGAATAGAGCCAGATAACTCATTTTGGGAAGGTCATGTTAGTGAAGAACAAGCCCATCTTTGTTGCCTATAACAACGCTAGGTTTGAGAACCGTCGGAAGTCGACCCTACTCGGAGACCTACCACCCTAGTTGGAGAAACCATCCTAATTTTTCTTGGTCTAAGGGCCGAGAATCGGGAGACGATCTAGTAATTCTCGGCCTCCCCCGGGTTTTGGTTATACTCGGAACCCTTCGTGTCAAACCAGTTTGAACACTTCGAGAAAAAGATCTCTACCTTAGAAGAAGCTCTTACTATGTTATCATCCAACCACCTTAGCTTTCAACAAGAAACAGGCAGAACCATAAGGATAATTCTCAGACTCTTGCTAAATTAGAACTTCAAGTCGGCCAAATATCCAAGTATTTAAGCGAGAGAGAAGAAGGTAAGTTTCCTATTCAATCTCAACCCAATCCTAGGGGGGTCCATCAAATATCTTTAGTTGTTGAGGAATCATCAAACCATGTGAACTCGATAAAAACCCTTAGGAGCGGTAAAACGGTAGACAATAAGATAGCCATTCCTAGTGGACATCTTTTGTAGTTCCACCTTCTACGTCCCAAGAGGAACCCGTAGGCCGAGGAAACCGAAACAATCCCTAAGGAGTCCCAAGAAATTCTGTTAGGACTACCTTTGTGCCTAGAGCCCCATATCCGCAGTTGTTATCCCCAACAAAGAAGGAGTCGACATTCAACGAGATAATAAAAACATTTAAACAGGTGAACATCAATATTCCGTTATTAGAAGCAATTAGGAAGATGCCTGCTTATGCCAAGTTCCTTAAAGATCTTTGTACACGAAAGCGTAAGCTTAATGTCCAAAAGAAAGCCTTTTTAGATGGTCAAGTAAGTTCCATTCGTCAACAGAACCAAACCCCCTAAGTATAAGGACCTGGATGCCCCACAATTTCTTGTGCGATTGGTAATCACATGGTCGATAAATCTTTACTTGACTTAGGAGCTAGTGTTAACTTACTCCCGTATCATGTATACACCCAGATGGGTCTTGGTAAGTTGAAACCGACTAAAATGACACTACAATTAGGTGATAGGTATGTAAAAGTCCCTCGTGGTGTCATAGAGGATGTTCTGATTAAGGTTGATAAGTTTATTTATCCAGTGGATTTCGTTGTTCTAGACACCCAACTGTTCAAGACCCAAATGCTCAAATCCAGGTGATTCTAGGTCGCCCATTTTAGCCACAGCCAATTATTGTCATCAATTGTAGGACCGGGCTTATGAACATATCCTTTGGTAATATGACCACTGAACTAAATGTCTTTAATGTTACTAGACAACCTTGAGAATGATGATTTAGAAGAAGTGAATATGATTAACACTTTAGTTCGGGGGTTTAGTTGGGATAATTGGCATGACACTCTCTTTGGGAGATTCTTTAGATGAATTTGAGGAAACCATTCTTTTAGACCAGATGTGTGATCAATCTTTAGAAGAATCCCTGGAGTATTTTAAAGACTCTAAGGACCCAGAAATCCAGGCAATAGTGTTAGGTCTTTCTAAGAGTAATGATGACCCTAAGTTTGGGGTAGAGAACTAGAAGAAGCTCTTGAGTATTTTAAGGACTCTGAGGATCCAGAAATTCAAGCAATAGTTAGAGGTTTGTCTATGAGTAGTGAAATCCCTACGTTTGGGGGTAGTGATGGTTTAGGGTAGAGAACTAGAAGAAGCTCTTGAGTATTTTAAGGACTCTGAGGATCCAGAAATTCAAGCAATAGTTAGAGGTTTGTCTATGAGTAGTGAAATCCATACGTTTGGGGGTAGTGATAGTTCTTATGATTGTCATGTATCCCTAATTAGAGTACCTAACTTGGGACTCGAGCCATGTGCATCTCGAGATATTACTCGAGTCTATTCGGACTAAGCAACCCGATCCTCGATGCGTCGTCCAGAGGTAACCCGCAGTATTAGAGACCCATTTTCGGATGAATCTATTTATCAAGATACACATATGAAGCTCAATTATGTTACCCAGATAAACCTATTTGTCTTGACAGAAACCTTAGACGAGGATGTGCTCCTTCTATTCATTTATCTGAACCAGTGCGGTTATGCGATATTGGTGTTAGCTCTATTTGGTCTTATGGACCCACAACTATTTCGGCTATTGGTGTATGACTTTGGAAGGTGAAGATCCTTTTTGAAGTATTTGATGTCTGGTTGAAGACTTTAAACTTAGCACTCCTTGGGAGGTTTCCCTTGCTCATGCATCACGGTAATATTTTTCCTCATTTCCTTCTAGTGGTAACAGTTTCTCCTTGTTCATGTTTTTAATTTCATCTTTAGAATATTGAGGACAATGTTAGATTTAAGTTTGGGGGTATGGGAGAAACTTTTTAGTTGCAATAGGTAAACTCAGAGCAGGTAAATTTATGCTTATTAAGGTCGGCACTAACTAATCTAAGTGGATGGAAGCATCTTGGTTGTAGGAGTTGAGGAACCAATCACGATTAGATGGAAACATCTAAAGAGTCTATTCATAAAAGCACAGAGCTCAGGTGTTAGAAAAAGAAAACATGGTAGTTTCGCCATATCCTCGTGATGGAAACATCGAAAGAATCCTGATCACTTCTTTTATTATTTTTCTTTCTTTACCATTGCTAGGGTGAAATAGAGTGACCGAGATACCCAAAAAAAAAAAAAAAAAAAAAAAAAAAAAAAAATTGAGACCGAGACCACTAGACCAATAGGAATAAATACAATAAAGTCGATCCCCTGGTACCCTTGTATATGCCAAATGAGTTGACCTAGAGTTAGGATTATCGATCCTTGGTTCCCTTGTATATGCCGGTGTGTTGATATTAGTCCAGACCCGATATCTCGATCCATTAGGATAGGTTCACCTTAGTCAACATCATCCACGTTTTTCTACATCCATCTTCTTAATCTATCCATGTGATTGGTTGACTCCGGTTTATGATGTCCAGAAACTATCCGAGTAGAGCTCTGTCACTTTATATGAATTTTAGTATGCTTGAGAGCAAACTCGTGTACAGCAATTGGAATTTCGCATTGGGGTACTTCCTCCTATAGTCAATAAGTATGCCAACCAAGGAGATTGTTTAGTGCCTTCCAAGGTTCTGCGTAGATAGCTAGGGTCTGGAGTAAAGGTTTTGTGGGTACACCTCGGTAAACCCTCCGGAGACAACACTCGCCACTAGGGCCACCTAGGGGGTTCAAATGATTTTTATTTTCTAGAATAAATTTGCTCGAGGACTAGCAAATAATAAGTTTGGGGGTATTTGATAGACACATTTTTTGTGTCTGAATTGTCCTCAGTGTTGGTATTGTTGGAACTCGATTTTTTTACTAATATTGTGTTTTTATGTATTTTTAGGTATTTTTGGAAATAAATTTTTTGGAAAAATCGGCTCTAGAAAAGTTGAGCGGAACACCCCGGAGGACATTTGCTATTCGGACTCCCACTTTGGATAAGGGGTAACCCAATTACTAAGGGGCACCTCAGTTGGGCACCTGCTATTCGCACCCCTGGTTTGGTTAGGGGGACACCATCTTCAACATTTCAAATTCATTTTTGGCGGGGAAAAAAGAGTTCTTCCCCGGCAGTTTAGAGTTCGAGAATTCAAGGTGTTTTAATGAGACTCAATCGCTGAAACTTATTGCATGGACTTGTTTGAGCGTAACAGGCGTGGTGTGGTCGATTTCTTGACTAAAATTGTCTAGTTACTCGGTTAGAAAAAACAGAGCAAGTCACGTTTAAAGAGATATTCACGGGATTTTTTGTGGTTTGCTTGTGGCCTCGAGCGATTTGGCGTGCAACCGAAATATGCGAAGACGTGATTCAACATTTCGGGAGCGTGTTCGTATCATTTCAACACGAGAAGAGATAAAAATGGGAATTATTCCCGTAACATGCATGAAAAATAAAAGAGAATATCAAGGAGTTATTACAAGGATTTTGGGGGTTCTGAGAGTATAAAATGGTGTTACGGAACTCAAAGAAGGGGGATAGAGAGTTTGGGGGGTTTAGAGCGTCAATAGAGTTGAGAAAATCGAGTTGCAGAATCACCATTTCTGCTGCTGCATCTCTGAAGAACGTGAAAAACAGACTATCGAAGACAGTCGTTTTTCAACAGTGAAAAACGACTACCAAACGTGGGTCGCAAATACAGTAACAGCAGCACTTTATCTCTATCGTAGTTTGTAACAGTGTTTGCAACAACTATAACTGTTGCAAACCCGGTTTTCATTATTTCTCCCTTATTCATCATTTGTAAACCATTTTTGAGCAATGAAATCAACTTTTGAGCGTGTTTCCAACATGATGAGCTAAACCTAATCTCCGGGGCGAGGGAGGAAGCCATTCTTCCAAAAGTTATATGGTAAAATTTATTTAAATTTATTTATGCAATTCTTTTATGATTATTTGCACCGAATGAAAATTAAGTAAATGATTTTTATTAATTAGTTGTGTTTTCTCTTGATGAAGTATGCTTAGTTTAGGGCTTTTGATACTTCATGCTTGCGATTAACAATTTATGTTTTGAAAATCTAATTTAGGCAATGATTAGAATCACAATTTCTTTTGATTGGAGTTATATTGTCTAGAATTGCATGATAAACATTAACATTAAATCACATGAATTTTGGTGAATGGTTAAATCCTGAACCCCGATCTCTCTATTATAGTCAGTTTTAATTTGCTTAATCTTAAAATTTAAATTTAAAAGCACAGTCTTCACAAGTCTCAACGAACCTATTACTACAACATCATTGAAAATAACCATCACCACTCCCGACCAGGTTTTGATCTCAGAACCAATGTACGCATACAATATGCCAGAATAGGGTTTGTTTAAGGTTTTGGGGAATATTCTGAAGAAATCTTACCTGTAAATGGATGGATTTATCATTCTTACCAAGTTTCTGACTTATAGTAGTCCACTCCCGACCAGGTTTCGATCTCAGAGCCAAGGTACGCATACAATATACCAAAATAGGGTTTGTTTAAGGTTTCAGAGAATATTTCGAATGAATCTTACCTGCAAATTAATGGATTCATCGTTCTTACCAAGTTTCCGAATTATAGTAGTCCACTCCCGACCAGGTTTCGATCTCGGAGCCAAAGTACGCATACAATATGCCAGAATAGGGTTTGTTTAAGGTTTTGGGAATATTCGAAGGAATCTTACCTGTAAATGGATGGATTCATCATTCTTACCAAGTTTCCGACTTATAGTAGTCCACTCCCGACCAGGTTTCGATCTCAGAGCCATGGTATGCATACAATATGCCAGAATAGGGTTTGTTTAATGTTTCAGGGAATATTCCAAATGAATCTTACCTGTAATGGATGGATTCATCGTTCTTACAAAATTTCCGACTTATAGCAGTCCAGTGATGGCCAGGTTTCAATCTCGGATCCAGGGTTTGCATATAATATGCTATAATAGGGTTTGTTTAATGTTTCGGGGAATATTCCAAAGGAATCTTACCTGTAAATAGATGGATTCATCGTTCTTACCAAGTTTCCGACTTATAATAGTCCACTCCCGGCCAGGTTTCGATCTCAGAGCCAGGGTATGCATACGATATGCTTGAATATGGTTTCTTTAAGGTTTCGGGGAATATTTCGAAGGAATCTTACATGTAAATGGATGGATTCATCATTCTTACTAAGTTTCCGACTTATAGTAGTCCACTCCCGACTAGGTTTCGATCTCAGAGCCATGGTATGCATACAATATGCCAGAATAGGGTTTGTTTAATGTTTCAGGGAATATTCCAAAGGAATCTTACCTGTAATGGATGGATTCATCGTTCTTACGAAACTTCCGACTTATAGTAGTCCAGTGATGGCCGGGTTTCAATCTCGGAGCCAGGGTTTGCATATAATATGCTATAATAGGGTTTGTTTAATGTTTCGGGGAATATTCCAAAGGAATCTTACCTGTAAATAGATGGATTTATCGTTCTTACCAAGTTTCCGACTTATAATAGTCCACTCCCGGCCAGGTTTCGATCTCAGAGCCAGGGTATGCATACGATATGCCAGAATATGGTTTCTTTAAGGTTTCGGGGAATATTCCGAAGGAATCTTACATGTAAATGGATAAATTCATCGTTCTTACCAAGTTTCAGAATTATAGTAGTCCATTCCCGACCAAGTTTCGACCTCGGAGCCAGGGTATGCATACAATATGCTAGAATAGGGTTTGTTTAATGTTTCGGGGAATATTCCGAAGGAATCTTACCTGTAAATGGATGGATTCATCGTTCTTACGAAATTTCCGACTTATAGTAGTCCACTCACGGCGGGTTTCGATCTCTCGGGCCGGGGTTTGCATACTGATATGCGAGAATAGGGTTGGTTTAATGTTTGGGGAATATTCCAAAGGAATCTTACCCGTAAATGGATGGATTCATCGTTCTTACGAAATTTCCGACTTAAATTAGTCCACTCACGGCAGTTTCGACCTCGGAGACAGGGTATGCATACGATATACCAGAATAGGTTTGTTTAAGGTTTCTTAGAATATTTTGAAGGAATCTTACCTTTAAAAAGATGAATTCATCGTTCTTACCAAGTTTCTGACTTATAGTAGTCCCGACGGCGGGTTTCGATCTCGGAGCCAGGGTATGCATACAATTTGTCAGAATAGGGTTTGTTTAAGGTTTCGTAGAATATTCCGAAGGAATCTTACTTGTAAATGGATGAATTCCTCGTTCTTACCAAGTTTGAAGTCTGAACCCTGCTAGAGCTTGTTAGTTCATAGTTTATATGGCTTTATACCACATTTGAACCTGGCGAGATTGGGGTATACCCAAACTAATTGGGGTATACCCAATGAGACAAAATAGGGTCATTTTGAAGTAAAAGAGGTCACCCCTTAACCAAATATTTTCAAAATGGCAAAATTGCCTCGTTTAATTAACCCTAAAATTTTGATTAGATTAATTAATTAAGTTTAAATTGATTGAATAGATTAAAACTTATGAATTTTAAGTTATGAAATTTTGTTTTTGATTGAACTTTTGTGGGATGATTTTTGATGATTTTTTTTTTTTTTTGAGAATAAACGAAAATGAAGCACAATAGAAATACTTCTAAAAAGGGGATTGTGAATCATATATGAAATCATACTCAAAATCAAAGAATAAATCAACACTTTCGATTACGAAAGTATGAAAAGTCGGCAAGGTCTTCATCGTCGACCTCGCTAGGCCAAAAGTGGCCTAAGCATGATCTTCATCGTCGACCTTGCCGACTTTTGTTTTTTGACATACGAGGAGATGACATAAAAATTTTATTGGTAAGCAAGGTATTCAAAAATACCCTTACGGTTGCCGTGTTTTTGGCCAAGGTATTCAAAAATACCCTTAAAATTGTATTTGGCCGGCAAGGTATTCAAAAAATACCCCGCATTTGTTGAAAAATTTGCCGCCGCCATGGTGTTATGAAAAGTCGGCAAGATATGCATGCTACGACCTTAGGCCAAAAACACGAGAAATCATAATTTTCGATTTCTAACCTAATATAACAATCAAATCACACAACACAATGATGGGTTTGAGTTTAAACATCATTTATAGTCTTCTTTTCGCTGTTAGAGTCAATAATTTTTTTGAAAAATCAAAGTTGAAGATTTTTATATGGCTTTGGTTGATGGAAAGATGAAGATGAAGAAGAAGAGAAGATTAAGAGTTGGTTAGTTTTTTAATTTTAGGGTTAATGAAATTAAGAAATGAGTTTATTTTGAAAATTTAATTAGTTCAAGGGTATTAAAGTAAAGTCACACTTTTTAATAATGACACACCATGTCCCTGTCTCATTGGGTATACCCCAATTAGTTTGGGTATACCCCAATCTCGCCAGGCATTTGAAGTTCGAATTGACACTGAGCTTCATATTTATCGATTCCGGTGATGTATCATGCTCAGTTTGAAGTTAGAACCCTCCAAGAGCTTCTTGGTTCATAGTTTGTATGGCGTTATACCACATTTGAAGTTCGAATCAACACTGAGCTTCATATTTATCCATTCCAATGATGTATCATACTCAGTTTGAAGTCAGAACCCTCCAAGAGCTTCTTGGCTCATAATTTGTATGTCGTTATACCACATTTGAAGTTCGAATCAACACTGAGCTTCATATTTGTCGATTTCGATGATGTATCATGCTAAGTTTGAAGTCGGAACCATCCTGAATTTTGTGGTCCATCTCTAGTAATCTTATAACCTGAGTTTACCAGTGTGAACTAAAGTTACTTCATGACATGTATGACTTGTCAAAATTACTTCATGACCTATGCGACTTGTCGAAATTCAAACCGCAAGCACAATGAGAAAGCACAAAAACACAAAGAGAAAGCACAAAGAAACACACCAATTATCGAATTCATTTTTCATTTTCCTAATTCATTCTCATACATTTTTTGGATTTTTTTATATCAGAATGTCGATAAAAATGTCCTAAATTTATTTAGATTTTTTTTAGATTTTTTTTTCATGTCAAAGATTGATAATTAAACCGAAAACATGAGTTCGTATTAACACAAAGAGAAAGCACAAAGACCTTGATCCGTATGACACTCTTAACTTAAATCTACACCGTCCAAATATTTTCCTAATCCGTATGACCCCATCCTACCACATCTTATCCGTTCAAATTCTTTTAGATAAAACGATTTTTTTTCTCTCACTTATCTTCTTCATTCACTCACTTTTCTCTCGTCTCTCATCTTCCCTCCCTCAGATGATTGAGAACCCTAACTCAAGTTTCGCCTCCTCAGAAAAAAAAGCCCTCACTCAAGAGTTTATTAACCAGTGATTTAACAAAAGAATCAGTTTTCGTATGAAGCAAATCAGAAATCCTACATCTGAAGAAACGAAACCAAATCTCAAGACATCTTCAAAATGTTTCAATTAAAAGTCAAAATCGAACTCCAAATTTCTCTTCTCGCTCTCTTTTCTAACTCTGCAATTCGTGAAACCCTAACCCAAGTTTCGTTAGATTCAATTGCTTCAAATCTTCATCACAGAACTCGATTCTTCCATCTCTATATTTCGGTAAAACTCATATCTAATCCGTTGCTGCTAATTGAAAAATCAAGAGATGGGGTTTGGTTGATTAGGTTTTGGTTCAAATCTAGATCAGCGATGGTTTGTGTTTGAGCTAAGAGATGAAATTTAGGGTTTAATTACTGAGAATCGAGAGATGATTGAGAAGAATTATGTGATGGGTTTCTGTGGTTGTTCTTCAAGGGTGAGAAGACTAAGAACTGGTGTTGTTTTGATGGGGTTGATAAAGAACTGAAAGTGTTGAGAAAGAGAGACGGCTGCGAAATAAAGTTGGAGATGCAGAAATTGGTGAAATCAGAGGTGGAGATCGGGAAGATAATGTTACTGATCGAGTAAATGGGTGTGTTGGTCAAGAAAATCAAGGGGAAGTCGTTTACGAAATATAGATATCTTTATTAATTGGAATGCGAGAAGAGATGCTTAGATGAGTTGAGATGATGGGTGTCGCCCCGATCTTCTCCTTCTTTACAATGTAGATCAATTGATTCTTATTCTTCGTCAAGTGGTAATAATCTTTTGATTCTTCTTTTCATTTTCGTTATTTCCTATGAGACATTTTGTATGAATTTTCAATTTTTGCTTGGTTCTCATGAAATTCTATGAATCTGGTGATTCAAATTTTTAGGTTATGTGTTCTGTTGATGGATTTTAAAATTTCTAACAGGAGTAAGAGCTCAAGCTACTGCAGCAATTGAAGCAGCAATGTGGAATTGGCTAAAGATGTAGAATATCCGGTGGTTATTATTCTTTGGAGCTTAGAGGCATTGAGAAGGCTATTGCTTTGTCCTTGGGTAAAGCTGGTTGTAAGGTTTGTTTGTCTTTTACAATTTGATGTTTGTTAAATGCATGAGGAGAGATACGTTACCAAGTTGATAACGGGGATGTACTCATGGAAATTGTGGTTGAATATTTAGTGAATTCGAATGGTTTTCAGTGGTCAATGAACTGTTAAAGCTGGGGTAGGGTATTTTAGTTACATTTCAATGTTTGTAGATGCTATGGCATGTCTATACAAAAGTATTTGTCTACTTGAGTAATTTTATTTACTTTGGGTGACGGCGGCTTAGTTCAGCTTCTTTCTGCTGAAAGTTCTGTGTATTGACTGATTATTTTGTGCATGTCTTTTTGGTTTGTAGTTAATCATGGGATTGGAAATCAGAATCCCCAAATCAGATAGAGCTAAGTGGCGGTTGAAAAGCGTGCTCCAAAACTTGTGAGTACACTTTTTCTTTTGTTAGTTGTTTTAAGGGTGTAGAATTATTATGGATTGGAATTTTGAGATGAAACATACTGTTGATACGACCTTTGTTAACTTTTTAATGTAGATTGAGAATGGGAAGAAAACACTAATCCTTCAAGGTACTACGACAAGCAATATCTTTGAATAATGTGTTAATGAGCTTTATCATCTTAAAAGGGGTAGTGTTATAAGATATACTCGGAAGAATGACGAACGAGCGGTGAAACATCACTAGAGTTCTATTCTCTCAAAACCGATTGCAGTTTATTTGTGGTAAGGAATTTTTCCTCACAGCCTTCTTGCTTTCGTGGTACTGATAATAATAAATCTACCGCTAACTTTTTGATATGTTGAAGTGTGTTCAGTTTCTTGTTCTGATTATTCTTACTTGAGATTTTTATGTATAGAGAGAAATAATAAGATATAGGGAAAATATGTTTTTATGATCAAACTATTAAGGATGTCTTTCTTTCGTACTTTTTCAATGTCATTCATCCTCATGTGCATCGTTTTTATCTTCTGTAGTAAAGAGACTGTAGTGTAAGCCCTTTTAGATTCTTATGTTGGCTGTTTGGTCCTTTTAAAGTGAGGTAGTAGTACCTGACTAAATTAAATTTGGTATTATCTTGGTATACTCAATTGAATTTTCACTTTTGTTGTACATAGATTCTCGTCATTGGAGCCGAAGCTAGCAAGTCACAATCTCACCCACGAGTAGGATTCCAAGGGTTAAGAGATGATTTTGAAGTCGAGAAAGAACAACTAGAAGGGTTTTACTAAAACGAAGTGTTAACAAACACAAGTGTTATTAGATTATTTTTTTTTAGTGTCGAAGTTCTGTAAAACTGATCTTCTGTATTAACAACCAATAGTGAATGTTATCTTCTATTTATAGTGTTGAATTTCTGTAAAAAAAAAAAAAAAATTAAATTTTAAATTAAAGTATTACAGATTTAATTTTGTATTTAAATTCTCAAAATTTAATTTTTTTTTTTTTCAAATCGAATATGTACCACAACTCAGAATTAGAGTTGTCAAAGAAATGACATGCAACTCTTCCCATAGTTGTCAAAGAAGTGACATACAATTCAAACCATTGTTGTCAAAGAAATAACTTGCAACTTAAACCAAAGTTGTCAAAGAAGTGACATACAACTCTAACCATAGTCGTCAAGGAAATTTCTACAACCCCAACAAGTGTAGTGTAGGAGTTATTTTCACAACCCCGATAAGAGTTGTGTTAGGCATTAAGAAGAAATTTCAAAAGACATTCACAACTGAAAAAAGCGTGGTATACAATGGAATGACAACCGTGTTTACGACTATTATTGACGAGTTGCAAAGAATTGAAGACTTTCTACAACCCCCCCTTGTGCAACCTATAGATAAACGTCGTCTTATATGGTACGACAACAGTTTTCCGGGGTAGTTAATCGATATTTTTCCCGTAGTGGCGTAGTATTTCTGAATTGGCTTCCTTTCATCCTGCTACTCTCCTTGTGTCTTTACATTAAGAAAACTTACTATGCTTGAACCTGTTTGTGTTCTCTCTGAAATTTCAGTATATCTCTGTCAGGTTTATATATCCTCTTCTTATACTAGTGTGTTGTGCCCATCACTGGTACTTGGATATCGGTTTTTGTTGAACTCCTCTCTGGTTTCCTGTCTTGTAAAAAATCATCACCTTTCATTTTGTTTCTCTTGTTTTGTTGATCAACTGGTTTATAACTCCTTCTCATTTTACAGATGCGAAAGAAATCTTGAAGGAAATTCCAGACATATCTATTATGGATTGATGAACTAGTACTCAAATCCAAGGACTCTTTTTTTGGCGTGAAGTTCCATTGGCTTGGCACGGACTTGTTGTTGCATTTGATAGTTTACCTTTCGTTGTTGCAAGAATTAGTACTTTTTTGTTTCTGTAAAAAAAAAAAAACACTATACTCTTTTGTGTTAACTGTTAACTATCTTTTGTGTTAAAATTCTAGTTTCTGAACTTCCAATTTTTTTTTTCCTGACTAAATCCACGGTTAATCCGCATCCGGCCCGTATCACCCATTGATCTGCGGATGTGACATCCGCGGGTGATTGGGCCGGACACGGTTGGATTCTCCAATCCGCAACTTTGGCGGATTGGACGCGGGTGACACCTAATCCGCAACCGTTCGTCCGTTACACACCCTAATTGGGGGTTTGTACTATGTATTTACCCATTTCTTAATATAAAAAACTTATTTACCGGAAAAAAAAAAAAAAAGAAAAAAAAAAAAAGACATTATCCCCAGATGCTGCACTGATGGAGATTGATTGTGTTTCTAGGTTGTTAGCCTTCAGCTGCGGTTTGGGAACAGACCAAAGGCTTTTTACACAAATAGGCCACAAGGCCCACAAGCATCCTCCTAAATCACTTAAGTTCCCCTTATCTGGAACGGTTTTTTGGGGACCAGCCTTTTTTTTGGGGGGACCATTGTTTTATTTTGGGTAAGACATTAGAAGTAATTCTAGGTCACCCCTTATCTAAATATTTATATTAATACCAAAACTACCCTCTGATTATATTTGGTTAATGATTAGTTAGTGTGATTAGTGAAATTATTTTGAATAAAGATTTGAGATTTAAAAAATCAGATTTTTAAAAAGAAGTAGAATTATTGAGAGAGAAGTTTGAGAAGTTGAAGAACAAAACCATGGAAAATAAATTTTTTTTTGAGTTCACTAATCTAGACTACTCAATTGATGATTCAATTGATGATAGCTCATCTGAATCTACATCTCCTTCATCTCCTAGAGTATATGTCAATCTTCACAATGATCCGGATATGGATAATTTTTAGATGGTGAATGTATTCTTCCCCAAAGCCAATTTCAAGATGGTGAAAACGATGGATTTTACCAACCACAACCGGAGGAAGAATAGGTATGCTCAAAACTTAGGTAATGTTGGTTGAATTGGTCCAAATTTTCAAAAAAATGCGAATTTTTAGAGTAGATTTGTGCTTGTTCGGTTACCTTGTGTGAAGAACATATAACCGAACTCATCTGAAAGTGTAGTTCGGTTACTTTTTTCTAAACACGTTGTTTTACCGAACTCTCCATTAATGGAGGTTTTTGTAGTTCGGTTAACGGAGTAGTAACCGAACTCTATAAATAGGATTACATTGCTATGTTCGGTTTGGTCGAAATGTAACCGAACTTAAGGGTCTATGAGTTCGGTTAGTTCACAACCAATAACTAACCGAACTTACGTAAATTAATATTTCACATTAGTGTATAAAGTTCGGTTGGTTTGCAAACTTCATACCAACCCTTAATCTAACCGAACTTACGTACAATAAAATTTTGATTTAGTGTACGTAAAGTTCGGTTAGTTGTGAACTTATCTGTCAAACCGAACTACGAGTACGGTTTTCCAAAAAAATAATCATATAACCGAACTTAGGGTCCATAAGTTCGGTTGGTTCGCAAACTTCATACAAACCCACTACCTAACCGAACTTACGTACAATAAAATATTGAATTAGTGTACGTAAAGTTCGGTTAGCCCTCAACTTGCTTGGAAAACCGAACTCTGAGTTCGGTTATACCGATAAAATTATCATATAACCGAACTTTAGGGTCCATGAGTTCGGTTAGTTCGCAAACTTCATACCAACCCACTACCTAACCGAACTTACGTACAATAAACTTTTGATTTAGTGTACGTAAAGTTCGGTTAGTTGTCAACTTGCTTGACCAACCGAACTATGAGTTCGGTTAGCCCGATAAAATAAAATTGTAACCGAACTTATTTCTGATTGCAATTGATGTTGTTCCTTTTCTTGTAGATTGAATGTCAACCTATACCAATGGATAATCAACCTTCTCAGGTTGGCATGCCATTTGAAGATACATCTAATCACTATGTCAATGATTTGGTTTTTGATGAAACTATTGATGCGAAGAATTGGGCTAGAGAACATGCCAAGAAAGCCATGTGCGTATTAGTTTTGAATGGAAAAGAAAGCCAAACTCGTTTTGAAATGGTTTGTGAGAGAAGTGGAGATCTCAATGTTAGTCACAAGAAGAAGGGTTATGTGTATAAAGGAAAGACGACGAGGAAGAACACAGCGTGCTCAAAGAAAACTAAATGTCCGTTCAAGCTAGTATTTAGTAAGTGCAAAAAAAAAGAATGGATGGGTTCTATCTATGGATAAGGTGGTAGGCCATCATAACCACCCTCGTCCGGATGATCTTGAAGGACATGCAATGGCCGCTCGGCTCACTCCTCAAGAAATGGAGAAAATAGCTAAATTTAGGAGAATGGGAATTTCACCACTTAACATGCTTCGCTTACTAAAGGATGATAACAAGGATAATGTATCATCTTTGACGACCATTTACAATGCAATTGAGACAATTAAAAGGATTGAATGGAAGGATTGAAAAGTGATGCAACAATTGTTTTTGGTAGCTAAAGAGAAAGGCTACGCGGTTCAAAAGAAGGTGGGTCCGGAAGATCAAATAACGCATCTCTTCATTGCGCATCCGAAGAGTGTTCAATTGGCTCAATCCTTCCATCAAGTTCTTATAATGGATTGCACTTACAAGACTAACAAATACGAGATGCCATTATTGAATATTGTTGGTCGTACCTCGACGAAGTCACCGTTTACCGTTGCTTTTTGTTTTCTAGAAGATGAGCAAGAACCAAGTTACACTTGGGCGCTACAACAAGTGAAGGCCATATACCGAGATGATGATATCCCCGCGGTTATAGTGACGGACAACGATGTAGCATTAATGAACGCAATAGAGAGAGTCTTCCCATTAGCACATAATATGCTTTGTACGTTCCATATTTGGTGTAATGTGATGAATAGGTGCAAGCCTCAAATTTGTCCACCAAAGAGGAAAGCATTTGAAGAGATTAGTAAGCTACTGGGAAGATGAACAAGCGATCGCAAAAAGAGGAATTCGATATACAATACACTATAAATCACGCTAAATGGGTTGCTTTCTCTGGTGAATGGGAGTCATTGACTTGGTCTCTCACCGAAGAAGAGTATAATCTAAATCTTGCGGCATTTATCGAACATTGGTCTAGCCCCGAATATCCCGAGGATATTGTAACGTATGTGGTTAAGCAATGGTTGGAACCGCACAAAGAGCGCTTCGTTTATGCATTTACCAACCACCATAAACACTTTGGGAATCAAGCGACAAGTTTGGTAGAATCGGCTCACCACCGGTTGAAGAAAAATCTTTTTGGATGTGTCGATAATTTTGTGATTGTGTTTAATGCAATGGAGAATTACTTCAACCGTGAGATTGATAGAATTAAAGGGAAGTTTCAAAAAAGCCGCATCATGAAGTACAAAAAGATTGTGGACAAAGGTGGTAACATCACGAATATGGCGGACCTTCGGTTGTTTAAGGGACTTCATTATAATGTTTCGCGTGCTTGCATTAAGAGGTTAATGGTAGAGGTTCATTTGATTGACATATGGGGAACCAAGCCGGACGAGGTGTGTGTTTGCAACATGATGAAGTCTATGGGACTCCCTTGTCGCCATATGATAGTTAAGTATGAACATGGCATAATCCCTCTAAGCGATATAGATCCATATTGGCAACAATTAAGTTTTGTCCCTCCTCCAAAGGGCGATGTCGGAGAAGAGTTTGGTGACAATGTGATGGGAAGAATCGTTATCGAGATGTACCGGAACATGAACAAACTCGAAAAGCAAATCTTTTGGGATGACATGCGGCCAATTGTTTATCCACACACTTCGGAGAATGTGCACGAACCGAAAAAGGCAAGGGCAAAGGTAGGCCAATCACCAAAGAAACAAAAAAACAAATAAGAGAATATGCAAAGGTGTTGGGTAAGAGGAAAAGTGAAATGACCCTTTTACTAGAGACCCTTGTGGGCATGAGCATACCGCGGCGAAGTATCAAGAAGATTCTAAGAAAAGGTCTAGGAATCTTTGTGGAAAAGGGCGAAACAAGTGAACGGGATATGAAGAAAAAAGGACCGATGTTACGCTCGCAACCAACCCCACCTACTCCATCGGAACCTAGCCAACCAATTCAACGAGACGTTAAGCTTAAGGCTCCAATATGCCGCATCCAAGAAAGAAGTCGACCAATTGATGATACATCAACTTTTGTTGATAGAAGGTACTTGGAAGAGCTACCTACATATATTAGAAAGTACGTCATATCCACTGATGACGTCCCTGCGGATGGTAATTGCGGATTCCACGTTGTCGTACAACAACTAGGGCCTTTCACTGAAGGTGCAAAGTTGTATAATGATAATCAAATCACTTATGTCCGGCAAAGGATGTTGATGAAGCTAAAGGACAACCCGGAATTTTACAAGCGAATGTTGTCCGATGGGGATGCTAGTCTCAATGTGCGATTTATTAGGTATCAAAGGCGTCTCCACGGGGGATCCAATCACAAGGGATCATTGGATGGGCATTCCGATATGTGGGCACTTAATCGCCGAAGCATTCAATTGCGTGGTTCACTATTTCTCAAAAGGTGCTAGTTTCACATACACTCCGAAAACAAAGATATGTGTCGAGCAACTTAAACGTAGGAGGGTGGTGATTGCGCTTGTTAACAACAACCATTTTATAGGCCTCCGGTTAGAAGACGATTGTCCACTGCCTCCGATATGCGGATACTCTTATTGTCAAGGATTTAACCCCGACACAATGTTGGGATGGTGTATTAAGTACGAGCATAACATGGAGATGTGGAAAACTTTGAAGGATTCGGAAAAAATCATACACGAGGGTGCAGTTTCCCTTGCGGATGATTAAATGTACCATTGATTATACTAAATATGCTCTGAACATCAACACAAGAATCAAAGATTGTGTTTTTTGGAATTAGGTCTTATTTTTGGGTTATGCTTTCAACATTTTCATAAGAATAAGAGACGAGACTGTTATTTTTGGAATTTTTTTTTTTGTTTGTTTTTTCATATTGAAACTTAATTACATGACATCGCCAAACAGTGAGACATCAAGACTTAAGTTCGGTTAGGAAATGAAATTAGAGGACATTGCCGAACTAAAACTAAAGCTACATAACATTTAATATCCAAAACGCGTTATGAAAAAGTCTTTAAGGAGGCGGAAATGATATTCATATTTGAAATCCTTTCTCTTCCATCTTCGCCATTCGTTTTTTGATGTTAAAATGATTTCGGAGAATCCTTCACCCCTAAGTCGATACCGCCTTACAATACGAAATAAAGCCATAAATTCCACAACTCTATCTCTAATCTTGTCGAATCGAAGGAACAATGCTATTTGATCACGGTTATGAGGGTTTGTTGTGTCGGAGCAGAATTTCTCATGAATTTTCCCCCAATAACTTTGACTCATAATACCATTCATTCTTCGTTCTTCACCCCTCTTTGGATAGTATAGTATGTAGTTTCTGCAAAGAGATAGATCTTCATCTAGAGTAAATTTAGAAGTAGTGGCTGCCATTATTAGAAGAATTTGAGACAAAATGTTATCTATGAGACACATATTTATACCACTGGGGTGTATAACGGCTATAAAAATAGCCGTTTCTTGACATTAGTGTCATTCAAATTTCAAACTACATAGTTCGGTTACATAACAAATGCATCAGAAAACCGAACTCAAAGGTTCGGTTGGAACACAAAGTAAATCATAGGTAACCGAACGGTGTAAACCACCAAATTTACATTGTAATGTTCGGTTACCAACGCACGAAAATCAGGGTAACCGAACTAATCACTGTAACTTTTGTTTGATCTAGCTGGTGTGAGTTCGGTTACATTACGAAATCAGATAAGGAACCGAACTTTTGGATCACCAAGTTCGGTTACCTGCAAAATATTGTCAAGGAACCGAACATTACACAAGTAACTTCTTGTTACGAGTTCGGTTAGATTACGTTTTCTACGGTGTAACCGAACTTTACACTTTAACTTTTCAAATTTTCTTGTTACGAGTTCGGTTACATCGCATTACTCTGCAGTTAACCGAACACTGGACGAAGTTATTCCGACTTTGAAAACCAACGGTAACTTTGACTAGTAGGAGCAGTTATTGCAGAAGTAACCGTTTTTTTTTTTAAAAAAAACTAGCCGTTGGGTACTTTTTGCTATAAATAGAGACCAATCTCTACCAAACTTATTCACCCATCACTTTCAATCTTCCTAAATCGATTTACTCATCACTTTGGAACACTAAAAATGGCTCCAACTCCGTTCAATGATCTAGAAGATGTTGCTATTGTCGAGCACACACCACTCTCACAAAGCACTCCCGTTGAGGAAGCGCAATGGGTGACCGATGAACGAAGACCCAACAAGAGGGCCTTACTTTGGGGATGATCAAAACACCAATGCTTGGTGGAAACGGGTGTTTAAGGTTTTTAAAGCACTAAGCGGAAATCGTTATAGGAGGACGCTCCGGCAAATAAGGGAAATGTACGCATATTTATACAATGAATGCGTATTGTTGAGAAACGAATTGAAAGCTCGTAAGGACGCTATGCCAAACGAAGACCGAATGAATAGAGTAAGTTTGTGAATCAATAGGCCTCTCATCAAAAAATATTTATTTGGTTATGATTATTCAACAACGCTAACTTATTTAAAAAATTGTTTTCCCAGTATACTTTGGGTCGGAGCCAATAAGAATTAAGGTACGGTCATGAGTTTCTGCACGAGGACTGCTACACTCTCTTGGAGGAAGTTGAATGGCAATTCGCCCAATATAATTAAAATCGTAGAGAATCCCTAGGGCGATGTATTGAACAATTTTATGTGTTTTACTTCTATTTTATTTCAACTACATGTATGTTTTTTTCGATTCAATAAAATGAGTGAATTCAAATACCGGGTCAATTTTAGCTGGTGTGAGTTCGGTTACATTACGAAATCAGCGAAGAAACCGAACTTTTCTGAGTACCAAGTTCGGTTACCTGCATAATATTGTCAAGGAACCGAACATTACACTGTAACTTCTTGTTCTGAGTTCGGTTAGATTACGTTTTCTACAGGTAACTCTTCAGCTGGAACAAGATAATCCCCAAAGTTCTTCCAGTGGTCCACCGATGGAGCATGATCGTATTTGGGGGTGAACTTCAACTCGGTGTTCTTAGTTCCCTGCTTCTTCACCTTGAAGTTGAAGTTTTCCACTTGTGGGACACTTTGGACACAAGAAACTTGTCTTAATACTCTTAGAGGATTATACATTGTACAACCTCCAGGATGAAACAACGGTCCATTATACCCGCAAAGGTGAGAAATCAATAACCTCAACATCCTCCTCGTCTTCATCTCGATGGAATGGTGTAAGGATGGAAAACCACATCTTCCACTTTTAACGTATCCAATTTCTCCCTCAACTCCAACACCTTTTTTTCTTATTCTTTTCCGTGAATTCAAAATTCATATTTACCACCGTAGGCTTCCCATAAGGCCAAGGAGTGTGAGCATGAGACAATTGAAGTTTAGGGAAGTGGTCGTACACCCAAACCTATAAGAAGAGGCAACAAATAATACATTCGCAATATGATTAGTAACAATACACATTCATTCACTTATATATTGAAACACACAAACGATAATTTAACGGGTACCTGAACAAGGGTGTATAAGCCTCCAAAATATAGACTCTTAAGCCTCGAAGCTTTTCTGAGTTCCTCTTGAACGAATGAAAGCACCGCAATGCCCCAACAGTAGTTGTTCACCTCATCCAAGGGGTCCAATAGCTGGAGGTAATGAGCATTTACCACGTGACCTGAACTGTCAGGGAAGAAAATGGTTCCTAGTTGATATAACAAATAAGCAGTCACATGGTGCTTAATCTTCTCCTCTGTCATCACCAACTTTCCTCGAGCAACCAAATCTTTCGTCCCTGAAAACTCATCAAACAAGGTCTTGAGCTTGATCTTTTTCAACTTCTTCTTGTACGTGCGGTCTGCCTCGAACTCATTATACTCATCACCTTCGTCAGGCTCTTTGTTAGCTCGTCTAAACTCACATTGTGCCTTTTTATCGCTCCATCCTAGACACCTTTCGCATAGCTTTTCAAGAAGTTCAAAACTCATCGAAGGATCGTAGCCATCTCGAACACTTGTTCCCCGTTATTGGTAGGGCTGTGATTCTAAAACAATCATCCGGAGTAATTGCCATCTCACCAAAAGGTAGATGAAAGGTATCCGTCTCTCGGATAAGACCTCTCGGCAAATGCGTGCCAGTGACAAACATCAAATTTTTGGTGCGCATGTTGTATCCCGTTCCATAGTACACAATCAAATACCGCCAAGCGCACCTCATCACACTCATTTTCTATATTCCATATCTTGTTCTTTTGACGTTTCAAAACACGAACAACATTAGTATGATCCTACAAAAGCAACAAACTATCTTATATACTAATATATAGAAAAGAACAATATATGTCAAAATATAAGTTCAAATAAAAGAAGATGAATGAGAAATCTTGATGGTTAAGATTGAACCATACCTTTGTCGCAAAGATCTTGGCAGCCCATGAGTTTTTGTAGCCCATCAATAACTCCCCTCCATCTCTCGGAGTACCATAAGTTGGATTCTTTGGAGACAAACACAAATTGTCATCGGGAATGTAAGAATATCTAGCACAAGGCTTGTTAGGCGTCTTTCTAGGTTTCTTTTGCACTATTTCTACTTGTGCCTCTTCCTCTTCAACTTTCTCTTCATCCAACTCCTCCTCTGATTCAACATCATCCTTATCTCCATCTTCCTCATCTTTGTCACCCTCATTTGGTTCACCACCATCTTTGTCACCCTCATTTCCCCCTCCGCCCTGGTTCACCATCATTGGCACCCTCATTTCCTCCTCTTTCATTTGGTTCACCTTCTCCACCTTGATGTTGTTCTACATTTCCCATCGCTTCCACGATCTCTTCATTGCCCATCGCTTCCACAATCTCTTCATTAACTTGTTGGATTACGTTGTCAACATTATCTCTATTAACACCATCTTGGATCACAACATCCCAAAGAATGACCCACCTCTATACTTAGCATTTTTGGTTCCACGGTGACCGGCATCACAATGTACTTTGCCTCGAGGGGTGGGAGTTCTTAGATCTTCCAGCAAAGGTTTGTTTGGTTTTTTGCCTCTTTCACTAATCAAGAAAACAAAAGATACTAGCTTAAACAAAATAGGCCAACTCTAATTTTGGGGACCATAGTATAGTTCGGTTAACAAATATTTTTTGAGAACAAACCGAACTCAACATTGGTAAATGTTAATGAAGAGTTCGGTTTGTCATCATTTTTTATAACAAACCGAACTCAACATGTTTGCAACATCGAAGAGTTCGGTTTGTCAAGTTTTTTTCTAAAGAGTTCGGTTACATTATTTTTTTTCCAGTCAAGTTCGGTTACTTTCTAAGGTTAGATTTTTATGTGAACAAACCGAACTCAATATGTGATTCGGTTACATAAAAACTCATATTAGCAGGCAAAAATAGCGGAGTTCGGTTACATGTTAAAAAAAATTTGTTTTAAAAAAATCTAAGTTCGGTTAGAAATTTTTTTTTTTGCTTCTTTGCGATCTAACCGAACTTCAAGTTCGGTTACCTAGTTTTGATACCTAGAGAACCGAACTGTTCTTCGTGTTCTTCCTTTCAGGAAGTTCGGTTAACAAAATTGGGTTTTTGAAACTCGACCTAACCGAACTATGCAATCGAATCTTGCCATTTGAACCCTATTTTGATGATTTCTATTCATTTAAACGAATCAAAATCAAATTAAAAGCAATGGGTTTGTTGCAAAATACCTGCGAATCGGTCCCATGGCGAGAATCGAGGCTTGGCAACCGTCTATTATACCGGATTATGGCTTCACTTGGTTGTTCAACTTCTTTTTGAATCTGAAAATCGCTCGGCTGATTTGCTAGATGTCCCAATCGAGGACCTTCTCCTTGAAGTCTTTTGGTTTGCTTTCGAAGAACCATTGTTATAGTCGATTGATTAATCGACGATGAAATTTTTGAATCGACGATTAATCGATGGAGTCGATGAAGACGATGTTGTATTTGGGGAAGAAGAGAAGCGAATAGGAGAACAGCTTTTGATAGAAACCGTTTTTTGGTTTTGGTTTTTTTAGTTTTAGGTTTTGTTTTAGATTATTAGGTTAGGGATAATTTTAATTAGGGTAAGGGACAAATTGGTAATCTTATGATTTTTAGGACATCCCTTAACATTGTAGGGTAGGGGGCCTTATAAAACAATGGTCCCCTCAAAAAAAGGCTGGTCCCCAAAAAACGGTTCCTTATCTGTAGGAGTGTAAGACATGGTGGTACATATCAATCCCTTAAACAAATGAAAGATAACATTAGGCGGCAAAAATTCAAAACTCCCGCCAATTTTTCAGCGACTATAATAATATAATGTGTGGATCTTTTTGTTCACTGGCTCAATCAAAATTTGTTCCTTCCACAGAAAGAGAGAACTACATATTAACCTAAAGATCATAGATTTGCAAAGCTTGATCGGATTGCTTCTACTTCTACATCTGTTTTTGCTGGTACATACATACTCTCAACCTCTAACTTCCTCATTTTTGAATATGTTTATATTTCTGCTTAGGTTTATGTTGTTATAATCAAAGAAATTAGTACTTTAAATTATCATGTTTTTAGTTTCGATTTTGGATTGTAATCAATGAACTAGTATATCAAATAATCATGGGTTGTTTTCAATTTTGGTTTCTTTATCTTCAATGTTAAGATCTAAAGCTAGAAAATCACGGGGTTTTATTTGATTTTGGGGGCTTGGAATCATGGACTGTGTCTTCTTTTTTTTCTCCTGACACCAAAGAGTTAGAAGTAAAAACAGTAGTTCTGGGTTCATTTAATTTTGATAGTTTGATTGGTAAATAATAGATTTTGAGATCAAATTTGACATCTGCATATATTGGTATATTTCAGCAATCAGTGTCTAATTTGAGATATTTGATTTGCAGGAATGGCGGAATTACAACATCAGGATATCATATTAAACATCTTTGTTAGGTTGCCTGCGAAGTCGATCTTAAGGTTCAGGTGTGTATCAAAAGCATGGTGCAAGCTATTGAAAGACCCTAATTTTGTGAGAAAGCACCTGACTCGTGCAATTCAGATGAATAGATTCAGTGTAATGATGCTCTCAGGCCTGAAGCGATTTGATTTTCGTTATCGTGATAGTAAGGATACCTACACTTTAGCTTATGATCCATCATTTTCTACATTAAGTAGCCGTGTTCGTGTTCGCATTAGTTATCCTACGAGAAATGTACATTCTGAAATTTGGATTTGGGGAACTTGTAATGGCTTGATTTGTGTAACCCCGCTTGTTATAATACTGTTGTCCTTTGGAATCCAGCAACTAAGGAGTTTAAAGAAGTACCAACAGTACCAAATGAAGTCGAGAGGATGAATTTACTTACTATCGAGTATGCATTTGGTTATGATGACGAGGGATGATTTTAAGGTTGTAAGTTTTGTGGGGTCTGAAGATCAAAGTTTTGTGTAGTTCGGGTATATACACTTAAGCCTAATTCATGGAGAAGGCTTGAGAATGCAAATTGGGGGCTTTGTGCAGAAGATCTCGTTATGGCCCAAGTAAGTGTTAATGGAGCTACACATTGGTTAGCGTCAACTGACTCTAAGCCCGATATTGTCATCGCCTATTTTGATTTCAAGGATGAGAAGTTTGATGAGATGCCCCTACCCAGCTGTTGCGATAAATACGTAGAAACAAATTTGTGTTCTTTAAGAGGGTCTCTTTGCTTACATGGTTCTGTTAGCGGTCACATTGATGTGTGGAAGATGAAGGAGTATGGAGTGACTGAATCTTGGGCTAAACTCTTTACCATTAACGAAGCAAATATAAATCGAGTTCCCTAGGCAGGTTGGCTCTACTTGATTTGTCAAGAATGATGAAATTTTATTAGGATATCCCATGATGTTGATTATTATCTGGATTTGTATGACATAAAGCTTGGAACATCCATAAATCTCAAGTCTTATGCTAAGCAGGATTCATACTATGCTACTACCTTTGTCTATGTGGAGAGCCTTGTAATGCTTAATTCGGGTACTTATCTTGAGCTACCAGAAATAGAAGAATCCCACAGTATCTCTTATGCACCAATTAACTTATGTCACACTGTATCTAATAAATTTCCCAACCCAATGTGAGCTTAAACATGTATATTTCTTTATGCTACTACCAAAAATGCGTATGCTACTGCTGTTTTGCTTAGTCTCCAAAACTTTATATTTTCCATCTCTGGTACAGAAAAACTGTGAAATATTATTACAGAAGATTTTTTGATATTATTACACAGAAGTGTTTCGGTGGTATACAAGAATATAGGGAGGAGGTATTTATACATTGACTAGTACTGGTCAAGTCATGCTGACTTGACTAGCATATTTGACATATCCTAATACACCCCCCTCAAACGTTACAGGCAGACACACAATGAATGAGTTTGAAACAATCAAAACATAAATGCTCAACAAGAGCCAAAAACAAAAAACAAGACCACTCATCCAACAAGGATCAGAGTGCTAGCAGACTAACATATGTAAGAAGACTAAAAATATTCCACAATAAGTTTTCTTAAACAGCATCAACTGTTGAAGATGCTGAAGTACTAGAACTTGCAAAAGTAGTAGGAACAGCTGTAGTTGTAGTAGTAGTAAGAGTTGCAGAGGAAACATCTGTAGCAGGAAAATGAAGTAAACCACACAATAATCTTGAAAATGTGGGATAACACAGGCCTTTAGTGAAGACATCTGCCAGCTGCTCTTCAGAAATAACATGACTAACCCTGAGAGATCCATCTTCCACCAGTTCCCTTATAGTATGATAGTCTACTTCCACATGTTTGGTCCTAGCATGGAAAACAGGATTAGAAGCCAAACATATAGCACTTTGATTATCACATTTTATTTGCAAAGGATATGAAACTGGAGTATGTAGTTCTGACATAATATAAGTGAGACATTGTAATTCTGCAGTAGCTGAAGTAAGGCATTTGTATTCTGCTTCAGCTGAACTTCTAGAAACTGTAGGTTGTTTCTTTGAAAACCAAGAAATAGCAGAAGAACCCATAAAAACAACATAACCAGAGGTTGACCTTCTTGTATCAGGGCAACCAAACCCAATCTCAATCGGTGTAAGCTAACAAAGAATGAATATCCCCTTCGCAAAGAAATACCATCCCTATAGTTCCTTTTAGATATCTTAAAATTCTCTTGACCAATAGCATGTGTTGATCGGTAGGAGCATGCATGAATTGAGAAACAAAATTCACTCCAAAGCAAATGTCGGGCCTAGTGTGTCAAATCACGAAGGCGCCTACAATTGTTCTCGTACTCTAAAGGATCTGCTAACAACACTCCATCATGAATAGAACATCTTTTACACTTTGCCACAGGTGTATCACAATGTTTACACTCGAGCATCTTTGCTTTCCCTAACAGTTCTAAAGTATATTTTTGTTGTGTAAGAACAATAGCAGTATCAGTTCTAGAAGCTTCAATTCCCAGAAAATAATGAATATTCCCTAGATCCTTCATAGCAAATTCCTTACTCAATGCAACAATCAACTTTTGGATAAGAAAAGTAGAACTACCAGTCAGCAAAATGTCATCAACATATAATAAAAGCACCAACATATCAGATTCAGTTGTATAAATGAACATAGAATGATCATTCACAGATTTAGTAAAACCACACTGAATTAAGAAAGCACTGAATTTCTTTGAAACCAAGCCCTTGGCGCTTGTTTCAAACCATATAACGACTTCTTAAGATGACATACATGATTTGGAAATTCAGGATTTACAAATCCTGGAGGTTGCTTCATATATACATCTTCAGACAAGTAACCATGTAGAAAAGCATTAGATACATCCAACTGTTTGACTGTCCAACCATTTGTAACAGCTAGAATAAGAACTACTCTTACTGTTGTAGTCTTAACAACTGGTGAAAAAGTCTCACCAAAATCGACTCCATCCTGTTCATTGTAACCTAGAGCAACAAGTCTAGATTTAAGTCTATCTATAGTTCCATCTGCCTTAAGTTTAACCTTGTAGACCCACTTACAACCAAGAATGTTCATGTGAGGTTCAGGCTTAACATAAGTCCAAGTATCATTCAGTCTAAGAGCTCATATTTCATCCTTCATTGACCCTACCCATTGCACACTTTTAGAAGCTTCCTTAAAAGATTTTGGCTCAGTAATATGGTCCAATTAAACAAGTAAATACATTAGGAACTGGATGTTTAACTGAATGATTTAGAATAAAATCAGGAAACTTTTTATGTTTTGAAATACCCCTCATAGACCTAGTAACAACTGGAGGAGAGAAGAAATTGAAGGTATAAGAACATTTTAAGAAGATTCTACGGGAGTAGAAACAGATGAAACCCGAGTAGAATGAAACTGATGCATAATAAAAGAATTTTCATCAAAAATAACATGTCGTGAAATATGAATCTTTCTAGAAACAGGATCAAAACACCTATAACCCTTGTGAAGAGGACTATAGCCAATGAAAACACACTTGACTAATTTAGGAGACAATTTATCTGGTCTATAATGACCAAGATAAGGAAAACATGTTGAACCAAAAACGCGTAAAACGAATAATCAGCTGACTCGTGCAATTCGGATGAATAGATTGGTGTAATGATGCTTTCGGGCTGAAGCGATTTGATTTTCGTTATCGTGATAGTAAGGATACCTACACTTTAGCTTATGATCCATCATTTTCTACATTAAGTAGCCGTGTTCGTGTTCGCATTAGTTATCCTACGAGAAATGTACATTCTGAAATTTGGATTTGGGGAACTTGTAATGGCTTGATTTGTGTAACCCCGCTTGTTATAATACTGTTGTCCTTTGGAATCCAGCAACTAAGGAGTTTAAAGAAGTACCAACAGTACCAAATGAGTCAGAGGATGAATTTACTTACTATCAGTATGCATTTGGTTATGATGACGAGATTGACGATTTTAAGGTTGTAAGTTTTGTGGGGTCTGAAGATCAAAGTTTTTGTGTAGTTCAGGTATATACACTTAAGCCTAATTCATGGAGAAGGCTTGAGAATGCAAATTGGGGGCTTTGTGCAGAAGATCTCGTTATGGCCCAAGTAAGTGTTAATGGAGCTACACATTGGTTAGCGTCAACTGACTCTAAGCTTAGATATTGTCATCGCCTATTTTGATTTCAAGGATGAGAAGTTTGATGAGATGCCCCTACCCAGCTGTTGCGATAAATACGTAGAAACAGATTTGTGTTCTTTAAGAGGGTCTCTTTGCTTACATGGTTCTGTTAGCGGTCACATTGATGTGTGGAAGATGAAGGAGTATGGAGTGACTGAATCTTGGGCTAAACTCTTTACCATTAACGAAGCAAATATCTGTCAGTTCCCTGGACAGTTGGCTCTACTTCAGTTTGTCAAGAATGATGAAATTTTATTAGGATATCCCACTGATGTTGATTATTATCTGGATTTGTATGACATAAAGCTTGGAACATCCATAAATCTCAAGTCTTATGCTAAGCAGGATTCATACTATGCTACTACCTTTGTCTATGTGGAGAGCCTTGTAATGCTTAATTCGGGTACTTATCTTGAGCTACCAGAAATAGAAGAATCCACAGGTATCTCTTATGCACCAATTAACTTATGTCACACTGTATCTAATAAATTTCCCAACCCAATGTGAGCTTAAACATGTATATTTCTTTATGCTACTACCAAAAAATGCGTATGCTACTGCTGTTTTGCTTAGTCTCCAAAACTTTATATTTTCCATCTCGAAAAGTACAGAAAAACTGTGAAATATTATTACAGAAGATTTTTTGATATTATTACACAGAAGTGTTTCGGTGGTATACAAGAATATAGGGAGGAGGTATTTATACATTGACTAGTACTGGTCAAGTCATGCTGACTTGACTAGCATATTTGACATATCCTAATACACCCCCCTCAAACGTTACAGGCAGACACAGTAACAGTTTGAAACAATCAAAACATAAATGCTCAACAAGAGCCAAAAACAAAAAACAAGACCACTCATCCAACAAGGATCAGAGTGCTAGCAGACTAACATATGTAAGAAGACTAAAAATATTCCACAATAAGTTTTCTTAAACAGCATCAACTGTTGAAGATGCTGAAGTACTAGAACTTGCAAAAGTAGTAGGAACAGCTGTAGTTGTAGTAGTAGTAAGAGTTGCAGAGGAAACATCTGTAGCAGGGAAAATGAAGTAAACCACACAATAATCTTGAAAATGTGGGATAACACAGGCCTTTAGTGAAGACATCTGCCAGCTGCTCTTCAGAAATAACATGACTAACCCTGAGAGATCCATCTTCCACCAGTTCCCTTATAGTATGATAGTCTACTTCCACATGTTTGGTCCTAGCATGGAAAACAGGATTAGAAGCCAAACATATAGCACTTTGATTATCACATTTTATTTGCAAAGGATATGAAACTGGAATATGTAGTTACGACATAATATAAGTGAGACATTGTAATTAACGGAGAGTCAAGTAAGGCATTTGTATTACGCTTCACTCTTGAACTTCTAGAAAGCGTAGGTTGTTTCTTTGAAAACCAAGAAATAGCAGAAGAACCCATAAAAACAACATAACCCAGAGGTTGACCTTCTTGTATCAGGGCAACCTTGACCCAATCTGAATCAGTGTAAGCTAACAAAGAATGAATATCCCCCTTCTGCAAAGAAATACCATCCCCTATAGTTCCTTTTAGATATCTTAAAATTCTCTTGACCAATAGCATGTGTTGATCAGTAGGAGCATGCATGAATTGAGAAACAAAATTCACTCCAAAGCAAATGTCAGGCCTAGTGTGTCAAATCATCAAGGCGCCTACAATTTTTCTGTACTCTAAAGGATCGGCTAACAGCACTCCATCATGAATAGAACATCTTTTACACTTTGCCACAGGTGTATCACAATGTTTACACTCGAGCATCTTTGCTTTCCCTAACGATTCTAAAGTATATTTTTGTTGTGTAAGAACAATAGCAGATGATCGATTCTAGAAGCTTCAATTCCCGAGAAAATAATGAATATTCCCTAGATCCTTCATAGCAAATTCCTTACTCAATGCAACAATCAACTTTTGGATAAGAAAAGTAGAACTACCCAGTCGACAAAATGTCATCAACATATAATAAAAGCACCAACATATCAGATTCGGTTGTATAAATGAACATAGAATGATCATTCTGAGATTTAGTAAAACCACTTTGAATTAAGAAAGCGAATTTCTTTGAAACCAAGCCCTTGGCGCTTGTTTCAAACCATATAACGACTTCTTAAGATGACATACATGATTTGGAAATTCAGGATTTACAAATCCGGAGGTTGCTTCATATATACATCTTGGACAAGTAACCATGTAGAAAAGCATTAGATACATCCAAGTTGTTTGATTTGTCCAACCATTTGTAATGACTAGAATAAGAACTACTCTTCTTTGTTGTAGTCTTAACAAGCGGTGAAAAAGTCTCACCAAAATCGACTCCATCCTGTTCATTGTAACCTAGAGCAACAAGTCTAGATTTAAGTCTATCTATAGTTCCATCCGCCTTAAGTTTAACCTTGTAGACCCACTTACAACCAAGAATGTTCATGTGAGGTTCAGGCTTAACATAAGTCCAAGTATCATTCAGTCTAAGAGCTCATATTTCATCCTTCATTGACCCTACCCATTGCACACTTTTAGAAGCTTCCTTAAAAGATTTTGGCTCAGTAATATGGTCCAATAAACAAGTAAATACATTAGGAACTGGATGTTTAACTGAATGATTTAGAATAAAATCAGGAAACTTTTTATGTTTTGAAATACCCCTCATAGACCTAGTAACAACAGGAGTAGAAGAAATTGAAGGTATAAGAACATTTTCTGAAGATTCTACAGGAGTAGAAACAGATGAAACCTGAGTAGAATCTGAAACTGATGCATAATAAAAAGAATTTTCATCAAAAATAACATGTCGTGAAATATGAATCTTTCTAGAAACAGGATCAAAACACCTATAACCCTTGTGAAGAGGACTATAGCCAATGAAAACACACTTGACTAATTTAGGAGACAATTTATCTGGTCTATAATGACCAAGATAAGGAAAACATGTTGAACCAAAAACGCGTAAAACAGAATAATCAGGTTGAACATGAAAAAGAATCTCATAAGGAGATTTCATTGATAAAACAGGTGTAGGAGTCCTGTTTATAAGAAAAGTGGCAGTAAGAAATGCATCAAACCAGAGAAACTTAGGACAAGAGGAATGAAAAAGAAGTGTATTCCCCATTTCGTGATATGGCGATGCTTTCTTTGCAAAGGCCATTATTGCTCGGGGGGTATTAGGACAAGATAATCCGAGTTGAATACCTTGAGAATCTAGAAATTGCTTAAAAACACCCTTGGCAAGCTCACATGCATTGTCAGTTTGAAAATAAAGAATCTTTGTTGAAAATATATTCTCAGTAAGGGTTTTAAAATGTGTGAAACACTGTAAAGCATCAGTCTTTAGTTTCATAGGATAAATCCAGTGAAATCTACTGGCATCATCTATAAACACTATATAATACTTATATCCAGCAAAAGAAGAGATTGGTGATGGACCCCAAACATCACAATGAATAAGAGACAAGGGTTTTGATTCATGAGTGTCAGACAGATAAAATGGTAGTCTTTTGCTTTTGACAATTTGGCATGGATGACAAAGAGAATCAGAGGAATCAGAATTCTGAGTAATAGACTTATTAGAGTTCAAATGATGCACAATGCTTTTAGCTGGATGACCTAATCTATTATGCCAAGTGGCAGATGAAGCAAGCATAGTAGAAAAGGATGTAAAATGAGAGTTTGAGCTAAAAGATAAATTGTGAATGGGATACAAGTTATTGACCATATTACCCTGTGCCAAAATTGTGTGAGAACTTAAATCTCTAATCTCATAACTCCAAGGATCAAAAACAAAATAACAGCAGTTGTCTCTAGTAAACTGAGCTACTGACAATAAGTTTTGAGCAATTTCTGGTACTAATAAAATGTTATCAGTTTAAAATCTGTTGTAGAAGTATGTAGTATAGAGCTACCAGTTTTAGAAATAGCAAGAGTCTTACCATTGCCAACAACCACTTTGTCCGATCCACCATATGCAGAAGTATTATGTAGAATGGATGATTCCCCAGTCATATGTCTAGAAGCCCCTGAGGCAGAAATCCAAGTTAAAGAAGGATCATCACACATAGCTGAGTTAACATGAACTCCACTAAAAGCTTGTTCTACATTTTGCACACTAGCAACATTAGAAGACTGAGTAGAAGACTGAGCATTGATAACTGGTAGATGATATCTGAAAAAGCACCTAGTTGCAAAATGACCAGTTTTCCTACATATCTGGCATTCAGCTGTGGAGAAATCCACAAATGGTCTTCTTGCAGCTCCATCAGAAACATCACCACTTGAGCTAGTAGACCTAGCACCATTCTTAAAAGTAGAACCATTCTTTGAAGTAGAGCCATTATTCTTGAAATTCTTTGATTTTCCCTTACCATTTTTACCACCATTATGAGTATTCTTTCCATAAAAAGTTGTAGGATTTGTTGAATCAAAACTAGACCCATCTTCTTGAACTTGATTTTGATCACTAAGCCATTGCTCATGAGTTAACAACCTAGCCTTCAATTCACCAAATGTACAAGGTGTTTCACGATTTTGAGCAGCTATAACAAAAGTATCATAATCTCTACCAAGGCCATTTAGTGCATACATCATGACATCAGCATCAGAGACTCGATCATTAATAGCCGCAAGAGAGTCAGTAATTGTCTTCAAATTATGCAAGAAAACACTAACAGTCTGAGATCCTCTTCTTAACCCATTTAATTGATTGCATAACAGATTACGTCTTGCACCAAATTGAGACCTAAAACTGACTTCAAGATATTGCCATATCTGTCGAGAAGAATGCATTCCAAGAACATCCCCTGAAATTGTTGATGTAAATGTTGCTTTCAAGCAACTCACAACAAAACGATCTGCCTTTCTCTAATAAATCCATTTTGGATTAACAATATTAACACCATTAACAGAAATCTCAGATGGAGGTTCAACAATCTCACCATTGACATATCCATAAAGATCCGTAGAAATAAGAACGAATTCGAACTGATCACGCCAAAGCAGGAAATTTGTATGATCTAATTTTATTGAGATAAAATTTCCTATGTTATTAAAAGGTAATTGAAAATAACCTGAATCTCCATTGTTTGAAGCATTAGCAGCGGAAGGTAAAGAACCATCTTCTTGATTCAAATTTTGTTGTGTATTTGAAGAATTGTTCATCATTCCTCTAGTAACAGGCATCGATTTGAACGTTGCTGAGAAAGATTATAAAGATGAATAAAACCTAATCAAGATCTCAAACTCCAATTGATGAACAGATGAACAAGTATAGAATCAAGACTTGGAAAAGATCAGAAAATTGAAGTAATACGTATTTGATCTTGAACAAGAACACAAAAAGTCCTCTAAAATTTGTTGAAAGATTTGTTGCAGAGAAAATTTTCGGACCGACCCAATGATACCATGTGAAATATTATTACAGAAGATTTTTTGATATTATTACACAGAAGTGTTTCGTGGTGGGTTTGGATGTAGAATTTTAAAGGTGGAATTTATGGGTCCAGGGGATTTGATAGAATTATGTTTCCCTTTGTATGTTTGGTTGCCCGAATCCTTGGAATCACGTTTCCTACGGGATTGGTTTTCCAAACAAATCCTCCATATGAGTCCGACCCCTCCCATAAGATTTGCTGGGAAACTTATCAAGGGATTTATGGACCCACTTTTTTTTAACTCTAAATCCCATATATATATATATGCAATTTTAAGATTTGAGGGTAATGCCAAACGGTACAAAGACTTTAATACAAGAAAACTCTATAAATCCTAGGAATTTTAATTGAGTTACCAAATAGACAAGGAATTTATATGAATCCCAGAATTTATAATCCCATGGGATTATAAATTCCTGAAAACGGTGAATTCTGCAAACAAACCCACCATCGGTGGTATACAAGAATATAGGGAGGAGGTATTTATACATTGACTAGTACTGGTCAAGTCATGCTGACTTGACTAGCATATTTGACATATCCTAATAAAAACTAAAGTAGATTCTTTGGAACAAACTTTTTACATTACCAATTACAAGTAGGTTTACATTTTAATTGCTATTACTTCATTTCTTACACTCAGAAAAATATGCAATTTTGCCTGCTGTATCGCCTGTATTCATGCCATCGATATTTGATAGTGAACATGTTCTCTCTATTGTTCAACTTTAGTCTGTTCAGTATGTTCCAACTCAGTTTAAAAGCAGGTTCCACCTTAATCATATGAAGGTAATAATGTTCGTCTTGTTATTGTCTCCACCTCATCTTAAATTAGCAGTTTCAAATTTGACATTAGTGAAGATCTCAGTTATACATTTGTTACCTAACACAGTAGGTTGTGGTTTGAAGTTTATTTGTACGATTAGTGTGTAGATATGAATGTTTTCAACTTTAGTCTGGCCTGACTATCAGTTTTCAAAACAAAATTGTGGTAGATCAAACTACAGATGAGTTTAAACTATTATTTTCTGTACACATTCGTTTATTTTTTTCACTCTATTCTATCAAGCTCTCATCAATTATGCACTCAATGCAGGTAGCTCGTCAAGATAAGAATCATAGGCAAATATGAAAAGAACTCAGTTTGCAGTTTTCTTACTATTGGTAATGCCGGTCTCTATTGCAGTTTTCGTACTATTTGTAGGCGTTTTTCCTTCTTCGGGTAGTTTATTTTCATTTTCTTTTCTTTTGGTACTTTGGATGCAGAGGTTAACAAAGATTTAGTTAATGTATGGATGTAATGTAAATTTGGTACGAATGAACCAGTTACACGATTGAGTGTAATGCTCTTAATTCAAGATCTCAAATTACTTGAGAATGTATTTTGCTTCATATGTTAAACCTATGCTCATTTGACTTCCTGAAAATCTTCGGGACTGACAAGAGTTATTGCTTCCTCTGTTAGTTGACGAATTTGTAGACCTTTGTTCAGAGTGATTCAAGACACACTATCCCCACATACTGCATCAGTGGAGATTGATTGTGGTGCTAGGCTGTTAGCCTCTAGCTGCTGGTGCTACTGTTAGGGAACAGGCCAAAGGCTTTCATAGTTGAAGCACACCATTCTAAAATAATCCTAATTCCAAATGGAGTGAATAGAGCATGAGGGTCTCTGAACATTTCCACACAATATCTCCTTAAATCAGTTGCGCTCCCCCTATCAGCAACCTGACACGGCATATAACACTACTTCCATCCCTTGAGTAAACAAATGAAAGATAATATCTCGCGGCAAAATTTCAAATTTCGCGCCATTTTTTCCTTTGATACACAACTCGCGCCATTTCTAACCCCTAATAGAAAATTCAGAGGAACTCAGAAACCGAAGGAGAAAAGCCAATAGAACCTCAGAAACCTTCCATTCAACCTGTCTCTTTTATTTTCTGGTACGCACTCTTTTCTTTCTCTCTTAACTTTGAATTTCGATGTCTCCTTTTCTTTATTGTTGTGATGATGAGTATTTAAAAGTCATCCCTTCTATTTTGATTTTGTGTTGTAATCAAACAACTGGTAAGAAATAATCATGGGTTGATTTCAATTTGGTATTTTCTATTGTTGAGAGCAAAAACCCAGAAGTGAATTTCCTTTTTTGGGGGTTGCAATTAAAGAACTACAACTGTAAATTCATGGCGTTATTTAAGTTGGGTTGTTCTTGAATGTAGTCCAATTTGGTTTCAAGCTTCAAATGTGTGTGTATATTATGAGGGTGGAGCCAATTCAGGCAAGTAGCTTATCTTTAATCCTGGCTCTGCCCATGTCATGTCATGTGTTAGCTGCTTAATGCATACCTTAAATTTGTGAATTTGGAATTGCAGGAATGGCGAATCTACAAAATCGGAAAATCTTAGTAAACATCCTTGTGCGTTTGCCCGTGAAGTCGATTTTGCAGTTCAGGTGTGTATCAAAATCCTGGTGCAAGTTATTGAAACATTCTAGTTTTATGAGAAAACACCTTTATCATGTTATTGAAATGAACAATATCGAGGCAAGGAAGATACCATACCCTTTTTCTATTTGGACATTACCTAAAATTCGTGATCTACCACCATCATATGCATGGAATACCCGTTTTGATTTCAGTTATCCTTTGGGATTAAGAAATGGCGGAATTACAATTTGGGGTAATTGTAATGGTTTGGTTTGTCTCTCCGGAGAGGATATTGATGATGTTCTTCTTTGGGTTCCACCTACAAAAGAGCAGATCGAAGTACCAAGTGTACCGATTGAGTCGTTAAATGATATTCGTTACTTCAAATATGGATTTGGTTATGATCTTGAGACTCATGAATTTAAGGTGGTCTGCATTGCGGGGTTTGAGGATGAATGTTGTTGTGAAGTTCAGGTATATACATTAGGTTCTAATTCATGGAGAAGAATCGAAAACTTACCTTATTATCTTGATCAAGGAAAACCAGGTACAACTCGAGCAAATGTCAATTATGGAACTATGCACTGGATTGCAACAACTGACCCTTTTGCATCTGAACCTTACAAGGTTATACTTTCTTTCGATTTTAAGGATGACAGATTCGACGAATGGCCACTTCCTAGCTTTTGCAACGATTATGTGGAGACAAGTTTATGTGCATTGGGAGGGTCCCTTTGCTTACTTGGTTCTACAGGGCAGGGCAGTTACGCCCGTATTGATTTATGGGAGATGAAAGAATATGGAGTGACAGAATCTTGGGATAAAATATTCGGCGTTTCGCACAGAACTATTCATGGGTTCTCTGGATACTTGTTTCCTTTATACTCTGCCATCATGAGTTACGAGATTTTATTTGGATATGTCATTGGTGACAATCTTCATCTGGATCTGTATGACCCGGAGTACGCAACCTACATTTCTCAAATCAGCAGTTTCGAACTTAGTGAATATGTCGATCCTTCTCATGATTATTATTATGTAGATTGTGAATCTGACTAGTGACTATGCAATGCCCATCTGCAGTTTCAAACTTGGTGCTCCTGAACATGCTTTTATTGATCAATATGGTCTGTATGTAGGTTCAGAGTCTGATTAGTGTCAGTTTGATGTGTGCATTAAGCATTTTACATTTGCTTGTATGTCTCTTAAATTTTAGTCTGGCAGAAAGAACCATATTGGGTTTAGCTAATTTTGAACTATTAATCTTCTGCCCTACAATTACCTCCTGTCTTGTCATTTTATTCTGTCATGTCCATTACTCTTCTTATTGGTAATTTAGGTGTCTATTGTATTGAACTATCTGGTGATGTTCTCGACTTTGTTGAGTTATTAATGTTTTATAGCCTGTCGTTCCTTTTTGTAAATTCAGAGGGGTGAACCCAATTTTAGTTCATGTGCAGAAAGAATCTGAATTTTAGGGGTGAGAGTTATTCGTTTCTTCCTTGAAACCAGGTAAACCGGTTGATTGGCGGTGTGCACTATGCAAGAACATACTACTAAGAATTGCCAAGTTGAGTATGTTAAAGCATATATAAACTTAGGTTGGAGATGCTCAGAGCCCCATAAATGTGCTGTGGGAAAATCTCTAACCTTAATATAATGCTGATTTAGTTAGGCGGGCGAAAATCTTTCAAGCTTTAGCTTTTTCTTCTTATATGCTGCCTGAGAAACGCTTAGACCAGGCAACAACAGCTTGGTAAGAGAGTATTGATTGTTGTCCTCTTCTAGCTTGCTGGTGCTGCTTTTCAGAAACCAGTCATAAGCTTTGAATCTAGGACTTGAACTATGATACACGACAGACACCATCATATATGGTTTTCTGCAACGAAACTTCATAATGAAAAAGGATTTTATCTTCATATAACTCTATCTAGACCACACCCAAAAGCTTCAATTTATGTTCCAGCTGGAATTCGTTTTGAAGGATGGTTTGGAATGGCTTCTGCGATGGAATCCATCGTTAATTTTTCTGCTTCAATATCAAAACCTAAACCCAAATTAATGAATCTACCCAAACTTCAAACCCAACCAGATAGATATACCAAACCAAATACATCCTATGCTCAATCCCTGTTCTCTCAGAATAGGAATTCCACCACCATACCTCAACAACCCATTTCACGTTCTCCATTTATCTGTGATAGATTTTCTGCCCCATGTACTATCATCGCTAAGAATTCGAAGTATGGCCAGTTCATCCACATTGATCAGGATCAAACCAATTTAGGATGCTGGAATAATGCATTCATCATCTCTTCATCTGGAAAAGTCAAGTCATGGTCGGGTTTAGGGAGATTGTTGTGTACAGAGTTACAGATTGTAGGAAATACCATATAGTCCTAAAAATAAAATATATGTATCAGTCTAGTCCATTTGACCCAGTCAATTGTCTGTTTGGTCCTATTTAGTAATATAAATTATCATTTGGTCCTAAAAATTATCATTTGGTCCTACGTTGATGTCATGGATGATGTAAATGTCACCCTGTAGTGGCAGAAATACCTTTTTGGATAAGGACCATATATATAGTCAAAAAGTAGGAGAGAATAAATCATTCTCAGATTCACTTTCTCTCTCATCTTCTTTTCTTTTCCAGATCTACTTTCTCTCTCCTTTTTTCTTTTGTGAAACAAGAAACGGAGATGAAGCTAAAAATTAAAGATGTAAACGATTTTCTAGGGTTTTCTTCATCGTTTTTTGTCTGTAGTGTAACTCTTTTATTGAAGATGTAAACGATTTTTCTAGTTTTTTCATCATCGTTCTTCTTGGTGTTAATGTTGAAGATGTGAATTTTTTTCAAGATTTTGATCACTCAGTAAGCGATGAAGATTTGTCGTTTTGAAGACGGTGATTGAACTGTTTGATGAAGAGACGGCCAAAGATGAAGATGAACCCGATCATTTTGATGAAGACGGCGATGGCGATGAAGATGAACCGATCTGTTTTGATGAAGACGATGGAAGATGATGTTGTTGATGAAGACGACGATGTTCTTGCTTGGTGTTGAAGACCTTGAAGATGATGATGTTTTTATATAGACTTCATTCTGGAATGAAATCTGTTTTTTTGAGGTTTTTGTATGGACTTCATTCTGGAATGAAGTCTACATTTTTGAGTTTTTATATGGACTTCATTCCTGGAATGAAGTCTGTTTTTTTATGTTTTTATATGGACTTCATTCCTGGAATGAAGTCTGTTTTTTTATGTTTTTGTATGGACTTCATTCCTGGAATGAAGTCTGTTTTTTGAGGTTTTTATATGGACTTCATTCCTGGAATGAAGTCATTTTTATGTTTTTATGTGGACTTCATTCTGGAATGAAGTACATTTTTATGTTTTTGTATGGACTTCATTCACGGAATGAAGTTTTTTGAGGTTTTTATGTTTTTGTATGGACTCATTCTGGAATGAAGTCATTGTTTTTTTATGTTTTTGTATGGACTTCATTCCTAGAATGAAGTCATTTTTGAGGTTTTTATATGGACTTCATTCCTGGAATGAAGTCTGTTTTTTTATGTTTTTATATGGACTTCATTCCTGGAATGAAGTCTGTTTTTTTATGTTTTTATATGGACTTCATTCCTACGGTAAAAAAATCGAAATCCTAAGCGATCAAAAACATGAAAATTGCAAAAAAAATCGAGTTCCAAACATTTGCTACAGTAAAAGTCAATTTTTGAATTCTTGTATCAAGTGAAAAAATCGCCGGGAGAGAAAATTCGTACCCCATTAGTTATCTCTTTCTAATTAACACGGAAGGGTATTTTTGTCAGTTTAATATTTTTTAATAATTATGGACCAAACAGTAATATGCGTTTGACCAAAGGACTAAACAGACATGGACCCACCTAAATAAGGACCAAACGATATTTTTCGAAGGAAATACCATATAGTCCTAAAAATAAAATATATGTATCAGTCTAGTCCATTTGACCCAGTCAATTGTCTGTTTGGTCCTATTTGGTAATATAAATTATCATTTGGTCCTAAAAATTATCATTTGGTCCTCTGGCCCGATGTCATGGATGATGTAAATGTCACCCTGTATTAGCGAAATACCCTTTTGGATAAGGACCATATATATAGTCAAAAGTAGGAGAGAATAAATCATTATCGGGATTTACTTTCTCTCACCTCCATATTTTCAGATCTAGAATCTCTTTCTCTCTCTCTCTTTTTTCTTCTCTTTTTTCTTCCTGCTGCTGCATAATGTTGTCAAAGATGGAGATTTCTTTTTTCTAACTCGTGCTGGTTATGTTGATTTGTTTCTGCGAACTCGTGATGGTAATGTTGTGTTGATGAAGATGGAGATGAACTCGTGCTGGTTATGTTGATCTGTTTTCTTTTCTCTCTTCTTTTCTTTTTTGTTTTCTTGATTTGTTTTGCGAATCTAAATCTGTTGATGTTGCTACTGTTAAATATGTTGCTACTGCTTATGTTGGTGATGATGAATAAATTTTGTTTTTGATTTCTTTCTTCTGCTGATGTAATGTAAGAAGAAGAAAAAGACGAAGAAGAAAAAGAAAAAGATGAAGAAGATAAAGATAAAGACGAAAAAGATAAAGACGAAGAAGATAAAAAATACTTTTTGTTTTGAAGATGAAGATGAAATTTCATCAAACAAATGGCTGCTACTGTTTGTTTTGAAGATGAAGACGAAGATGAAGAGTTCACCTACTGCTGTTTTGTATGGACTTCATTCCTGGAATGAAGTCAGTTTTTTTGTATGGACTTCATTCCTGGAATGAAGTCTGTTTTTTTTAGGTTTTTGTATGGACTTCATTCCTGGAATGAAGTCATTTTTTAGGTTTTTGTATGGACTTCATTCCTGGAATAAAGTCTGTTTTTTTTTTAGGTTTTTTGTATGGACTTCATTCCTGGAATGAAGTGTTTTTTAGGTTTTTGTATGGACTTCATTCTGGAATGAAGTGCATTTTTAGGTTTTTGTATGGACTTCATTCTGGAATGAAGTCATTTTAGGTTTTTGTATGGACTTCATTCCTGGAATGAAGTGCATTTTTTAGGTTTTTATGGACTACATTCACGGGAATGAAGTGCTGTTTTTTAGGTTTTGTATGGACTTCATTCTGGAATGAAGTCTGTTTTTTTAGGTTTTTATATTACTTCATTTTGTTTTTTTTTTTAGTTTTTGTATGGACTTCATTTGGAATGAACTGCTACAAGAATATAAATAAAAATTAACACGAAAGGGTATTTTTGTCAGTTTAATATTTTTTAATAATTATGGACCAAACAGTAATATACGTTTGACCAAAGGACTAAACAGACATGGGCCCACCTAAAAAAGGACCAAACGATATTTTTCCCTTACAGATTCAAAAAGCCTTTGAACTGTTTCCAATAAACTCTTCACAAGCAATTTTTTATGTGGATGAGGACTTCTCCAGAGCAAATTTGGAATTCAAATTTTATGTTCACAATACCACCTACTCTGTGTTTAGATGGCATCAACAGATTTGGGGTTCCACAGCTGCACATCACTATGATTTCAATGTCGAAATTTTGGGAATTCCTTTCCAATTCTGGTCCATAAAACTTATTCATGCAATTGGAAAAATTATGGGAGTTACTCTTGATTAATCCTTCAACCCTAAAACTCACTAATTTGCGAGCCATGCGATTGAAAATTAGGGATCTCAATGGAATCAACTCTATCCCTAGAGTAATCAAGATCATCTCACGGAAGCGGATGTTCTTGCCCATGTCATTGTTACGAAAGGAAAGTCCTCTACGGTGATTGCAGTTTTCTTATCACACCTCCCTGTGTACACGGAACCGACATTCAAAAGCATATCGAGATACACAAGATTCGTCGGGAAACAAACAGTCAAAAAGAGAAAGTTTCTTGGAGTGCAATTTGTTTCTTCATTATTATCGCTAAAAATTTGGAGAATACAAATTCTCCGGTGATTCTACGGATCCCAATATAAATAAGGATAGCGTGCCACTGCAAGTCCAAGAAGAAAAGACGTAACCGGAAAAAGAAGAACAAAAAGTCCAAGCCCCGGAGTCCGTGCAAGTTTGGCGGCCAGGTTAATTATTCAAGATTCATAAATAAATTCTCGGGTATAACGATTGAAGAAGCGGCCGTCATACAGATGAGATGGCATACGATGTGGCCGTAACACATGAGGTGGCTACGACATGGAAGTGGATGATGTATCTAAACCTGCATCGTTCCAGTGCTATCCACGAAACCTATGTAGAACTTTGTATCCCCAAAACCGATTATCAATCCCAACCTTCAACAAATACCAACACAACTGGTATGACTTTGTCATCTTCACCTCTCAAAACCTTCATAGAAGAACTCATATCTTTTCCAAGCTGTTGCAACACCGACTCTTCACAACAGTTTACCTTATTTAGAACTGCCTTAATTAGTTAATGTTTCCTAGTTTAAGTTAGCTTCCTTTAATTCAGTTTTATTACGTGTTTATCAAGCAAGTTAAACTATAAATACTTGCTCCTGGTTTTGTTTCGATATAGAATATATAGAACTCAGTTTTCTTAAGCTCCTCTTCTTCTTATTCTCAACTCAAACTCTCTTCTCAAAAGGTGGTTAACCTCCAACTCAAAGGGCTTCTCTAGGGTTCTTTAGTTCTCTTTTTACAAGAATACCTAGTGTTTGGTCAAGAACCCTAACACCTGGTTCAGAGCAGGTTCGAATTCTAGACCAAATTTTTTTTCCTACAATGACTTATACAGAAAATTTGGAGCTTGTAAACAATGGTATTACAAGTATTACTGAAAAACTTGACAAGTTGGTGGATACTATTACCAAAGATCGTGAATTAGATGAAGTTGCGGTCAAGAAGCTTCGTGCGGAAGAAAAAATCAGCTCGTGAAGATGATCGAGCTAACCGTAAACTTGATCTCGATGAACATGAAAAATCTCTTACAGAAAACTTGACAAAAGCCATAACCTCTTCGTTACGAGATCTGTTTCAAGAATTTCTTCCTCAGTTTCAATCTAAAGACGGTACTCCTTCACAACCCATCCATCGCACAGCTCATACTAATCATAGCAATGGTTCTGGTGTTCTTGAAACTCCAATTCGTACACCACCGGTGATCGAAGTTTTCCTCTTTTGATGGTGATGATCTGATGGATGGATATTTCAAGTCGAAACAGTATTTTACTTGGCACACTATTGCCAATAATATGAAGGTTCAACTTGCAGCCGCTCATCTTAAGGGAGATGCTAATGCATGGTTTCGTTGGAAGCGAACTACGATTATAAACCCAACTTGGCCACTGTTTTGTTCTCTAGTTCGTGAAAGATTTTCTCCGAGAAATTTATTGATCCTAAGATGGCAATTAGCACCATTAAGCAGAAAGGTACGGTTAAGGATCACATCCCTGATTTTGAACATCTTTTGAATTTTGTAGACTTTCCTGAAGCTCACTTGATAAATCTGTTCATCCATTCCTTGAGACCTGAGATTGGTTCTGTTGTGAAGTTGTTTGAACCAACTACTTTAGCTTCAACTTTCAATAAAGCAATAAATCAGGAAGAAGTATTATTGACAGCCTCAAAACAACGATTTAACCAGTCTAAATCATCTTCTGCTCCTTCCAATTCTCAAATAAAAAAGTATCCATTACCTCCTGGTTATAAAAAACTTTCATGGGAAGCAATGAAGGAGAAACGAGAAAAAGGGCTTTGTTTCAATTGTGATCAACTTTTCCAACCTGGTCATGTGTGTGCGAAGCCTAGCCTATTGCTGTTAGTTGGACCCTCAATTGCTGAGTCTGACAATGACGAACTTTCTCCAGAACATACTCCTATTGTGTCAGATGAGTTCACTACTTCAGAAGTCACAGATTCTTCTATATCTTTTCACTCTTTAATGGGTTCTACTTTTCCTTCCACAATGAGAATCAATGGTTTTTCAAAAGCTCAACCACTTATATTCTTGATCGATTCTGGTGCAACTCATAATTTTTTGAGTCCAACTTTGGCAAAGCAATGTGGTTATCATGTTACTTCTCCGAACAAAACTTTGAATGTTACAGTTGGTGATGGAGGTATAATAAGCACCCATGGTCTGTGTTTGAACGTGCCATTTCAATTGCAAGATCATCAATTCCAAGCTGATTATCACATATTAGATATAAGTGGTTGTGATGCTGTTCTAGGGGTACAATGGTTACGTACCTTATGACCAATAGCTGGGGATTTTGAGAAACTATTAATGAAGTTCAGATTTGGCGGCGCAGATATTCAATTACTTGGTACTAATTCTTCTACATTAATGATGTTAGATACTTCTTCAATGCGGAGATTACTAAAAAGAGAAACTTATGGTGTCTTCTTACACTTATCTGAAATTAATACTTCAATAATTACTCCTCCACCAATACCACCTGAGATTCAACGGCTAATTTCAGATTTTGCTGATATTTTCAAGACTCCAGACTCACTTCCTCCTGCAAGAGTGCATGATCATCATATTCCTTTAATACCAGGTTCTTCTCTAGTCAATATACGACCTTATCGATACCCACATTTTCAGAAAGATGAAATTGAGAAAATAGTTTCTGAGTTGCAATAATCAGGTTTGATATGTCCTTCTTCCAGTCCTTTTTCTTCACCTATATTAATGGTTCGAAAAAAGATGGTTCATGGCGCATGTGTGTTGACTATAGAGCTTTAAATAAGTAAAAATGAAGGATCGATTCCCTATTCCGATGGTAGATGAATTGCTCGATGAACTTCATGGTGCATGCATTTTTACAAAACTTGATTTACGCTCTAATTATTATCAGATAAGATTATACAAAGGAGACATTCCTAAAACTGCTTTTCGAACTCATGATGGTCATTATGAATTCCTTGTTATGCCGTTTGGACTTTCAAATGCCCCAGCCATATTTCAGAGTTTGATGAACAATATCTTCAGGCCTTATTTAAAGAAAGTTTGTTCTGGTATTTTTTGATGATATATTGATCTATAGTAAGAGTATGTCAGAACATTTAGAGCACTTATCTGCAGTGTTTGAAATCTTACGACAGCATCAATTGTTTGTTAAGCAATCTAAATGCACATTTGCTCAACAATCCATTGGTTATCTTGGCCATGTGATTTCATCTCAAGGAGTAGCAGTCGAAAATGAGAAGATTCAAAGCATTCTATCGTGGCCTATCCCAACTACAATTAAGGCATTAAGGGGATTCTTAGGCTTAGCTGGATATTATAGAAAATTTGTCAAAGATTTTGGCAAAATTTGTGCACCAATAACTCAGTTATTAAAGAAGGATGCGTTTGCATGGACTGAATATGCCACTAATGCTTTTCATTTGCTTCAACAAGCATTGACTACAACTCCAGTTTTGATACTTCCTGATTTCTCAAAGGAATTTTCATTGGAATGTGATGCTTCTGGAAATGGTTTAGGTGCTGTTTTAATGCAATGTGGAAGACCAATTGCTTATTATAGCAAATGATTATCTAGAAAGAATCTCAATTTATCCATATATGATAAGGAGATGCTTGCAATAGTTTCTGCAGTTCAAAAATGGAGACCTTACTTACTTGGTCGACACTTCAAGATTTATACTGATCATCAAAGTCTAAGGCATTTTCTGAATCAAAAAATTTCATCTATAGAGCAACAGAAGTGGGTAAGTAAGTTGTTAGGCTATGATTATGAGATCATCTTTCGCCAAGGCAAGGAAAATGTTGCAGCAGATGCATTATCTCGCAATACAAGGGAAATTTTTTCTTCTCTTTCTACACCAGTTTTTACAGGTGTTACTGCTATTATTGAAGAAACCAGCAATGATGCTGCAATGCAAGTCATTATTAGCAAAATTTAGGTTCAACCCACCAGTAAAACTCATTATACATTTATTTATGGTGTACTGCGCTACAAGAATCGAATTGTGGTAGTTTCTACCTCAGCTTGGTGTTTTAAACTTCTTCAAGAGTTTCATTCGTCTCCTTTAGGTGGTCATTCTGGTTTTCTACGCACTTACAAGCGTCTACAACAAAGCTTTTATTGGAAAGGGATGAAACACTCGATTAAGGAATTCATTGCACATTGTGACATTTGTCAAAGGAGTAAGTCTGAATCAATTGCTCCACCAGGGTTGTTACAGCCACTACCTATTCCTGCTGATGTTTGGTTGGATATTTCCATGGATTTCATAGATGGATTTCCAACATCTAATCGTAAAAACTCAGTTTTGGTGGTGGTGGATCGCTTTTCAAAATATGCACACTTCATAGCTCTTGCACATCCTTATTCTGCTGCTGTTATAGCTGATGTGTTTGTCAGAGAAGTGTTCCGTCTACATGGTATGCCTAGAAGCATTGTCTCTGATCGTGATCCAATATTCTTAAGTAAATCTGGGAAGCATATTTTGCTTTACAGGATACTCAATTATGCAGGAGTTCAGCCTATCACCCACAATCAGATGGACAGACTGAGGTAACTAATAGAACACTTGAATGTTATTTTACGTTGCTTTGCTAGTGTTAAACCAACTGAGTGGTCTAGGTGGTTGCCAAGGGCTGAGTGGTGGTACAACACCGGTCATCATTCGACCATCAATATGACACCATATGAAGCATTATATAGTCGAGCTCCTCCAACTATTTCAAGTTATTTACCGGTTCAACTTTTTGTTCATGATGTTGATCTCAATTTACGGGCTAGAGATCATGTTTTGAAGCTCTTAAAATTTCATCTTCAAGCATCACAATCTAGAATGAAGTCTTTTACTGATGAGCATCGAACTGAAAGAATCTTTGCTGTAAATGATTGGGTATATCTACGTTTACAGCCTTATAGACAATCAACTATATCCAATCAATCCTTCTCGAAACTTTATCCAAAATTCTATGGACCATTCCGTATCATTGGTAAGATAAGAGAAGTTGCCTACAAACTACAACTACCTGCTGCTAGTAGAATCCATCCGGTTTTTCATGTTTCTGAGTTGAAGCTTAAACTTGGCTCTTGTTGTTCTTTGAGACCATTTTTACCTAATATCGTTGACTATGATAAATGGGAACCCGAGGCTATTCTGGAAATAAAAATGTTCAAGAAGGGAGCTCAAGCTGGCACCAAATGGTTAATCAAATGGAAAGATCACACTCACGGAAGAAGCAACATGGGAAGATCTTTGATGAGTTGATTTTGCGATTTCCGACTCAATGCTTGAGGACAAGCAATTTTTCAACCGGGAGGGATGTTGCAACACCGACTCTTCACAAATTTACCTTATTTAGAACTGCCTTAATTAGTTAATGTTTCCTAGTTTAAGTTAGGATCCTTTAATTCGATTTTATTACGTGTTTATCAAGCAAGTTAAACTATAAATACTTGCTCTGGTTTTGTTTCGATATAGAATATATAGAACTCGGTTTTCTTAAGCTCCTCTTCTTCTTATTCTCAACTCAAACTCTCTTCTCAAAAGGTGGTTAACCTCCAACTCAAAGGGTTTCTCTAGGGTTCTTTAGTTCTATTTTTACAAGAATACCTAGTGTTTGGTCAAGAACCCTAACACAAGCCCTACATCAATTCAACCATCGTCTTTTATCCCACCTTTGACAGTTTATAACCATAAACCCAAGAAACCCAACTTTACTCATAAACCCATAAGTCCACAAAAGGTTCATCAGTTAATTATACCTACCTGGATCATGAATGAAGTTAATCGTCTTTTTGATCTGGGTATCAAACTTGGCATGACCTTTCAAGCTATGCTTAGAATCATACTATAAATTTCCTAGTTTCTAAGGTAACAACATCTGGGCCAGTGCTCAAACCTATACCCATTCTGCCAATAAAGAAGCAAATTCGAAAAGACTTCGCGGTGCAACGCACAATTAGTCTTAAAGGTGAGGAAATTATCTCTATGCATGAAGAGAGGCAATTTTATTTGCCTCTAATGGGTTTAGAAAATACATTCATGACTGGGGAAGATACTGATTTTCTTTGCACACCAGAATACCTACATGGATATGAGCCATCAACTGCAGATGTTATAGATGATGCTTGCTCTCCTAATCCAGAATCGGTCATTGATCCACAGGCTATGATACCACTAAAACTACGCAATGAACTTAAGAGACTTGGTATTCCGGTCGAGGTTATTGCTTCTTCTCCAATCAGGCCAAGAAGGTCGGTTACTTCTAGGGGTAAATTTTTTTGTAGATGAGTCTAAAAATCCTTACTTGGAATGTTAGAGGCTTAAACTCAAGTAGTAGAAGAACGGTGGTTCATAAGATGTTACAGATGATAAGATCTCCTATCATTATACTCCAAGAAACCAAAATGATGCAGTGTACTCCTTGGGATATTAAGCAGATTTGTGGTTACAAGAATGTAGGTTGGACAATGCAACAATCGATAGGAAGTTCAGGGGGGATGCTAATTCTCTGGGATAGAGATTTAGTGGAAGTTAGCGACTCACTTGTTGGCGAGTATACACTCTCTATAATTTGGACAAACAAAATTGATAATTTTCAGTGGGTACTTACGAATGTTTATAGGCCAAATAATCCAGTTGACAGAACTGAATTTTAGATTGAGCTCGACACAGTCTGCAGATATTGGTCAAATCTTCCATGGTGTATTGGTGGTGATTTTAATACAATAACCAAGTGCTCGGAAAAAAAGAATTGTAACAAGATCACAAGAAGTATGAAGAAGTTCAATAAGTTCATCGATGAACATGATCTTATTGACCTACCTCTCAAGGGTGCAAGATATACTTGGTCAAATGGGCAAGCAAATCCAGTTATGTGCATATTGGATAGATTCCTTATTTCCCCATCCTTTGAACAACATTACCCTTTCGTTACCCAATTAGCCAAAGCCAGACCTACCTCAGATCACATTCCACTCCTTTTAGATATTTTCGATCCCTCTTGGGGACCTAGTCCTTTCAGGTTTGAAGTTATGTGGTTCTTGGAGAATGGTTTCTTACAATAACTAGAAGATTGGTGGCTTTCTTTTTGTTTTGTAGGTACTCCTAGCACTGTACTCTGGTTGAATCTGCAAGCACTTAAAGAAAAGCTAAAAGTATGGAACAAAGAGGTTTTGGACATACTAACACTAAACTGAAGACTATTCTCTCTGAAATTCAAACTCTTGATGTATTGGCTGAAGATAATATTCTTTCTGAAGAGGAGCGGAACATACATCTTTAATACAAGGCGGACTTTGAAAGGGTTTCTAAAATGGAGGAGACTTCGTGGAAAATTAAATCTAATACGAAGTGGTTGCAGGAAGGTGACAGAAACACTTCTTTCTTCATCAGCAATGCCTCTGCTAGACGTAGATACAACAGAATCAGGCAACTCTATATTGGAGATGAATTGGTGTCTGACAGAATAAGGTTGCAAGAACATATTGTAGGTTACTACAAATCTCTATTTACCGAGGAAGAAGTCATTCGACCTGATTTGGAAGGGATTGAGTTTGATTCAATTACCTCTACAGAAGCTAATATCCTAGAATCTAATTTCACTGAAGAGGAGGTTATGCATGCTATTCGAGATTTAGGGAATGACAAAGCCCAGGACCGCATGGTTTCCCTATCATATTCTTTCAGAAGTGTTGGCACTTTATCAAGGATGATATTATGGGTACTGTGGATGAATACATGTACTATTAACTCTAAACACAACTCTACTTTCATCACTCTAGTGCCTAAAAAATATCATATTGAGACTATAAAGGATTGTCAACCAATTTTTCTGCTTACTAGTGTCTACAAGATTATTGCTAAAGTATTAGCTTCAAGGATGAAGCTGGTTATGGATAAGTTGATTTCTCCTGTGCAATTTGCTTATATTGAAGGCATACAAATAATTGATGGCACCCTTATTGCCAATAAATTGGTGGATTCAAGGCTATGATATGGAAATCCGGGTATTGTATGTAAAATTGATCTTGAAAAAGGCGTTTGATCGAATCAATTGGAGATATCTTGAATTTTTACTTGTTCAAATGGGTTTTAGTAGGAAATGGTGCAATTGGCTACGGTTTTGTTACTCAACTTCATCATTCTCGGTTCTTATCAATGGGTCTTCTTTCGGCTACTTCACCAGTTGAAGAGGAGTTAGACAAGGTTGTCCGGTCTCACCTCTTTTATTTAATATCGCTATGGAAGGTTTTTCTAGATTCATGGATAGAGCATCCAATCAAGGTCTTTTCAGCGGGTTTTCGGTTTCTTCAACTAGTATTGTTGTTAATCATCTTCATTATGCGGATGACACAATCTTCTTTTTGGATGATAAAAAGGAAGAGCTACACCATCTATTTTCAGCATTGCATTGTTTCGAGTTCATAGCTGGCCTAAAGGTTAACACTTTGAAAACCAGACTAATTGCCGTTGGAGAAGTTCCTGACCTACCTCATTGGGCAGAAGAATTAGGATGTGCAGTTGACTCGCTACCTTTTATGTATTTGGGAATGCCACTTGGGGCTAAATCTGGCTCTAAAAGCATTTGGGATCCAATTATAGAAAAGTTTGATGTTAGGCTTTCAGTTTGGAGGCGTATTTCATTATCGAATGGAGGTAAGCTTGCTCTCTTGAAATGTATTTTATCTTCTCTACCAACCTACTACTTTTCTCTCTTTAAAGCTCCAATCTCAGTCATTAAAATTCTTGAAAAGAAGATGCGGAATTTTTTTATCAGAATACAAGGATGGTGCAAAAATTTCCCATTTAGTAAACTGGGACGTGGTTCGTGCAACCAAATCTAGAGGTGGGCTAGGAGTCCGCAACCTGAAACTTATGAATTTAGTTTTGTTGGCTAAATGGTGTTGGAGATTTGGCAATGAAAAGAACAAGCTTTGGTATAAGATAATAGTAGACAAGTACGGGAATGAATTTTCTCATTGGATCCCCGGAAAAATTAGCCATACTTATGGGGTGTCTTGTTGGCGGGTTATTCTTGATGTTGCAGGTTATGTTAGTGCACATTGAACTATTCATTCATTCGGCAACAACCATTGCTTTTTTTGGAATGATTGTTGGTATGGGCATCAACCATTATCTACTACTTGTCCAAATATTTGTACAAATTTGTCAAGGCACAAAAACGCATACATTGCAGATATGATTTCAGCGGAAGGTAATTGGAAATATAATTTCAGGCGGCTACTCACTTTGGAAGAATCTCAAGAATATGTTGTTCTCATTACAACAATCGGTGATTTTCCCCCTACTCGTGATGGTCAGCGGACACAAGGAGGTGGAAACTTCATCCTTTAGGTGTGTTTTCTGTAAAAACATTGTATTCTCAGTTAGTTGCGGAACATGGAGTGTCTCACTTTCCATCTCAGTTCATCTGGAAACCGGAAATCCCTCCAAAAATTTGTTTTCTGATGTGGTATTTGGTTCACGACAAACTGAACACTATCGATATACTACAACAAAAAGGTATGAATCTTTATAGTAATTGTGCTATGTGCGGTGGAGGTTTGGAATCTCAGGACCATCTTTCCTGTATTGCAAAATTGCTTATAAGATTTGGTGTAACTTAACACCAAATTCTGGTTGGACTTGGGTTTTGCCTGGAACGATGCATACATTGGCTGAGACATGGCATACTATCCAATTTTCCCATTCAGGCAATTTCATTTGGAGATTAATCCCGGCTGCGATTGTAAACACGATATGGAGAGAAAGAAATTGTAGAAGGTTCGAAGATAATTATCTATTCAAAACAGATGACGATCTCTTTTTTGAAGCAAGATCATCAGTCCTAGCATGGGCATCTGCTGTAGGTCATAGAGTTCACTTGAACTTCGCCATTTCGATGGTATCTAACTGGCAGGCTATTTTCTAGTATTTCTTTGTTTTCTATAGTTTTCAGTTTCTTTTATTTCATCTACCTCTTGTAGAACTCTTTGTATATTCTTCTTTCTATTTATATATCTTCCTTTCTGATCAAAAAAAAAAAAAGAGACACCATCATATATCAGCATGGCGTAGCAAGTCATCTGCAAGTGGCGCGACGTATTTAAATAAGTTTCCCCAAAAACAACCAGATGTGCGCACGTGTAAAGTGTTATATTAAATCTTTTTTCAAAGCTATTTTCCAACTTACTTTTTTTTTTTTTATACAGACCTTGCCCGGTTCCATCAAATCCTAATTATGATTCTGGTAAGTTGGGTTTTATTGCAACAACACCAATTAATGAGAATAATGAGAATATAATGAGAATAATGAGAATAATGTGTCAACAACACCAATTAAGAAGATTGATTTAGCCTCTGCGTTTAAGATTATTAGCATTCTTGGTTCGTTTAATGGTTTGATATGTCTCTCGGGATACAACGCACCAAGTGATCGGGGATATTTTATTTGTAACCCCATCACTAATGAATATGTTGTGCTTCCTCAAATTGGGAGACATTGTGGTATTCGGGCCAGTGGATTTGGTTACGTTTCTTCAACAAATAAGTACAAAGTTATACACTACACCAAAACAGACATTTTGTGGCGTTTATAAACGTTGCGCATAATTTGTGCAACGGTAATAACTGTTGGAAAAACGGCGTTGCGCATTAGTCTGCAACGCATGTTATCCGTTGCACAAATTATATTGAGCAACGCTTATAAAAGTTGTACAATTGTTGGTGCAACGGTTTGTTTTTCTTATTTGTGCAACGTATATATTAATTTGTACAACGGTTAGCATAAATAAAATAACACTTTTGTGGGTCCCATTTTAGTTTTCTTTCAACGTTTTATTTATTTTGTTGCAGTTATATCCGTTGCAAAATAATTTTCCGGTTAAAAAAAATTGCCACCGGCTAAAACTCGTGATTTACGCACCGAATTAAAATTGATGTTCTTGATCATTACAATCCTTATAATGTTCTCTCTTCATGTTTCAATCAATACTAGAAACAAATTCATGTTTCATTTTTACAATGACTAAACTAAATTTAAAACAACTTCAACAAACCAACTGAAATAAAGAGCCAAGGGCCTTCAACCTTGGTTCAAGGTAAAAACCTACCAATTTTCTTGCGTAGTTAATCCTAATGCAAGGTTTAGCCACTGGCATCACTCTTGTGTACAAGACCTATGTTTATACCACTGACAGGGGTATTGATGCTTGAACACAAACACATGTACCACTCTTCTCAATCCTTCTCATGATGGACTTCATGTCTTGCATTTTTTCTTCCTTGATGTTTTCAACATCATCATCAGGACACCACATACAGAACAGTGCCAGCGATAGCATGATCAAGGCTCCGAAAAAGTGGATTGAGATTTAAGACGAAACCCCATTTAGAATGTCGTTGTGATATAAGTATAAATCTACCAATGTGCACCAACCAAAATCAAATGGAAAAACAGACATTACACGAGCATTGATATTCACACCATGTCTTTGCTTTGAGTTCTTTGTGGTGAGATAAGAGCCACGAGGCAATAAATCATGCATTAGTGTGGAAAAACATGGATATATTGAAGATTATACAGTACAAATATATCTGTAAGATAGTTAGGACTGTCTAGTTTTAATGTAAAACAGGACAAGTAAGGTTAGCCTTTGCTAAAGATCCTGGGTAAGTTGCTGACATGGCTAATATTCCAAAGCACATGCTCCAGCTCCTAGGCTATTAGTGTAGAAAATATTTTTGTAGACGAGATACGGCAACAACAAATAATTTACCTTCTAGATAACTCCGACTTCAGGGGCTAGCGACATCGATGGTTACCTAATAATTGCATAATCAAAGATTCAGAATCTTGAGTTTACGAAATAGACGTTATTTGAATGATTGGAAATAAATCCTGATATGTACCTTATCGGCTTCAACTTGAGCAATTGGCTCATCGATTTGATGAGAGTATATGTTGTCGCGAGCTGTCATGCCACTTGCAAGCAATGATCCAGGAAGAATGAGATGCAAACTACAGGACAGGCGCTGAAGGAACCTGTATGTATCATGAATATTAAGTTTAGCAGTGTAGAGAGAGAGGGTGAACTCTTTAATAAAACTGCATGATACACACTTTATGTTTAGCTTTATTCAAATCACCTGATTTTCGAGGATCCCATATTCTTAAAACAGGATCAGAACCACCAGCGACAATGGCGTGAGCTATCACCTCCAACATCAAGGTCGTTGAGAACTATATAATGCACAACATATGGTTATTATAACACAAGTAATAATCATATTTGCTACATTCCTTTTATTATAATAGATACCCAAACCTCTCTAGCAACTAACAAGTTAACACTTGGCTTCTCCAAGGAAGCAAAGTTGATAAAATTTAAGCACATATAAATTCTTTTTCTTTTTGCTTTTTATCAAAAAAGGCGATATATAACCGATATCATAAGATTGGGGCTTCCATACCAAGCTCAATACATCTCACTGTTTCAACATCCCAACCGATGGAATGATCCCATGATGCAGAATATATAGTTCGTTCTTCCGGCCGGACAACGAAGAAACACATTGTGTATGGCCAACAAGTGATCTCACAGATTCCCCCGAATACCAAGAGGCGATTTTTAGTGTTAAGCTATCCTGTGAGTTTTGATGAAATAAAACGAGGAAATAGTTTATAACAAGAAATAGTTATGACTAAGTGGGACTCTACTTGATAACAAACTTATTATAGGTAATTGTCACCACTTATTTCAGGAGAAGATGAAGACTGCATACCTCAAGATGGGATTCCTTAGCCTTAGAGTTCATTTTTCTCTTCTTTACTGAGACCAAGTCACCGTCTGAATCAGACTCATTTGTCCGCCACAAATTGATTGTAGAATCCCAAGAACCAAAACATACCTAAATGTATTCATGAAATAATATATCCTGTGTTCGGATTGCTTAGACGGAGGTGAACTTAACTTTAACATGCCACTAGAAAGTGGAGAAAATAATCTATACCATTTCTCCAAAGGGTTGTGGTGCAACACTTTGCACAGACGATGAGTGCCCTCGTAGGATTTTAAAAGCATTAACGTTATTAGTGGGCTCCTCTGCGTCAAACTTGTATAGGATAAAAGATATTAAACTGGGAAATCAGAATTCGCAGATCAAAGTCTAATATGTAATTCAATTATACCATCCACAGCCTCACCGTCCTTTCTTTAGAAGCAGTTGCAACATCTGTGGTCAAGCTGCTCTTAGCACTTGTTGGATAAAAGCATTGTTAAATCTTTTGACAAGAAAAGATGAGGATTCTTAAAAACACATATAAGTGAACAAATGTAGATCACATTAACTCGATAATCAATTGGAGCTGCGAAAGAGACACTTGCAAAGAAGGAAAATTACAACGACAATCGGCTTTACGATTGATGATACTAACAGACGTAATAGCATCCCCATGTCCCTACAGTATATGGGTACATGATCCACCTTTCCACACCTTAATAAAGTTAGAAACTGGATTGTCAAGTCATGTTTTTGTTGACTTTTTCATGGCAAAAAAACAAACCAAATCAACCATATTTAAAAACAAATTATTGTGTACAGATTCTTGACACCCAAACTACATTTTACGTAGTAATACGATTGACATGGTAGTAAGTACAAGGATGGTTTTTGTTCTCCTATTCGGAGGGGCTCAAGATTCACAACTAATTTCAAGTTGAGGACCTTGGTATCCTTCCACGATTAACTTCAGTTAAACTTAAAAGCTTCTAAACAACAGAGTTTTACAACTCCAAAGTAAAGACAACACGCTCCTCAAAATGAGAAATATAAACTCAGTATAGCGGGAAAAATATACCTTCCAAAACCGTCATAGCACCCTGTCAAAATCCATAAGGAGCTAATCAAAGTTAGTATACCAATAATGATCCAAAATGACGCAGCTAATGTAAAAGACTTATCAGTGCATAATATTGGAGCAACAAATTGTTTTTTGTTGTACAAGAGTAAATATCTCAGGTTAATGTTATAATCAATATGAGAGTACATCTTTATGGTCTGCTACAAAATGACTGTAAGAAAAAAAAATTCAGACCACATTATAGAGTAGAGTATGCTTCTGTGCATTAAACATCCACACACTTACCCTGGATTAGAACCACTGACCGCATTGACCCAATCGTCATGCAGACATGGATCTTCCTGTTTTCCTGCCATCGATTTGAACACTATCACCAGGTTCTACACCTAACATATATTACATGTAAAAGCAATAAATATTTTATTGCCCAAATATATTAATCAAACACATATAACATAAAATCTAACAATGAAAGATGATGATGAGAAATTATGACATACTTTTCAATAAAGCTGCTAGAGTACCATCTGTAATGGATTCTCCCATGAAAGGAACAACAACATCAACAATGTCACCTTCAAAATAACGAGAAGTAGAAGACGTTCGGATTACCTTTGCTCGAAAAATGTATGAGTACAAAATTATATATCAAAAGAATAACTACCAATAGGAGTATTTAAACATATCACAATTATCTGAATAGAATGGCCTAATCCACCCTTGAAGCTTTGACTATTTTCGAAGTAAGCAACCAAGCTCCCTGCATCACATCCCATGCAAAATTTCCCTGTTGAGTTAAGGCACATTCCAAAAGAAGAAACTAAGTGGATTAGATTTACAGTATGAAACTTCTCTATGACAGGGTAAGTTCCACTGAGAGCTAACCTCATAGACATTGAAGTAACTATAGTACCTGCAAACACAAGATTTACAATGATCATAAATTTTTTTAGCATTGAAAAAACAGTATATATGTTTCTTCACAACCAAAGCAACTAAAGGACTATAACATTATTTAATTTCTTACCAGGTAAGGGAGGGATGAAAAGCATATATTAACATGTGCATACCTTGAAAGTGAGATTCTCTCCTCCAACCTTTACCTGCGTCACACCAGCACCAGCACCACCACCCATTCTCATAGTAGATCCAGATGTACATCACAAACACTGAGCTAATGAGGCACCACCAGCAACAACAAGCCCAAAAAAGCTGCAGATCTAACCATACCACCAACACCAGCTACCACCATCAACAGAAAAACCCACATCACCTTCTATAAGCAACAATACACACCACTTTCACCAGCAAAACCATCAATACCACATACAAGCAGCATTTTAGAACACCACATGACCATAAAACTTAAATCAAAAGAAAACCCATACTTTAAAACTCCATCAAATACAGTGAACAGAAACAAAAATTGCAAAATTTTTACAAAATGATAACTACCAAAAGATGTTATTCATAGAATTAGGTCAAGATAAAGATAAAACAATAATAGCAAAAACAAGTAAATATACTAGGGTTATACCTTGCAGGATATATTAATTCACAATTAGATAAAGAAACTTCAATTTGGTACCAATCATCTCACATATTTAACTTTACATAAAAAACGATTTCTAGGGTTTGAGTTATTGAAAGATTATATTTGATTTCCAAAAGACGATTTTTGATTTGTGAGATTAGGGTTTTGGAGAAATTGGTGTTGATTTCGCAGATTCGGTTTGGGATTAGAAGAGAATAAAAAATGGGAGGAGGAGAAGTCGATGTGAATCTTGTTGAGAGAGATAAGAAAAGAAGAGAAAATAAGGGAAAATGAAAAAAAAATAGAAGAGACATACGATAATAAGGTTGCAAAAGCCATTTAAGCCCTCCACTATATTAATAAAGACTAGCGTGTCCTGGTTTGTTTTTTCCTTTATGATAATTAGGATTTGGTGCAACGGATAATCTGGTGCGCAACGGATATACACGTTGTTAACTGTGCAATGTGTATATCCGTTGCGCACTTCCATAAATGAAGTGTTGCTAAAACCAGGATATGGTGTAGTGATAAGAATAATGCATCGCACCAACAATGTCTACATATACGCTCTAGGCAGCGGCACTGGATGGCGAAACGTTGGGAAGTTCAATTCGAAAACCAATTCGAGAAGATCCATCAAAGATTTGGAGCATAAAGGTTTATATGCCAATGGAGCTCTTTATTGGCTGGATCGTGAATTACAAATAATTGTTAAATTCAATTTGGCCGAAGAAAAGTTCTGTGAACATCTTTGAGCACCTTCTTTGCTACCAGACAGTGATTGCTATAAGAATAGTGTAGGTGCAAATAATCCACAGAGCTAGGTGGAACCATCCTGGCTAAGGGCGCACCGAGAGAAACGAGTACTAGAAGCACTGAATCGCCTCATCAGGCCTGGGCACGAGGAAAGAGGAACGGAGACAGTTCGATAAGTCGACATAAAGGAGAAAAGCTTTGATGTGATGCTCATCGAGTTCGAGGACAATTAATGCGCTGACAGGGTTGGTGAAGAGATAAAAAAAGCTCGGCTGAAGTGAGACTCGGCCAAGAATCTGAAGGGCGATGCCAATCACCTCCACCAAACGAACAACATCGGGCGATGACACCACTCGGCTAGATGATTCGTCTCGAGGAAAAGAGAGATCGATCGAAGCACCAGCAAGTCGCTCGAGAAGAACATCCAGGAAGCTATACCGGGCTCAACCTTTGTAATATCGATGTATCACCACCTGCAGTTATAAATAGAGACCGTGTAGGAAGGTAGAGAGGAGGTTATTTTGGAGATGAGAGAAGGAGAGAAAGGAGTGAGAATATTATTGAGTGTTTGAGGAGCATCACTGTGTGTATTTGATCCTTGTAAACTTTTGTGAAGTAATAAGATCATCCCTTAACCCCCGTGGACGTAGGTAATCATACCGAACCACGTAAATCTTGTGTTCTTTCATGTCTTTGCTTATTTACTTCTTAATATATGTCTTTTGGATGTAGTGGTAGAATTTTCTACATCTACATTCAGCGCCCGACTAAGGAACGTATAACATCTTCGGATACCTTGAAATCGGTTACCAAAGAGAGAAATCCAAGCTCCTAAGTCACCTTGCGTGCTAGTTGAAGCTAAGGGAGAAACTCTTTTGGTTAAGAGTGTTAGTAGGTACACTACGGGAAAAATCATCATTTACAATACTGTATTAGGGTTGTAGTACCCCTACTACAACACTTTTTTGTGTATTGTGTAGGTGGGGTATTGTAGAAAGTCCAAGTTGTTCTACAATACTTGACTAAGTGTTGTTAAGGGTGATGTGATTCATGGTTTGACAATATTTTGCCAAAGTTGTGATTCTCTTTCGATTTTTTTTGAAAGCCTAACACAACCCTTGCTTGTTGTTGTAGGAGTATCTTGGACAACAAGTAGTGTATCGTAAAAATATGTAACACAACACTTGTATAAGTTGAAGGTCTATCTTAGACAGCCTAGGATGTGTATCGTAGAAATATGTAACACAACACTTGTATAAGTTGAAGGACTATCTTAGACAACTTAGGATGTGTATCGTAGAAATATGTAACACAACACTTGTATAAGTTGAAGGACTATCTTAGACAACCTAGGATGTGTATCGTAGAAATATCTAACACAACACTTGTATAAGTTGAAGGACTATATTAGACAACCTAGGATGTGTATTGTAGAAATATGTAACAACTCTTATTACTATTATGAATAAAATTTGCACGACACTTGCACGACACTTTTTGGAGTTGTAGAATTATGTTGGACAACACCTAGTTATGTCGTAAAGACATTCTTTCACAACCTTTGGTTTGTGTAGTTGAAATATGGAACACAACTCTTATTAGAAGTTGTGTGCATACAACTATTTTGAAAAAAAAAATTTATAACTGAATCTGAATTGCCGAAAATAACCTGCCAGTGTAACACATTGACATTCATTCAAGTTGACCTGCCAGTGTTAAACACACACATACTCAAAAGATGACAATTATATAGATGTTTGGTACCAAACTTTAAGTTTCTTGAACACTCCATAGTAACGACAGTCAAGTCGGAAATTGTAAAGGTTTTAAAGAGACGAGTTATCGATGTAATCTGTTTGTTTGTGGCCCTCTCTTCCTTGGTACTCTGCGGACTGGTTTTATTCTTGATGGCTTTGCCGCTGCCTTTTTCTTTCCACCTTTTAGCGCTGCAGGTATCTCAAACTCATCATCTGACCCTTTCTCCTCTGGAATAGTGTTCATCTACTCATCGTCATTACTAATCATAGAAGTAGTCTTTTTCTGGGCTGCAAAGGCTCGTTTGGGTACCACATCCTTCTCAGTTTCTACATAAATGGGAACGAAACAAATGAATTAATTACGACATCTCAAAAGAAACATGGGAATCAAAACATTAAGAATTTGGACACAACAACTCCATTAAAGTTCAAATAGCTAAATAAAACAGGGAGTAAAACCAACTGAAAAACAAATGAAGACACAGATTTGATAAATGTCTCTTTTAGGGGTATACATTTCATCTCTAAATGGATCATATAGATATTTGTTACAACATAGGTTCAAGAATGCCATTAAATCGGACATGGATATAAGAATCATATGAGAATTTATCAATAGGATTTCACCGATATATTTATCTGAATGTTGTATCGTATGATGTAAACACAACCAAGATATACTAATCCAATCCCAGTTTAGTGCTAGGTGTTGAAGATATGAATCAACAGCTGATTCTATAAAAAATCTAGCTTCCAGCATTATGAATTACTAAGACCGTCTAGCAAGAAACTATTCGGAAACGTACCTACAGAAACAAGGATACAATTTAAGTGCACGACATACACTACAAGGCTGTGATTACATTACCTTTATCTGGAGAAGAATCGAGGTTAGATGCAGCAAGACGCTCCGTAAGTGAGGGTACTTCATCCTCTTCATCACTAACCTTCCAGTAGGGAAGCAGTTGTGTGAGACCTAGAGGTGTAAAACGTGCCGGCCCGGCACAGCCCGGCACACGAAGTTGCGTGCTTCACGTGCCATGTGCCGTGTTGTGCTGTGCCAACGATTTAAACGTCTTTGTGTCGTCTTTGTGCTTTACTAGTCAAAAGCTAGGCACAAAGACAGCCCATTACAGAGCACGACACACGAATAAACGTGTCGTGTTGTGCCGTGCTGGCACACGTGTTATAAAAAATTTGAAATCACTTAATGTATACATTAAGTAGGCCATTATCACAAGAATTTAATTAGACAACATATCATTTGAAATAATTTCAAGTAAAATTAACAAGTTTATTCAATAAAAAAATAACCCATCAAATATAAAACTGGATTATTGTCATGTAAATTAATGTTCTAGTTAAATATAGGTGACAACATTATAACAATGATATTGAAATATATTTTCTAAATATTAAGGTATTATATGTGTTGTTATAAATAAGCCAACATAAAATGTTAAAAACTAGCTAGAATAGTGACTCTTTTGTGAAATATACAAAAAATGTGATGTATTGTGCCTTGCTATATGGTGTATTTATACATGTTATGACGTGCTCTCTTAACGTGCTGTGCTGGGCTGGGCCACGTGCTTATTCGTGCCAGCGTCTTTGTCTTTGTGCTATTGTGCCAATTAGTCAAACCCAAAGACGTCCCATTTAACAAACGTCTTTGTGCCGTGTTGGGCTAAGTCACGTCTTTGTCTTTGGGCTGTGCTCAAATTTTAGCGTCTTTGTCTTTGGGCTGTGCTCGTCTTTGGCTTTGACCAATTTACACCTCTAGTGAGACCCACTGGTGATCACCACAACAAAACCCAAAATTTCATCGCTCCATCCCAATCTGTATTCCTGTGACAATCTCCAGAACTATGCCTCTGCTTCATCAACCTTTATGACATGATCCGTGTCAAGTTGATCAAGGGCAAGAAGTTTGTCTCTCAGCTCTGTGAATGAGAGCTCATTTATGGCTGGCTCATCGTTTTCTGAAGATTTAGCAGTAGTTCCTCCGATCCTGCAAACAACTAATTTAACAGTTCATTAGCTAACACTATAATTAGGAATTTAATATAAGAACATAATAGACTTTACAACATGGATAAACTCCATGCCCACATAGTGAAAAGAACAACAAATCACTTTAATCATTGGCCTTAAACTCAACACTATTTACCAGAAAAATATACTATCTATACAAGCTACAAATGTACAGCGAAAAAATTATAAGCGATCCCTAAGGAGAGAAACAAAGAAAGAGAAAATCTAAATTAATACCAATTCACTTTTATCATCTCAGTGGACCTCTATATGGATAGAGACGCAAGAGTTTATTTCTTTGGAAACTACAAAAAAGCGTCAAAAGGGAACTTCGTCGGCATGGACACTTGACAAGGACGAGGCTACCAAAAAAGAATATGTATGACCAGATTCTTATATACTTTTTTTATTCTGCTTGTAGGAAAGTTAAAGAAAACTTTATCTTTTTGGAGCTACTAACTACCAAGTTCATAAGAATCTGGTTTACAGGTCGATAAAATTAGTTTCTGTTTTCATTTTTCTATATTCATTTAGTCATGCATTCTTTAAAACTAACTACTACGGGAAAAATCATCATTTACAACACTGTATTAGGGTTGTGATACCCCTACTACAACGCTTTTTTGTGTATTGTGTAGGTGGGGTATTGTAGAAAGTCCAAGCTGTTCTACAATACTTGACTAAGTGTTGTTAAGGGTGATGTGATTCATGGTTCGACAATATTTTTCCAAAGTTGTGATTCTCTTTCGATTTTTTTTGAAAGCCTAACACAACCCTTGCTTGTTGTTGTAGGAGTATCTTGGACAACACAAGTAGTGTATCGTAAAAATATGTAACACAACACTTGTATAAGTTGAAGGTCTATCTTCTGACCCTAGGATGTGTATCGTAGAAATATGTAACACAACACTTGTATAAGTTGAAGGACTATCTTAGACAACCTAGGATGTGTATCGTAGAAATATGTAACACAACACTTGTATAAGTTGAAGGACTATCTTAGACAACCTATGATGTGTATCGTAGAAATATCTAACACAACACTTGTATAAGTTGAAGGACTATCTTAGACAACCCAGGATGTGTATTGTAGAAATATGTAACACCTCTTATTACTATGATGAATAAGATTTGCACGACACTTGTTAGTGTTGTAGAACTATGTTGGACAACACCTAATTATGTTGTAAAGACATTCTTTCACAACAATTGGTTTGTGTAGTTGGAATATGGAACACAACTCTTGTTAGAAGTTGTGTGCATATAAATATTTTGAAAAAAAAAATTATAGCTGAAACCAAATTGCCGAAAGTATTTCACATTCACATTAACATGCCCAGTGTAACACATTTACATTCATTCTAACATTGTACACTTCACAAAGAAAGTTCAGTTCCCAATTCTTTACCCACCAATGAATACATGCCTACAATACCACATTTGCAATTATTCTATAACATTACATGTTCTAGAACTAGATAAAGAGCAAAGTTTTCATTTCTTTCTTTTTTTCATTTTTCCCCTTCCCATGAAGAAGAGCGGAAGCTATTAAGCTGTCAATAACCATCCCCATAATAAAACAAAAACCGAAAAATTGGCATAAGTATATCTGATATCTGATTAGTTAACCATCCCCATAATAAAACAGCACAAGTCGGGCTATACTCCAGCTTCACAGACTATACCTGAAACTTCATTAAATCCATTGAAATTTATATAAAAGGCACCCAAATCTATTAGCCAAGGAGATTTAAGGAGCTCAATGTGCTCGACCCTCAACTTAGATCCGAAGTTTCTGCCATTTACGAGAGGAGTGTACCTACAAAATCCAAAAGAGAACCGAGAACCCATTCAAAATAGTTGCGGTCACAACTCCACCATTTGCATATATGTCAGGAAGTATGATAACTCCCTTCTTGCTTAGAATCTGAAAATAAATGTCAAGAGTTAAAAATCTTAACTAGATGAAAACCCAACATATGTTCGCATCACGGTTTACAAAATGAGTGGTAAATTACCTCGTCTGCATCAGGATCTGTAGGGTGATTTGCCGCTTCTATGATGTATTTGGCCTTCACATCTCCAGCATTGTCCCTTTAAGAAAACGAATAAAATGGTATGAACTTACTGGTAAGGTTTTTAATACACATCACAAAAACAAATCTTGAGAAGAAAAGAGACTAACTTGTGAAGAACACCGCCAAGAGCACAGGGAATAAGAACATCACAGTCATGGACAAGAAATTCACTAGCATCCATAGAATCTCCACCTTGGAAATCCTTTAAACTACCCGTAACCTCTTTGTGCTTAAATCAATTTGAACTGCACCGGTGATGTCGCTTACAGCCACAACCTTACCACCTCGCTCATGAAAGAGCTTTGCAGCCCAGTAACCCACATTACCGAACCCCTGAAATAGTTCAAAAACTAGTTTAGAAACAAATTTAGAGAGATTCGAAATGCAAGCTCGATTTACAGTTTGAATAGAAAGATTAGAGAGTATCTTTCTATTTACCTAGATTGCGAATTTCAAATCTGTAAGGGTCTGTCCATATTCATTGAGCAAAGCCTCTGTTGCAAATACAACACCTCGTCTGGTGGCAGCTTTTCTAGCTAGTGATTCGCCGAGGTCCTACAGCATCAAACAATAACGTAGGTGAACATTTACGAACACAAACGCCTCATTCAAATCTCAATAAACCGTTTACGTTTTTCCAAATCCTGAATAGGTACTTACAATTGGCTTTCCAGTAACAATAAGGAGAGTAACCATGAAATTTAGAGTACTCATCCAAAATCCATGCCATTGTCTGCGTAAAACCCAATTAGGATTACAAATTTCAGAACTAACGATGCGAAAATACCACAGAATTATTGTAAATTATATGAATAACAAGTAGTTATCATACACGAATATACATGTGCATTAGTTCCCATGTCAGGTGCAGGAATGTCCGTGTGAACCCCAATTAGATCATGAATCTTTTGAGTGAAAACACGCGTAAGACGTTCCAATTCACTCTCAATTCCTTTGGTGAACAACCAATTCTACCTACTTGGTCTTCGCTAAACCAAACCTTCCTTGCTTGCACTTTCGGGAGGTCCCTTCGCTTGTTGTCCTTCAGCAGCTGGAACTCTACTTCTCTGCAACTCAGAAAGTTGATAACCTCAGATACAGTTATATAACATACAAACCACAACAGTGAATAAATTGAATCGACATGAACTCAATAAAAAGGAAATGAGCAAATAGAGAGAGAGAGAGAGAGAGAGAGAGAGAGAGAGAGAGAGAGAGAGATTTTTTACCTTTTCGGATGTTGGCTGTGGGGATTTAAGTCAAGCGAGCAAACAAAGAGAACATATTAGAACATATTTGAGAAGAGAAGGAATTGAGTAGCATAACCAGCAGAGTTGATTCGGGGTTGGTGATATTACCTTCTTCTGTTCTTGCCGTCATCTTCATCATCGTCTTCCTCGTCGTCATCTTCATCCTCCAATGAAACCTCCAAACATTAAGATAGACAAGTTTAGTTTTCCAAGCATTAAATAGATAGATTCTTGGGTTACACAATTCAAAATGGTACTTGTAATTGACAACCCAGGTGCAATTAGATATAATTCGCCGTAGGTGAAAATCTCACTTGAATTTGAAAGCACTTAACAATATTCAAAATAACAATGGAGTAGTACCTGTCATTGCTATGTTTGTGTCTCAGTACTTCCATAGTTATGAGTCAATCTCTGGATAGTCAACGTCTACGTCTCGTGTCAAAACAAAATTCAGAAACCCATTCAGTCTAAATGAACACAAAAAGTTCTTACGAGCATCAATGCAATTTAAAAGATGCAAGGAGTCCAGGACAATAAAATGTATGTGAAACGAGAGTTCTCTCTCTTAATTCGGGTATTTGAACCGAGAATACAATAACCAAAACCATGGTTAAAATAAGACTAAAAGCCAACACCATCAGCATCAGATATTGTATCATCCAACTCCACCAGCTAATTCCATTTCACCAGATGCAAATCAATTTTAAGATAAAAATCTAAGTGCTCATGTTATTCTGTTTTGATCTACAAAACCTACTCATACGCTAAGAAACTAAAGTTAGAATTACGCAATATATAATCGGAAAAAATAAAAGGAAGTTGAAATTAAGTGACACACACCTTTGTGGCCTTGCGTAAACACTTCCATTAGTAGCTCTTATAGATATTTGGGCACAAGCTTCAAATCCCAGTATTTCTCAACAGATGGAAATGTTCTTAGCAACTTCAAGTAAGTTCCATAACTAGAAGCTGAACCCATTAACCAAATTTTTTTGGCCGAATTACAAATCAACAACTTCATCAATTCAGTAACTATAAAAATCCGATCACAATTTCCATCAACAAGACCTTTCAAATCTCCAAAACTAATCCCAATTCCAGGACCAGGACAACTCTGGAGTACTAATCTTTCCAACTATTGAAATTTTGATATCAACAGACCCTCATTTTAATTTCCATTCATGAATTCCAGTACTTCTTTCTCAATACTAATAAATCGAATCCGATCAACTCAACGAGCAAAGCAAAGAAACAACATTTCATCCTCTTCTCCCACAAATTTCTTCAAAACTCTGAAGAATATCATTTGCAGAAACAGGAAATTATACAGGAAATTAGTTACCAAGTATAAAGCATCTTCGGCAAGGAGAAGTTCAAAATTTATGCTTAATTACTACTATTTTCTGTAATCCAAGGATTATAATCTAGCAATTCAATCCACAATATTACGTACAGAGTTCAAACAGCAAATGTCTTATTAGGGACTGGGATATAAAATTTGATTAGGTATTACCTCAAGGGATAAAAGCCCACTTCCTCTGCAACTGAACCACCGATAACCCTCTCCATACATCTTTCCACAATCAATCAAGCAAATCCACCATAGTTTTCCTTCTCGGGAACCTCTCTGGCAACCTCAATATCATCGCATCCTCAATCTGGATAGGCAAATGAGTTGCCACAAACACAATCCCACCTTTCTTTCGATGCTCAGCAATAATTAATGTACTCAAGCAATTTCACACCTTCAGTATCCAATGCCACTGACGGCTCATCAAGTAACAAAATCAGACGATCAAGTGCAACTACTCTAACAAGCTTGAGTCTTTTCCGTTGACCCACAGAAAGCATTCTTGCCTTCTCATTAATAAGCCCGAGTAATCCCATGAGCTCCAAAGCTGCCTTTGACTTACCAGACTTTCCTTCAAGGGCTTCAAACCATTGCACATTATCAAGAAATCCTGACTTTGTAATTTCGTGACCGTTCCATTGAATCTCTCCAGCTGAGGGTCTTGAGAAACAAGCTAACATTCTTAAGAAAGTGGATTTGCCTGCACCATTTGCTCCTGTTAATACAAGTGCACCTCCGTCATGGACTGATGCGTTAATGTTTCGAAGAATTAGTTGGGTATTTCTCATACATGAGACATTGTTTAGCAGCATTCTAGGAAGTGGTGGTTTTCTTATAAACATTTTAACTCCAAAACGTCATCAACCTACAAAAGTAGAACACAAAAAACACAAAACCCCAACTCAGAAACCAAATTCCCCCAAAACTTCAACACTATTCAAAACATAAAGCTGCAACTCAGCAAATCCGGTTCCCCCAAAATACAAGTGCCATCCACTGTTTTGTTTGACCTGAATCTTCATTTCATTTTCGTTATCTCAACTCATCTTAATCTTCTCTTCCCATCCAATTTCGAATCTAACTTGTTTGTGAAAACTAATCTCATCAATTTCAGAAGCCAATTCAATCATACCCATTACAAATATACTCATCAATCAAGCATCTTAGATCTCCCCTGTCGATGAAATCACGAAATTCTTCATCTGCAGACTCACAAACACCAAATATTCATGGCAAATGATCATGCCCTCGCTCTTCTACTCGGTTCAACAAATATTTGGTTTACTTTCAGATCTTTTAAGGAAATCATAGGAAGGGGCTAGAGGGTTAGGTGAGAGACGCGTAAAACGAAACCAAAATTTTGCAGAACCCATATATCAAGACCCTTGGTAAAAGAAACACTGAAGAAAAAATTAATTCAATCAATTGTTAACATTGCTTGGACATTAGTGAATTAGGGTTTCGTGGAATTGTTCAGAGAATATGTAGAAGATGAAATTGAGAGTCTTCGGGGAAGATTAGAGATGAGTTTTACTGAAATATAGAGATGGAAGAATCGAGTTCTGTGTCGAAGATTTGATGCAATTGAAGCTAACGAAACTTGGGTTAGGGTTTCACGAATTGCAGAGTTAGAAAGAGATAGAGCTCAAGTGGTTGAGGGAGGGTTTGATGGGTGAATGAAAATGATGGGCGGACCAGATTTTGTTTCATCCACTCATACGGATTGAGAAAAGAATCTGACGGTTGATATTGTATTTGTGATACTCATACGGATTGAAAGGCATTTGTGTTTCTCTTTGTGCTAATACGAACTCATGTATTCGGTTTATTATCAACCTTCGACATGAAAAAAAAATCCAAAAAAAATATTAATAAATTTAGGACATTGTTATCGACATTATGATAAAAAAAAAATCCAAAAAATGTATAAGAATGAATCGGGAAAATGAAAAATGAATTCGATAATTGGTGTGTTTCTTAGTGCTTTCTCTTTGTGTTTTTGTGCTTTCTCTTTGTGCTTCCGGTTTGGATTTCGACTAGCCGCATAGGTCATGAAGTAATTTTGAAAAGTCATACAGATCATGAAGTAGCTTTAGTTCACACTGGTAAACTCAGGTTAGCATGATACATCATCGAAATCGATAAATATGAAGCTCAATGTCGGTTCGAACTTCAAATGTGGTATAACGACATATAAACTATGAAGCGAGAAGCTCGGGAGGGTTAAAACTTTAAACTTAACATGACACATCATCTAAATCAATAAATATGAAGCTAGTGTCGATTTGAACTTCAAATATGGTATTACGACATAAAAACTATGAACCAAGAAGCTTTAGGAGGGTTCTGACTTCAAACGTAGCATGATATATCATTGAAATCAATAAATATGAAGCTCAACATCGATTAGAACTTCAAACTTGGTATAATGGCATATAATATATGGACCACGAAGCTCTGAGAGGGTTTTGACTTCAAACTTAGCATGATACATCATCAAAATCGATAAGTATGAAGCTCAATGTCGATTCGAACTTCAAACTTGGTATAATAGCATACAATCTATGAACCAAGAAGCTCTGAGAGGGTTCTGACTTCAAACTTAGCATGATACATCATCAAAATTGACTACTCTAAGTCATAAACTTGGTAAGAACGACGAATCCATCCATTTACAGGTAAGATTCCTTCAAAATATTATACGAACCCTTAAACAAACCTTATTTCTGCATATTATATGCAAATCAGGCTCAGAGATCGAAACCTGGCCGCAAGTTGACTACTATAAGTCAGAAACTTGGTAAGAACGAATAAACCATCCATTTACAGGTAAGGTTCCTTGAAATATTCTATGAAACCTTAAAAAACCCTATTTCTGCATATTGTATGCATACCGGGACTCCGAGATCGAAACAGGCCGTGAGTTGACTACTCTAAGTCGAAACTTGGTAAGAACGACGAATTCATCCATTTACGGGTAAGATTCCTTCGAGATATTCTATGAAACCTTAAAAAATCCTATTTCGCATATTGTATGCGTACAGGATCCGAGATCGAAACTGGCCGCGAGTTGACTACTTGTAAGTCGAAACTTGGTAAGAATGACGAATCCATCCATTTACAGGTAAGATTACTTCGAGATATTCTACGAAAACTTAAACAATCCCCATTTATGCATATATGTATGCAAACCAGGCTCCGAGATCGAAACCTGGCCGCGAGTTGACTACTCTAATTCATAAATTCGGTAAGAACGACGAATCCATCCATTTACATGTAGTATTTCTTCTAGATATTCTACGAAACCTTAAACAAACCCTATTTATGCATAAATGTATGCATACCAGGCTCTTAAATCGAAACCTGGCCGCGAGTTGACTACTCTAAGTCAGAAACTTATGAAGAACGACGAATCCATTCATTTACAGGTAAGATTCCCTCGAGAATATTCTACAAACCTTAAATAAACCCTATTTTTGCATATTGTATGCAAACCAGGCTCCGAGATCGAAACCTGGATGTGAGTTACTACTCTAAGTCAGAAACTACTTGGTAAGAACGCATTTAATCCATCCATTACATGTTAGATTCTTTCGGAATATTCTACGAAACCTTAAAAAAACCCTATTTCTGCATATTGTATGCAAACCAGGCTCCGAGATCGAAATTTGGCCGTGAGTTGACTACTCTAAGTCAGAAACTACTTGGTAAGAACGACGAATCCATCCATTACATGTTAGATTCTTTCGGAATATTCTACGAAACCTTAAAGAAACCCTATTTCTACATATTGTATGCAAACCAGGCTCCGAGATCGAAACCTGGCCGTGAGTTGACTACTCTAAGTCAGAAACTTGGTAAGAACGACGAATTCATCCATTTACGAGGTAAGATTCCTTCGAGATATTCTACGAAACCTTAAAAAAACCTATTTACGCATATTGTATGCGTACCCGGGATCCGAGATCGAAACCTGGCCCCGAGTTGACTCTTGTAAGTCGAAACTTGGTAAGAATGACAAATCCATCCATTTACAGGTAAGATTCCTTCGAGATATTCTACGAAACCTTTAAAAAACCCTATTTCTGCATATTGTATGCGTACCAGGAACCGAGATCGAATGCCGTGAGTTGACTACTCTAAGTAAGAAACCTGGTAAGAACGATGAATTCATCCATTTACAGGTAAGATTCCTTCGAGATATTCTACGAAACCTTTAAAAAACCCTATTTCTGCATATTGTATGCGTACCAGGATCTAAGATCAAAACCTGGCCGCGAGTTGACTACTGTAAGTCAGAAACTTGGTAAGAACGACGAATCCATCCATTTACAGGTAACATTCCTTCGAGATATTCTACGAAAACTTAAACAATCCCCATTTATGCATATATGTATGCATACCAGGCTCCGAGATCGAAACCTGGCCGCGAGTTGACTACTCTAAGTCAGAAACTTGGTAAGAACGACGAATCCATCCATTTACAGGTAAGATTCCTTCAAGATATTCTACGAAACCTTAAAAAAAAACCCTATTTCTACATATTGTATGCATACCAGGATCTGAGATCGCCGTGAGTTGACTACTCTAAGTCAGAAACTTGGTAAGAACGATGAATTCATCCATTTACTGGTAAGATTCCCTCGAGATATTCTACGAAACCTTAAAAAAAAAACCATATTTCTGCATATTGTATGCGTACCAGGATCCGAGATCGAAACCTGGCTTTGAGTTGACTACTCTAAGTCAGAAACTTGGTAAGAACGATGAATTCATCCATTTACAGGTAAGATTTCTTCTAGATATTCTACGAAACCTTAAACAAACCCTATTTATGCATAAATGTATGCATACCAGGCTCTTAAATCGAAACCTGGCCGCGAGTTGACTACTCAAAGTCAGAAACTTGGTAAGAACGACGAATCCATCCATTTACATGTAAGATTCCTTCAAGATATTCTACGAAACCTTAAAAAAAAACCCTATTTCTGCATATTGTATGCTTACCAGGATCTGCGATCGAAACCTGGCTGTGAGTTGACTACTCTAAGTCAGAAACTTGGTAAGAACGACGAATTCATCCATTTACAGGTAAGATTCCCTCGAGATATTCTACGAAACCTTAAAAAAACCCATATTTCTGCATATTGTATGCGTACCAGGATCCGAGATCGAAACCTGGCTTTGAGTTGACTACTCTAAGTCAGAAACTTGGTAAGAACGACGAATTCATCCATTTACAGGTAAGATTCCTTCGAGAGATTCTACGAAACCTTAAAAAAACCCTATTTCTGCATATTGTATGCGTACCAAGATCCGAGATCGAAACCTGGCCGCGAGTTGACTACTCTAAGTCAGAAACTTGGCAAGAATGACGAATCCATCCATTTACAGGTAAGATTCCTTCGAGATATTCTACGAAACCTTAAACAAACCCTATTTATGCATATATGTATGCATACCAGGCTCCGAGATCGAAACCTGGCCGCGAGTTGACTACTCTAATTCACAAATTCCGTAAGAACAACGAATCCATCTATTTACAGGTAAGATTTCTTCTAGATATTCTACGAAACCTTAAAAAAACCCTATTTCTGCATAAATGTATGCATACCAGGCTCTTAAATCGAAACCTGGCCGCGAGTTGACTACTCTAAGTCAGAAACTTGGTAAGAACGAAGAAACCATCCATTTACGGGTAAGATTCCTTGAAATATTCTACGAAACCTTAAACAAACCTTATTTACGTATAATGTATGCATACTAGGGCTCCAAGATCGAAAACCGAGTTGACTACTCTAAGTCAAAAACTTGGTAAAAATGACGAATCCATCCATTTACGGGTAAGATTCCTTGGTACATTCTACAAAACCTTAAACAAACCTTATTTAGCACATTCTATGTATACAATGCTCAGAGATCGAAACACAGTCGCGAGTTGACTACTCTAAGTCGAAACTTGTTAAAAATGACGAATCCATCCATTTACAGGTAAGATTCCTTCGAGATATTCTACGAAACCTTAAACAAACCTTATTTATGCATATTCTAGGCATACCATGCTCCGAGATCGAAACCTGGCCGCGAGTTGACTACTCTAAGTCAGAAACTTGGTAATAACGACGAATCCATCCATTTACATGTAAGAAATACATCAGAATTGGATAAGAAATATATCAGAATTGAACATCCCAGGTTCGAAGATTACCAGAGTTAAAATGACCATATTACCCTTACTAGAAATAAAGGTAATAAATATTACGGAGATTGTGAAAATTACTAAACTATCCTTATCTGAAATAAGTAAAGTACATATTACATATAGTGAAAATGATCATATTACCCTTCATGGAAATTTGTGCAATAAATATTATGGAGATTGTGAAAGTGACGACTACCCTTATCAAAAAAATTTAAAGTAAATATTCCTTTTTATGTATTTGTGAAAATGACCATATTACCCTTCTTGAAATTAATGCAATAAATATTATGAAGCTAACAACTATGAAAATGACCAGACCACGCTTATCGGAAAATAAGTAAATTAAATATTATAAATTGTGAAAATCACCATATTACCCTTACTAGAAATAAAGGTAATAAATATTATGGAGGCGTAAAAAATTACCAGACTACCCTTATCACGAAGTGAGTAAAGTAAATATTACGAGATAGTGAAAAATGTATGTAATTATTTACAGAGAAGGAGTGTATGTGATTGTTTACGAGAGAAGTTTTCGTGTTGTTTGCGGCTCGAGTCATCCTGAGCATTATTTTTGAGCATAACATTTTGTTTTACAACTCTTATGAAGGGTTGTCATAAAGTTAGTGTATTAAAGAACCACAAACTTGATAGAACATGTAATAGTGTAGGTATGGTTAGTGGTGTAGACTTCCATACAGGAGGTTGAGGATCAAATCCCCCCATCCTCATTTCTTCTAATGTTCTATTTTTTTACTTCAACAACACTTATAAGTGTTGTTATACATTTTTATTAAAAAAATAAAAAAAAAGCAAAACTTGTGAGCGGTAAGGATGGTTGATGAGCCAGACGTCCATGCAGTAGATTCATGTTCGAATCTCCCCTATAACCTCATTTTTTCCAAAATTATATATTTTTACTTCAACAACACTTATAAGTGTTGTTGTAGGTTTCTATTTAAAAAAAAGAAAAAAACCGAAACTTGTGAACTGAAAGGGTGGTTGATGAGCTAGACTTCCATGCAGTAGGTTCATGTTCGAATCTCCCCTCTAACATTTTTTTCATTATCATATCTTTGTGTTCTTCAACAACACTTGTTAGAATTGTGATAGGCTAAGTCACTACATATATGGAACATTATATATTTTTACTTCAACAACACTTATAAGTGTTGTTGTAGGTTTCTATTAAAAAAAAAGAAAAAAATCAAAACTTGTGAACTGAAAGGGTGGTTGATGAGCTAGACTTCCATGTAGTAGGTTCATGTTCGAATCTCCCCTCTAACATATTTTTCATTATCATATTTTTGTGTTCTTCAACAACACTTGTGAGTATTGTGATAGGCTAAGTCACTACATATATGGAACAACGCGTTTATAGCTAAATATCGTCACAATTTGTTTTGCTTAAGGAGTTGTCGTTTGTTTTCTTAGCGCAACCCCTTGTTTCCTAAGGGTTGGCAGTGATGATATACGACAACTCTTCCTTTGAAACCAGTTGTAAAACATAGGACTTTCTACAATACTTAGCGAAGCGTTGTAAATCTTCATTTGTAGATGTATATTTTTCCTGTAGTACCAAGTTCATTTAAAGAGAACGTTAAGTGTGAATTACAGACTGTGGTTTGAATAATAGATGGCAATAGTTTTACCTGTCCTTCTTCCCTAACTCCAGGTAAAGGTCACACATATACTGCAGTTCTTCATCCTTCACATACTTAGGTTCAAACTTAGGTGGACCTCCCCACTTTGAAACATGATTGCAAGTAACAACCACAACTGTCTCTGAGTACGGATCCACAAGTACTTCAGATGCTTATTTATCCTTAAGCCATTTCCTGAAATAAAAAAAAAAAAAAAAATCAATAAAAAAAAAACAAAAGGCAAAGGTCCTGGAGATGAATCTTTAATGGAATGCTACGTCAGACTACCAGATACAACATTAAGAGGGTATTACAACTTAATGAAGAAATATCCAGAACTGGACTTAGTCAGAAACAAATTTTTCGAGATGTCATTACTTGTGGTTTTTCTTGATGTCTGTCGTGTTGGAAATGAATTTGTCCTCCAAAAGTTCATGTCTCTCAATACTGCAGTGTGACCTCGGCAACCGCGCTCCAAGACCTCCAAGGCCACATCGAACTAGATAAAACGACTCAGGTTCCTTCTCTTTTGAAATCTCTATTGTTCCTTGGCAGTGGAAACTAGTTTCATGCTAATGACTTGCGCATCAATGGGAGGCAATCTTGACCAGGGTACTACAACAACAACAACAAACAACAATTGTAAGACAACAATTAATCAAAATCCAACAACACATTCTATATCAATAATTCCTATAGTTAATAAATTGATACCTCATCTATGCAATACTTTATCGGATTCTACGTTGTCGAGATGCCCGAATACGATTCTCATTTTCCTACCAAACCCTCCATCTCCTCAATTCCTCCTCCAATTTCTTCTTCCCTCTTTTCCACCTTCTTCTTCTCAATCCCCTTCTCTATATCCTCCTCTACCTGGTTCACCTGTTTACACCAAACATTATAGAATCAACATACAAAACTTATAAATCCAAAATAAAATTTCTATAATCAAAATCAACCAAATCAAAAAGACAGAATCAATTCAAAGAGTTGAACTTATTCATCATATTTTCTAGCAACACTACTGCCTTTTTACAGACCTAATTATTCAATAATCGAACCCCCAATTTCTTCTTTGATTCTCTCTTCATTTATGTCTTCTCCGCTTCATCAATTGTTGTAGAACCCTAATTCAGCTCCATCTGCTCCAGAAATCTATCCTCCTGGCATCAACCATTCTCAGTTCAAAACCTATCTCCAAATCAGATTTGCAATTACTCACGAATCCAACAAAAACCCCTGTCTCCAAAACATTCACAGACCAATCATAAACATCATTTGCTGCCAATTCGAACTCAAGAAGAAACCCATTTTATCTGAGCTCGAACCCTAACTTCTAATTCCTGAATCACCCCAATCTATACTTTAGTGAACAACCACGAAACCCATCGATTTCATTAGTTTCAAGTCTTCGTCTCTGTCTCAATTTCGGTTGAACAACTTCATCTTCTCAATCTCGTAACCCTAACTCCAACACCAGAGTAAAAAGCATAGTTAAGAAACTGATGAAAGCACTCATTTCAGTTCCTTCTTTCCTTATGAATCGAACAGCTACACCCTATTCTTTGAATCCACCAGCAACCTTCTCAAATCAACAGCAAAATCAGATTTCTTCTCTGATTTCTTCAACAACGACCAAATCCAAATTTGTGACACAAAATCTTATGTAATAAGAATTCAAACATACCCCATCTCTTGATTCTTCCATTAGCAGCAACGACTTGTTTCATTGCAACCAATTTCATCTTTGAATTTCGCATTTCCTCACGGTTTCTCAGATTGGTAATGAAGCCGCCATCGGATTTAAGTGAAGAAAATAAACAGAACTAATGATGAGATAAATAATCATAATAAAACAAAATGAAGCGGCAACTCATTTCAGTTGAATCCATGGCAGATCTGTAAGTGGAAGAAGAAGGCGGAGGAAGCCATTGCAATTACAGCGGAAGAAGACCCAATCTCATATGAATCGAATGGAATGGAATGGGGTTTCGGCTGCTAGGGTATACAGTCAAAGTAACTATGGGCCGTAGATTAGGAAGGTCATACAGATTGTACAAATTCTTGGATATCTTTGAACGGTAGAGATTTTATTAGGGAAGGTCATACGGATCAACCCTAGTATGTGAGAAGTTTGTGTTTCTTTGCTAAATTGTGCTTCTTTGCTAAACTAAATTCGGTTTTAGTATCAACTTTCGATATGAAAAAAAATCAAAAAAAATCAATAAATTTAAGATATTATTATGAACCTTCGGTTATAAAAATTTCCGGAAAAAATATAGGAGTGAAGCTGAAAAATAAGAAATGAATTCGATAATTGGTGTGTTTCTTTGTGCTTTCTCTTTGTGCTTTTGTGCTTTCTTTTTGTGATTCTGGTTTGAATTTCGACTAGTCACATAGGTCATGAAGCCATTTTAACTAGTCGTACAGGTCATGAACTTCAATTGTGGGTACAACGACATACAAACTATGAACCAAGAAGCTTCGGCGGGTTCTGACTTCAAACTTCGCAGGATACATCATCGAAATCGATAAATATGAATCTCAGTGGATTCGAACTTCAAATTCGGTATAACGACAAACAAACTATGAACCGTGAAGCTCTGGGTGGGTCATGAATTCAAACTTAGCAAGATATGTCATCAAAATCAATAAATATGAAGCTCAAGCAGGAAACTTGGTAAGAACGATGAATCCATCCATTTACAGGTAAGATTCCGTCGGAATATTCTCTGAAACCTTAAACAAACCCTCTTCTAGCAACTTCGAGGCATAACCTGGCTCCGAGATCGAAACCTGGTCGTGAGTGGACCACTATAAGATGGAAACTTGGTAAGAACGATTAATCCATCCATTTACCGGTAATATTCCATTGGAATATTCTCTGAAACCTTAAACAAACCCACTTCTGGCAACTTTGAGGCATAACCAGGCTCCGAGATCGAAACCTGGCCGGGAGTGGACTACCATAAGTCAGAAACTTGGTAAGAACGACGAATCCATACATTTACAGGTAAGATTCCTTCGGAATATTCTACGAAACCTTAAAGAAACCCTATTTCTGCATATTGTATGCATACCAGGCTCCGAGATCGAAACTTGGCCGCGAGTTGACTACTCTAAGTCAAAAACTTGGTTATAACGATGAATCCATCCACTTACAGGTAAGATTCTTTCGGAATATTCTACGAAACCTTAAAGAAACCCTATTTCTACATATTGTATGCATACCAGGATCCGAGATCGAAACCTGTCCGCGAGTTAACTACTCTAAGTCACAAACTTGGTAAGAACGACGAATCCATCAATTTATAGGTAAGATTCCTTCGAAATATTCTACAAAACCTTAAACAAGCCCTATTTCTGCATATAGTATGCAAACCAGGCTCCGAGATCGAAACCTGGCCGCGAGTGGACTACTCTAAGTCAGATACTTGGTAAGTACGACGAATCCATCCATTTACAGGTAAGATTCCTTCAGAATATTCTACGAAACCTTAAACAAACCATATTTCTGCATATTGTATGCAAACCAGGTCTACGAGATCGAAACCTGGCCGCGAGTGGACTACTCTAAGTCAGAAACTTGGTAAGAATGATGAATCTATCCATTTACAGGTAAGATTCCGTCGGAATATTCTACGAAACCTTAAACAAACCCTATTTCTGCATATTGTATGCATACCAGGTTCCGAGATCGAAACCTGGACGAGAGTTGACTACGATAAGTCAGAAACTTGGTAAGAACGACGAATTCATCCATTTACAGGTAAGCTTCCTTCGGAATATTCTACGAAACCTTAAACAAACCCTATTTCTGCATATTGTATGCATACAGGTTCCGAGATCGAAACCTGGCCGGGAGTTGACTACTATAAGTCAAAAACTTGGTAAGAACGACGAATCCATCCATTTACATATAAAATTCTTTCGGAATATTCTAAGAAATCTTAAACAAACCCTATTTCTCTATCCATTTACCTCGTCTGCATCAGGATCAGTAGGGTGATTTGCCACTTATATGATATATTTGGCATTCACATCTCCAGCATTGTCCCTTTAAGAAAACGAATAAAATGGTATGAACTTACTGGTAAGGTTTTTAATACGCATCACAAAAACAAATCTTGAGAAGAAAAGAGACTAACTTGTGAAGAACACCGCCAAGAGCACAGGGAATAAGAACATCATAGTCATGGACAAGCAATTCACTAGCATCCATAGAATCTCCACCTTGGAAATACTTTAAACTACCCGTAGCATCTTTGTGCTTAATCAATTTGAACTGCACCAGTGATGTCGCTTACAGCCACAACCTTACCACCTCGCTCATGAATCAGCTTTGCAGCCCAGTAACCCACATTACCGAACTTCAAATATGGTATTACGACATAAAAACTATGAACCAAGAAGCTTTGGGAGGGTTCTGACTTCAAACGTAGCATGATATATCATTGAAATCGATAAATATGAAGCTCAACGTCGATTCGAACTTCAAACTTGGTATAATGGCATATAATCTATGGACCACGAAGCTCTGAGAGGGCTCTGACTTCAAACTTAGCATGATACATCATCAAAATTGATAAATATGAAGCTTAGTGTCGATTCGAACTTCAAATGTGGTATAACAACATACAAACTATGAACCAAGAAGCTCGAAGAGGGTTCTGACTTCAAACTTAGCATAATACATCATCAAAATCGATAAGTATGAAGCTCAATGTCGATTCGAACTTCAAACTTGGTATAATAGCATACAATCTATGAACCAAGAAGCTCTGAGAGGGTTCTTACTTCAAACTTAGCATGATACATCATCGAAATTGACTACTCTAAGTCAGAAACTTGGTAAGAACGACGAATCCATCCATTTACAGGTAATATTCCTTCGAATTATTCTACGAAACCTTAAACAAACCTTATTTCTGCATATTGTATGCAAATCGAGGCTCGAGAGATCGAAACTTGGCCGCAAGTTGGCTCGCTATAAGTCGAAACTTGGTAAGAACGAATAAACCATCCATTTACAGGTAAGATTCCTTCGAAATATTCTACGAAACCTTAAAAAAAAAAACCTATTTCTGCATATTGTATGCATACCGGGCTCCGAGATCGAAGGCCGTGAGTTGACTACTCTAAGTCAGAAACTACTTGATAAGAACGACGAATTCATCCATTTACAAGTAAGATTCCTTCGAGATATTCTACAAAATCTTAAAAACCCTATTTCTGCATATTGTATGCGCACAGGGATCCGAGATCGAAACCCGGCCGTGAGTTGACTACTATAAGTCGAAACTTGGTAAGAACGACGAATTCATCCATTTCGTAAGATTCCTTCGAGATATTCTATGAAACCTTAAAAAAAACCCTATTTCGCATATTGTATGCGTACCAGGATCCGAGATCGAAACCTAGCCGCGAGTTGACTACTGTAAGTCAGAAACTTGGTAAGAATGACGAATCCATCCATTTACAGGTAAGATTCCTTCGAGATTTTCTACGAAACCTTAAAAAAACCCTATTTCTGCATATTGTATGCGTACGGGATCCGAGATCGAAGGCCGTGAGTGACTACTCTAAGTCGAAACTACTTGATAAGAACGACGAATTCATCCATTTACAGGTAAAGATTCCTTCGAGATATTCTACGAAACCTTACAAAAAACCCTATTTACGCATATTGTATGCGTACCGTGATCCGAGATCGAAACCCGGCCGTGAGTTGACTACTCTAAGTCGAAACTTGGTAAGAACGACGAATTCATCCATTTACGGGTAAGATTCCTTCAGAATATTCTACGAAACCTTAAACAAACCATATTTCTGCATATTGTATGCAAACCAGTCTCTGAGATCGAAACCTGGCCGCGAGTGGACTACTCTAAGTCAGAAACTTGGTAAGAATGATGAATCTATCCATTTACAGGTAAGATTCCTTCGGAATATTCTACGAAACCTTAAACAAACCCTATTTCTGCATATTGTATGCATACCAGGTTCCGAGATCGAAACCTGGCCGAGAGTTGACTACTATAAGTCAAAAACTTGGTAAGAACGACGAATCCATCCATTTACATATAAAATTCTTTCGGAATATTCTAAGAAATCTTAAACAAACCCTATTTCTCCATCCATTTACCTCGTCTGCATCAGGATCAGTAGGGTGATTTGCCACTTATATGATGTATTTGGCATTCACATCTCCAGCATTGTCCCTTTAAGAAAACGAATAAAATGGTATGAACTTCTTGGTAAGGTTTTTAATACGCATCACAAAAACAAATCTTGAGAAGAAAAGAGACTAACTTGTGAAGAACACCGCCAAGAGCACGGGGAATAAGAACATCATGATCATGGACAAGCAATTCACTAGCATCCATAGAATCTCCACCTTGGAAATACTTTAAACTACCCGTAGCCTCTTTGTGCTTAATCAATTTGAACTGCACCAGTGATGTCGCTTACAGCCACAACCTTACCACCTCGCTCATGAATCAGCTTTGCAGCCCAGTAACCCACATTACCGAACTTCAAATATGGTATTACGACATAAAAACTATGAACTAAGAAGCTTTGGGAGGGTTCTGACTTCAAACGTAGCATGATATATCATTGAAATCGATAAATATGAAGCTCAACGTCGATTCGAACTTCAAACTTGGTATAATGGCATATAATCTATGGACCACGAAGCTCTGAGAGGGCTCTGACTTCAAACTTAGCATGATACATCATTAAAATTGATAAATATGAAGCTTAGTGTCGATTCGAACTTCAAATGTGGTATAACAACATACAAACTATGAACCAAGAAGCTCAAGAGGGTTCGACTTCAAACTTAGCATAATACATCATCAAAATCGATAAGTATGAAGCTCAATGTCGATTCGAACTTCAAACTTGGTATAATAGCATACAATCTATGAACCAAGAAGCTCTGAGAGGGTTCTTACTTCAAACTTAGCATGATACATCATCGAAATTGACTACTCTAAGTCAGAAACTTGGTAAGAACGACGAATCCATCCATTTACGAGGTAATATTCCTTCAATTATTCTACGAAACCTTAAACAAACCTTATTTACGCATATTGTATGCAAATCAGGCTCGAGAGATCGAAACTTGGCCGCAAGTTGACTGCTATAAGTCAGAAACTTGGTAAGAACGAATAAACCATCCATTTACAGGTAAGATTCCTTCGAAATATTCTACGAAACCTTAAAAAAAAACCCTATTTCTGCATATTGTATGCATACCGGGCTCCGAGATCAAAGGCCGTGAGTTGACTACTCTAAGTCAGAAACTACTTGATAAGAACGACGAATTCATCCATTTACAAGTAAGATTACTTCGATATATTCTACAAAATCTTAAAAAAACCCTATTTCTGCATATTGTATGCGTACCAGGATCCGAGATCGAAACCTGGCCGTGAGTTGACTACTCTAAGTCAGAAACTTGGTAAGAACGACGAATTCATCCATTTACGGGTAAGATTCCTTCGAGATATTCTACGAAACCTTAAAAAAAAACCCTATTTCTCGCATATTGTATGCGTACCGGGATCCGAGATCGAAACCTAGCCGCGAGTTGACTACGCCAAGTCGAAACTTGGTAAGAATGACGAATCCATCCATTTACGAGGTAAGATTCCTTGAGATTTTCTACGAAACCTTAAAAAAACCCTATTTCGCATATTGTATGCGTACCAGGATCCGAGATCGAAGGCCGTGAGTTGACTACTCTAAGTCAGAAACTACTTGATAAGAACGACGAATTCATCCATTTACGGGTAAGATTCCTTCGAGATATTCTACGAAACCTTAAAAAAACCCTATATCTGCATATTGTATGCGTACCAGGATCCGAGATCGAAACCTAGCCGTGAGTTGACTACTCTAAGTCAGAAACTTGGTAAGAACGACGAATTCATCCATTTACAGGTAAGATTCCTTCGAGATATTCTACGAAACCTTAAAAACCCTATTTTCGCATATTGTATGCGTACAGGATCCGAAATCAAAACCTAGCCGCGAGTTGACTACGCAGTAAGTCGAAACTTGGTAAGTATGACGAATCCATCCATTTACAGGTAAGATTCCTTCGAGATTTTATACGAAACCTTAAAAAAACCCTATTTCTGCATATTGTATGCCTACTAGGATCCGAGATCGAAACCTAGCCGCGAGTTGACTACTGTAAGTCAGAAACTTGGTAAGAATGACGAATCCATCCATTTACATGTAAGATTCCTTCGAGATTTTCTACGAAACCTTAAAAAACCCTATTTCTGCATATTGTATGCGTACCAGGATCCGAGATCGAAGGCCGTGAGTTGACTACTCTAAGTCAGAAATTACTTGATAAGAACGACGAATTCATCCATTTACAGGTAAGATTCCTTCGAGATATTCTACGAAACCTTAAAAAAACCCTATTTCTGTATATTGTATGCGTACCAGGATCCGAGATCGAAACCTAGCCGCGAGGTGAATACTGTAAGTCAGAAACTTGGTAAGAATGACGAATCCATCCATTTACAGGTAAGATTCCTTCGAAATATTCTACGAAACCTTAAATAAACCTTATTTTTGTATATTGTATGCATACCGGGCTCCAAGATCGAAACACGGGCCGCGAGTTGACTACTCTAAGTCAAAAACTTGGTAAAAATGACGAATCCATCCATTTACAGGTAAGATTCCTTCGGTATATTCTACAAAACCTTAAACAAACCTTATTTTTGCACATTCTATGTATACAATGCTCCGAGATCGAAACACGGTCGCGAGTTGACTACTCTAAGTCGAAACTTGGTAAGAGCAGACGAATCCATCCATTTACAGATAAGATTCCTTCGAGATATTCTACGAAACCTTAAACAAACCTTATTTATGCATATTCTAGGCATACCATGCTTGACTACTCTAAGTCAGAAACTTGGTAATAACGACGAATCCATCCATTTACGGGTAAAAATATATCGAATTGGATAAGAAATATATCGAATTGAACATCCAGGGTTCGAAGATTACCGAGTTAAAATGACCATATTACCCTTACTAGAAATAAAGGTAATAAATATTACGGAGATTGTGAAAATTACTAAACTATCCTTATCTGAAATAAGTAAAGTACATATTACATATAGTGAAAATGATCATATTAGCCTTCATGGAAATTTGTGCAATAAATATTATGGAGATTGTGAAAGTGACCTGACTACCCTTATCGAAAAAATTTAAAGTAAATATTACTGCTTGTGAAAATGACCATATTACCCTTCTTGGAAATTAATGCAATAAATATTATGAAGACTATGAAAATGACCAGACCACGCTTATCGGAAAATAAGTAAATTAAATATTATAAATTGTTAAAATCACCATATTACCCTTACTAGAAATAAAGGTAATAAATATTATGGAGACTGTGAAAATTACCAGACTACCCTTATCTCGAAGTGAGTAAAGTAAATATTACGGATAGTGAAAATGTATGTAATTATTTACAAAGAAGGAGTGTATGTGATTGTTTACAGAGAAGGCTTCGTGTTGTTTGCGGCTCAGTCACCTGAGCATTATTTTTGAGCATTACATTTTGTTTTACAACTCTTATGAAGGGTTGTCATAAAGTTAGTGTATTAAAGAACCACAAACTTGATAGAACATGTAATAGTGTAGGTATGGTTAGTGGTGTAGACTTCCATACAGGAGGTTGAGGATCAAATCCCCCCATCCTCATTTCTTCTAATGTTCTATATTTTTACTTCAACAACACTTATAAGTGTTGTTATACATTTTTATTAAAAAAAAGAAAAAAAAGGCCAAAACTTGTGAACGGTAAGGATGGTTGATGAGCTAGACGTCCATTCAGTAGATTCATGTTCGAATCTCCCCTATAACCTCATTTTTTCCAACATTATATATTTTTACTTCAAAAACACTTATAAGTGTTGTTGTAGGTTTCTATTTAAAAAAAAAAAGAAAAAAACCGAAACTTGTGAACTGAAAGGGTGGTTGATGAGCTAGACTTCCATGCAGTAGGTTCATGTTCGAATCTCCCCTCTAACATTTTTTTCATTATCATATTTTTGTGTTCTTCAACAACACTTGTCAGAATTGTGATAGGCTAAGTCACTACATATATGGAACATTATATATTTTTACTTCAACAACACTTATAAGTGTTGTTGTAGGTTTCTATTTAAAAAAAAAGAAAAAAATCAAAACTTGTGAACTGAAAGGGTGGTTGATGAGCTAGACTTCCATGTAGTAGGTTCATGTGCGAATCTCCCCTCTAACATATTTTTCATTATCATATTTTTGTGTTCTTCAACAACACTTGTGAGTATTGTGATAGGCTAAGTCACTACATATATGGAACAACGTTGTTATAGCTAAATGTCGTCACAACTGTTTTGCTTAAGGAGTTGTCATTTGTTTTCTTAGCGCAACCCCTTGTTTCCTAAGGGTTGGCAGTGATGATATACGACAACTCTTCCTTTGAAACCAGTTGTAAAACATAGGACTTTCTACAATACTTAGCGAAGCGTTGTAAATCTCTAGTTGTAGATGTATATTTTTCCTATAATGGTAGAGCTTGTGAGATTTTCTCGTCGTTGTTTTCTTAGCAAAACCTTGTTGAATTTTGATGAAGGTTCGCTTTATTTTCTTGTCTTTCATTTGAATAAAGTCACCAAGACTAAATCATTAAGCTAGGCTGTTTGATTAAGACGTCTAAGCGAGTTATCGGAAGATCAATAAGCTCATGAAATAACATATTTTGATGTTGGTAGAAGCTAGGAGGAAATTCCACCTCGTCTCAAGACTCTAAGGATGGTAAACGGTTAAAAATAGCATCAACGTCGTTAAAAGAGATATTCAACAGCTCCTTGATGATAGTCGATGCTAAGTGAAAGACTCTAACGGTTGAAATGCATAGGTTGCTAGATTTATCGTTTAAAGTTTACCTTTGTGGTTAAAAGCTCGATTTCGTTACATTCGTCTTCACTTACTTAATCCTTGAAAAGCTCACGGAATTTTAAAAGGAAAGAAGACTTGTTTAGCTATTTTCATCGTATTAATTTCGTCGAGTAAGTACCCTAAGATCTCTTACCTTATGAGTGAGGGATTCCGACCAGGAACGTTTGATTAATCTTCTTATGTCGAGTTAAGTGTTTTATGTTGAATTAAACTTCTTGATTAAAGATCGCCTCGTCTTCGATCTAAGTTAGCCGTTATAACACTTTAAAGCTCCCGAATGGACCATCTTTGATGATCGGTAGAAGCTAAGTTGAAACGTTATCTCGCCGTTTAAACCTTCTTAGTGGGTTAAACAAAGTACAATAGTGGTGGAGGCAAGGCTAACTCGAAGTCATCGAGTTTAGTTTTCCGGAAGCTACGGCTGGAAGGAGTATGGTGAGCGCTTTGTTAATAAGTCTCATCTTGACCCTGCGTTAAAAAGCCTTACAGCATCAGTAGAAAACCATAGGAATCCTACGGTATAACCGTCTCCGGGAATTCCCGGCAACTTGTGTAGGAAGACCATCGGCACAGCGGCTGTTGAGGGTTGTCATTATTGTCAACTGTAGCCAAGAAAGCAATCTTCCGATTTAACGCACGGATGATTGATGATTTCTGGCACTAGGAATGTTAGGACAAATAATGATTAATGCATAGGGAAAGTACCGAAAGCGATGTGTCGAGACATCTTTTCAAAGACTGTCCTTTACGGTCAAAAAAACTTGACTGCTGAGATCAACACGTTAGCATAAATGGAAGTGTACTGTAAAAACTTTTTCCACCTTACACAGCAGAACTGCTGTACTTCATCCTTAACCTTTTCGAAAGCAGTTCGAAGTAAGTGTTGTCTATTTTGCTGACGTAGGTACGAACGGGCGGGCGAGCCAATATCGAAGGTAAGGGCGAGTACATCCAGGACAAGCAGGATCCTAAGGAACCGAGTTACAGTGGGATCTAGTGTACAAGAAGGACTCACGGACGCCCGACACGAAGATCATCGGCCAAATAATCAGTACGAGACTCAGGCGCTAGCCAAAGGCATGACTATTGTCGACGAGGGAGGCCAATCTAGGCCGAGACGATGACCTCTCACCTAGGAGGCTGAGGATTAACCCGAGACATATGAGGCAAGGGAATGAGGATGACATGGTAAACGGAAGAACTACATCAGATACTGAGGAAGAAGAGGAAGTGAAGACGATACAGGATGAACGAGGGATAGAAAGGCAACCGACAGAGAACCAGCATGAATTAGAACGAGAAGGTGAGAGGCTTAGGCGAGTACATTTAGCGAGGGGAGACCACAACCGATACATCCCCCCAGTAGCGGAAGATCATCCCGTAGCTCCAATCGTTCCCCCCGTTGTTCTCTCGACAAGGCCTCCAACTGCACCCCCCAATATAACAGGAAACCAAGTAAATGGCCACTCCAGCCATGAAAGCACCGACCCAATGTTACTCGCTATATTGGCAAGCCAAAGAAGGCAAGAAGACCTTATGAGAGAGTTGCAAAGGAGAAACCTAGCTTTAGAACATGAAAACTACCGACTCCGTAACAGGAGAGCAGGGTCGAGAGGATCCTCGAGCCGAGGCACTTCTAGTAATCACACTCCATCAAGAAACACCCCACCCCCATCCCCAAGCCGAGAACGTATACCCGACCCTAATTGATCGAGAGGAGGGTATGGGCCAGCCGAGGATTCTTCGACCGAGGAAGAAGCGACCAATGAGAGTACAGACGCAACAACCAAACAAAAGATCGAACAACTTGAGCAGATGATAAAAAAACTGACTGGAAACAACGAGGACGATAAGCTAGCAGACGTAATCAGTGAAGCCCAGAAGACACCGTTTACCAAGGAATTAGATCAGACTCCATTCCCGCCAAAGTGTACGTTGACGATCTTCCCATCTAGGTTTGACGGCACGGGTGACGCGGGAAAGCACATCAAAATGTACGGCATGTCCTTGTTACAGTGGAAGAATTATGATGTGGTCATGTGCAAATTCTTCCCAGCAAGTTTGGAGGGCGAGGCGAAGAGTTGGTTCTACACCCTGCCCGATGAATCCGTTGGGATCTATGCGATCTGGTGGAGACCTTCCTTGAGACTTACATGCATAACAATATAGCTCGGCCCAGAGTCAATAAGCTGTTCACACTTGCACGAAGGTTCAGGGAACCGCTGCGCTCTTTAACGGACAGATGGAGAAAGTTATGTACGGACATTGGAAAGGTGCCGGTCGACCAACAAATATTTGGTTTCGAGAATTCACTAGGGAAATCGGATCCCATTTGGGTAACAATGTACACTGAGAAGCCTAAGATATTAAGATAGATCCGGAAGATTCAAGAGCACTACATCGCCTTAGAGGAGATTCAGGAAGGAGCGCAAGATAGAGGAATACAAGAGACAAGCGCCACAGTAGAGGGAACCCCACGAGAAGCCCCGAAACGATCTGAGAAAAGGCCGAGCACTCAGCATCAGGGGGAAAACAAAAAGTTTGGGTCGAGAAAGGGGAGAAGCCTTGTCACGAGCCTAGATCTTACACTCCATTAAATGCACCATTAGAAGAGATATTCAAGGAAGTCGAAAAGAGGAATGATATCCAATATCCCAAGACTCGGGGAATTCAGTTCGACGAAACAAGGAACCACCCGGAATTTTGCCATTACCACCAGTTCCGTGGCCATTCGACTAACGATTGTAGGGAGGTCAAAGACATCGTCCAGCACCTAATCCGAGACGGATATTTACGGCATTTTGTCAAGACATCGCCGACACCTGCTCAGCCCGATATCCCGGTGCACCAAATAAGAATCAATCGTGGCACCCAGTTCGCCTGCAACACCATATCGCACTCGGCAACTCAAGGGTACGATTTGGGAACCGGTATCACCTCGAGGATTCATAAAAGGGATCGATCGGGCAAAGAAATCTTCAGTATGGCCAAGACCCTGCCCATGGAACCATGGATGATGCAGCCTATCACCTTCTCGGCGAAAGACTTCCCATTAAATGGGCAAGCACATGGGGATCCCTTAGTAATAACTCTGCTGGTTGAGGAATGGGGCGTCCGCAGGATATTAATGGACAATGGCAGCTCAGTCAAAGTCCTGTTCTATGACACTTTCAAGAGGATGGAATTGTTCGATGACATCCTGATCCCATCAACCTATCGAATATATGGCTTCAATGGTACGGTGACAGTACCGAAGGGAGAAGTCACCCTCAGAGTCTCGGACGGGGAAGGATTCCTCGACACACTCACCACCTTTTGCGTGGTCGATGTCGTGTCACCATACGAAGCTATTCTGGGTCGGCCCTGGCTTACGGGAATTAAGGGAGTGGCCTCGGCCTATCATCAAAGATTGCGGTTCCCATCTTATCGAGGAGTAGTAGAGGTGCTAGGTGACCCCCAGGCGGCAAGGCAGTGCGTACAGATAGACGTCCAGCAGAATGAAGAAAGGCGGTCGAGGAAACGACAAGAAAAGAACAAGTCTAAGGAAATAAAGGCGGGAGAGGAGTTGGAAAAGGTAATGTCACAAGCCATCACTACCTATGAAGCTGGCGAGAAAGAGATCTTATAGCAATCACAGGAGCCGGTAACCATCGGCGAACCAAAGAAAAATTTCTCGGCCTTGGAACCTACCCGACAAATCAATCTGGGTACCGAGGAAGAGCTAAAATGGGTGAGAATAGGGTCCCTCTTGACAGATGAACAATCTCAGCAGTTGATAACTCTTCTGAAGGAGCACATGGATATATTTGCTTGGAAAATGCACGATATGGAAGGAATTGTCCCGGAAGTCTGCTCGCACCACCTGCGGATAGACCCCAAGTTCAAACCTATCCGACAAAAGATGAGAAGAATTGCACCCGAGTTACAGCCGGCGGTGGAGGCCGAGTTAAAGAAGTTGCACGAGGCAGGAATCATTCGAAAAGCCCGATACCCGCAATGGATATCTAATATGGTGATAGTCCCCAAAAGGAATGGAGGTGTTCGAGTTTGCATCGACTATAGCGACTGAAACAAAGCATGCCCAAAGGACAACTTCCCCTCCCCAAAGATCGATCGGCTAGTAGAATCAATAGTCGGGTATAAGGCGATAACGCTCATGGACGGATACTCAGGGTATAACCAAATACCTACGCTCCCCGAAGATCGGGAGCATACATCCTTCTTCACGCCAAGAGGGTTGTATTGCTACACCAAAATGCCATTTGGATTAAGAAACGCAGGCGCCACCTATCAAAGGTTGGTGGAAGACATGTTTGAAGATAAAATACACAACACCATTGAGGTATATGTGGACGATATGTTGGTCAAAATCAAGGTGGCCACCAACCACATCGACGATCTCAGGGGCATATTTCAAACCATGAGAAGATACAGAATGAGGGTGAATCCGGCCAAATGCACTTTCTAGGTCACCTCGAGTAAGTTTCTAGGGTACATAATCACCGACAAAGGCATCGAAGCCGACCCGGATAAAATCAGAGCCGTCGTGGAAATGCCATCGCCTGTAACAGTTAAGGACGTGCAACGATTAAATGGGAACTTGGCAGCATTGGGACGATTCATCTCTCGGTCGTCTGATAAGTGCAAGGATTTCTTCGGAACGTTAAGGAAAGGAGAGAAATTTAAGTGGACCGAGGAATGTGAAGAAGCATTTCAGAAAATTAAGCAACATCTCGCAGGTCTTCCGGTGTTACAAAGACCCGAGCCCGAGGAGATACTGACACTATATCTTGGGGCAACCAGTCATGCCATAAGTGCCGTACTAGTCAAGAGCGTTGGAGGGGAGGAAAAGCCGGTGTATTTCATAAGCAAGACCATGAATCCATCAGAAAGGAACTATACCAGGATCGAGCAACTAATATTAGCATTGGTGTTTGCAACACAGAAGCTTCGGACGTACTTCCAAACCCACAAGATTCGGGTGCTTACAAAGTCCTCCATAGAGTCAGTACTCGACAACGCAGCCAGGTCGGGACGGATCTCTAAGTGGAGTGCACAAATAAAGCAGTTCGACATTTTTTATGAAATGAGAACAGCGGTGAAAGCACAGGCAGTGGCCGACTTTCTGGCAGACTTCCCCCTCAGCGACGAAGATGAAGTAGAAGACATACCCGGGATGGAGGAAGACCGAGAGGACCCGTCCGACCTGCACGAGACATGCAGCCCGACACGATGGGAGGTTTTCGTGGATGGGTCATCCAATAAAGACGGATCGGGTTTAGGATTGTTCTTCACGACGCCAAAGGGCAAAAAGATGGTTCACTCCTTTAGACTTGAATTTAAAGCGACTAACAATGTTACGGAATACGAAGCGGTAATACATGCTTTGCGCTTGATAGTGGAGATGGGATCCAAGAGGTACGGCTTACAAGCGACTCCCAGCTAGTTGTCCGACAAATCAACGGGCAATACGCCATACATGACCCCTTATTACAGAAATACTGGGAGCTCGCCCAATTCTACAACGGACAGGTACCGAGCATCAAGTTTCCACATATCTGTAGGAAGGACAATCGCCACTCGGATGCCCTAGCATACATTGCTTCCATGTTGACAGACTCAAGCGTCGAAGGCATCAGAGTTATGAGGGTCTTAATGCCTTCAGTACCTGAGACCGTGCATGTCGGCGCACATGTCGCAGCAACCACTACTGATCAATATCGGGCCGATGATTGGAGGAAACCGATTCACGAATATCTCGAAACAGGAAAGTTGCCCAAGGGGCGACCCGAGATCAACAAAATCAAAAGCAAAGCGGCTGCGTACGAACTTCGAGACGGCACCCTATACAGAAAGTCATACCTGGGGCCATTACTAAGGTGCCTGAGTAAAGAAGAAGGGCATATAATCCTCAATGAATTGCACTATGGGGCGGCAGGAAATCACATCTCGGGCCGTAGCCTAGCAGCACGAGCTAAAACCATGGGATACTTCTGGTCGTACATGAACGAGGACGCGAGACACATGGCCCTCGTCTACGACGAATGCCAAAAATTTGGAAAAAATATACATGCACCATCAGTAACATTGAACTCTGTTATCAGTCCTTGGACTTTCGCTAAATGGGGGATCGATATCGTGGGACCGTTGCATATCGGATCGGGGCAGAGGAAGTACCTAATTGTAGCCACCGACTACTTTACTAAATGGGTTGAGGCCACGCCATTGAAACACATACGGGATAAAGATGTTTTTCGGTTCATCTGGGAACACATCATATGTCGCTTTGGAGTACCGACAGCAATCGTCTCTGACAATGAGAAACAATTACAGGGCAAGAACATCGACTTGCTATTCAACACCTACAATATTCGAAAGAGCAAGTCTACACCCTTGTACCCCCAAAGCAATGGACAGGCCGAGATCACGAACAAGACCATCGACGATAACATGAAGAAGAAACTTGACGGGGAATATGGAGAATGGTGTGAAGAACTTTATAACATTTTGTGGGCATACAGGACAACTCGCAGAGAAGCAACCAGATTATCGCCTTTCATGCTAACATATGGGACCGAAGCCATCCTTCCCACAGAAGCAATGATACCTACAACAAGAACCGAAGCGTGGAGACGAAACATCTCAGCAGATCTTATCCTAGCTAAACTCGACGATCTAGAAGAAACAAGAGAGATGTCCCTGCAGAAAATGGAAAATTACCAACGAAGAATCCAGCGAGAATACAACAAGCGGGTTCGACCCAGAGAATTTCAACCAGGGCAGTTGGTACTAAAGCACCTGCCCAGTTATGAACGCGATAAAAAAGGCGGAAAATTAGCAGCGCGATGGGGAGGACCCTACACCATCGTTGAAAAGGTTGGCGAAGGGGCATATAAGATACTAAAACCGGACGGAACACCCGAGCCACGACCGTGGAATGCCACGCGACTAAAACTATATCACCCATGAAATCAGGTATGATAAGTTGCCATTTACTTCCGTGAAAGGCCACGTGGGGTTGGAAATATGGCAAGTGCGTCTGGATGGTCGTTTCGAACCTGGGGCGATGGCATTGTGCAAGTGCCGGGGCGACTTACACTAAGACGGACTATTCGAACTCGGGGCGATGGAAGTGTGCAAGTGCCGAGGTAGTCCTAGGGCCCTGGCGGTTGGAAACCAGTGGACGATTGTCGGGGCATGAGTACTCGACAATCGAGCAGTCAACATTGCTCCCCTCGCAAGTGGCCGAAATCACTTGCCCAAGAAAGTTAATCGATAACTTCTTGGGATATCGATCCCATAGAAATTAGGGAAGACCAACTACCCTTCCACTAGATCTCGAAAGACGGTGATGAGATACCTCAATCGGGACATGGCATTGGGCCCGATGAACATCCTCCCTGTTGAGTGTGTTCGACAGAAACGACATTTATGATTAACCAATCTACTCATGTTTATGCAGGCATACATAACTTAGTCGCAAAAATAAACCACACATCGTTGGCGTAACATAAGAAAGAACGGTAACATGCATAATAGTTTCGGATAGCAAGAAAAACAATCAAACTGGCGACGCAGCACCCCATAACAGTGTACGAGAAATTAAAGGTGTTCGAACGGATTACAACCCATGGAAAAGGGTAAGATAGCGACGCAGCGCTACAAAAGAAAGCCTACTCCTTAGAAGGAAACGGCCCCGGAATCGCCCTCTTAGCAGCAGCATCGGCTCGCTTCTTATTGAGCAGTGCCTTCACACCGGCTTTAACCTTCGCGACGAGCTCATCATTAAACTTCGCCTTTTCGGCAGTGAGATCTTGCGTCAGCTGCATCGACGCCGCTTCGGCAGTGTCTACCCGCTCGAGTAACTGAGACTCCCTCCCCTTCAATCGGGCATTCTCTTCTTCCAACGATGCCACCTTCTTCTTCTCGGCTGCCAAAACAACAAGGGCGGTCAGTCACACAATAACAACACTAAGACAATGACAAGGAAAACACAATACAAGGCACACCACCTTCCAATAAAGGGGCAACTACTCTAATGGTCTCTTCAGACTCAGACAAGCTACACTCGAGAGAAGACATCTTTGAAGAAAGTTCTAGATATCGTTGTTCGTTAAACTCATTAGAGGGGTAGTACTTCTTATGATCACTCCATTCGGCCCTCTGCCGGGAGTGGGCTATCTGCAAACCTGATAATTGAGCGCGAACCCACTCCAACTCCTCAAAAACCTTCTTGGACTCGTTGAGCTTCTCAAGGGATTCTTGGCTGCACTTCTCGACAGCATTCTTCTCCCCCAAGATCCGAAGGCGATCTGCATGCAAGTCTCGAACCTGAAGCCTCAGCCGACCACATTGACTCTCTAAGTTATCGGCCAACAATGTTTTATCGGCGACAATATCTTGGAACCGAGCTAAGCTCGCCCTAAGATTATCAATTTCCTCGGGGACATACTCAAAAGTCTCGTAGCGATGCAGTTTGGACTGAAGATCTTCAATCTCGGTCTCTAAACGATCGATCTTAGCATTCTTTTTAACTATTCTCTGTTGTAAATTCGAAACATGATCTCGTTCTATGTTCATTTCCCTTTTCAACAAACGACACCTCGTGGCAGCGTCGACCTCCGCACTAGAAGATTCAGCTAGGCAGATAGTACTAAACTCAGGATATTGGCACTACAAGATCAATCATAAATAGTTGAAAGTAAAATAAATACCTTGGGTCTCGGCCAATTGCTTCTCCAACTCCCGGGATCGCTCACGTTCCTGCTGCAACAAGAGGCGAAGATCCCCTCTCTCGGCGACCTCCTTGCGCTGAATGGCAGCATTCAACAACGAGCGATTGATATCCTACAAACACCAACATAGTTAGCACTTACCACAAACATGAGGGCATAACCTGAACAACACAACTCACCAGCAGATCAAAGGTACTTTTCAAACCAACATCATACAACGAGAAAGCCTTGATGTTCTCCTCATCAGAAAGAGAGGCAAATTCAGGAGACATGAGGGCCCCAAGAGAGTTGCACATAGGGCCGAAACAGTAAAAGTAGTACTGCTGCCTGAATTAGGAACCACAGGAGAAAGAGGCTCCAACAACTCGCCCCCAACAACGACATTCTCTACATCACGATTGATCACAAGGTTTACACCACCACCCGACTTCTCCGCTTTCTCCGGCTCTTCTTCATTTCCATCGACATCATCCTCCTCATCAAAAAGACCATCATCATCATCACCATCAGACACGAGATACACAACGCCATCGGCAAGAACAATTCTTTCATCGGTTATCTCCTGAGGCATAGTCTCCTCGGGGCAGGTATATTATCCTTGGTTTCCTTGCCTTTCCCTTTGGGCTTTCCACCTGCAAGGGTAGACGAAACATCGGAAGATTTCTGAGGAGACTTCCTCATGAAATGTGATAAAGGCAGCCGATCATCGGGATCCTCACCATCCCTCGCCGAAGCGCCACCATCCTTGTCAACTCTCAGCTTCTGTGCATGAGACGATGTCAGAACCATGCAAGGCAACAAATAGGGGCACGTACATGTACGTCAAATAAAAAATAAGTATATTTGTTACCTTCCATGCCTCCTCTTAGGCTCCTGCAACTCTATCTCTTTTCCGAGGAACAAGAGACTCAGAAGAAACACCCTGGGACTTAGTCTGTGAAACATAAAAATCAAAACATCACCCCACGAGTCGCCCGAGCCAATCGGTCAAGCTAAAAAACAGGGAAATACACTTACCCGATCGTTATTGACCACCCAGAAAGGATAAAACTCGGCCGGAGGAGGAAATTTGCCACTCAGAAGAGGACCAGAAATAGCTAATGGAACCCGATCCCAAGCCGCGTCACTAGTATGACAGGCATGTTTGTTGAAACTCTTCCCCTCGGGGTCCTCATACAATAGAAGCTTCCTGACACCCTCAGGAAGAGTCTTATGGCGATGAGGGCTGGCAGCAAAACCGGCAAGATAGCCATTGGTAGCAGTCCCGCTCCGATAATTATTGGCAAAACTGGTAGGAGTATAGTCACCCGCTTGAGAAGGATGATAAGTGGACCAAGTGGTAGGAGTACACTCGCCTCGGCTGCGCCTCTCCCACTCGGACAAAATACGAAAGGTGTTGCCATTCCATTGAGCTAGGGCACAAGACGGACGGATCTTGGAGAGGGCTTCATACCAAAACGAACGGCTGGGATCATACAAAGGAAAACGAAGCCCGAGCTCTAATTGTTCCTTGGTGACAATGGTCGCCTCGGCAGAATGAGGAAACTTTAGAACATCATCTTTCTTTAAAACACCTTTTTGACCCGACAAGAGCCTGACGTCATAGCCATGGAGGTCGAACTCATCTTTCAACTGTTGAATGAATCGCTCATCCGACAAATCTTTAGCAGTTCTCTTGTCAACCCTACATGAAAACGAAGAAGGGTTATCAGAAAAGATAGAATCCAGAGCGCGATAATCATGCTTAGAAGGGCTCTCTATAGCAAACAAAGAATCAAACGATACATCGTCTTCATCAGAAAATACATAGCTCACGCACCTTTTGTCCGTCATGGAAGGAGTTGAAGACGCCATGAAAGTTAGTAGAAGAAACGGCCGGAGGAGCAAAAATACGACCAAAATCGGAAGTTGCAACGGTGACGGAAACAAGGAAGATACAGGACAATGAAGGAAAAGGGAAGGAAACCTGTGGAGAAGATAACTAATGATAATGAAGAAAAGGCAGACGAGAACGGAGAGAGCAGAGAAAAGAAAAAAATGGCTAAGGAAAAATAAAGGGAGAGTGAGGTTTAAGAATCAGGCTTATAAACCTCACCTGTGGTAACCGACGAGGAAGGTAAACCGGTTGCAGCACATGAAGAAAGTGGGGAACAACATGGCGGAGAACCCGGCATGACTGAGGACGTGGGAAGATGAGGCGGTTTCTTCCCCACGTGTCGATCACACGAGTGGAAGAAGGGGCATAAATGTAGGTGCAAATAATCCATAGAGCTAGGTGGAACCATCCTGGCTAAGGGCGCACCGAGAGAAACGAGTACTAGAAGCACTAAATCGCCTCATCAGGCCTGGGCACGAGGAAAGAGGAACGGAGACAGCTCGAGAAGTCGACATAAAGGAGAAAAGCTTTGATGTGATGCTCATCGAGTTCGAGGACAATTAATGCGCTGACAGGGTTGGTGAAGACATAAGAGAAGCTCGGCTGAAGCGAGACTCGGCCAAGAATCTAAAGGGCGACGCCGATCACCTCCACCAAACGAAAAACATCGGGCGATGACACCACTCGGATAGATGATTCGGCTCGAGGAAAAGCAGAGATCGATCGAAGCACCAGCAAGTCGCTCGAGAAGAACATCCAGAAGCTATACCAGGCTCAACACTGTAATATCGATGTATCACCACCTGCAGTTATAAATAGAGACCGTGTAGGAAGGTAGAGAGGAGGTTATTTTGGAGAGGAGAGAAGGGGAGAAAGGAGTGAGAAGATTATTGAGTGTTTGAGGAGCATCACTGTGTGTATTTGATCCTTGTAAACTTGTGTGAAGTAATAAGATTATCCCTTAACCCCCGTGGACGTAGGTAATCATACCGAACCACGTAAATCTTGTGTTCTTTCATGTCTTTGCTTATTTACTTCTTAGTATATGTCTTTTGGATGTAGTGGTAGAATTTTCTACATCTACAAATAGATTCAATAAAGTATGGGTTTCGGATGGGTCTTTGTTTTTGGCTAATTCTCTAGTTGTTGAAGGAGTCCTAAATTAAGAAGTTTGGCGATTAAAAGAAAACAATGATCATCATGACATGAAAGAGCAGTGGGAGGAACATCAATCAATGGTTTGGAGTAAAGAGTCTAGGATTGAGTCGATTGTCGGAGTCGATTTATTAGCCGTTACGAACACTAAGGATGTTTTAACTTACAATCATAGTATTAGAATACGGGCATCCAACTCAAAACCAATTGGCAATGAGTGGAGAGGCCCATAGAGTTATAAACCGCAGGATCTTAGATTGCCCATACAATGTGGGACTAATAATCTCAACACGCCCCCTCACGTGTAGCCTCGTTGGGTCTAACACGTGGACAATTAAATCGGGTGACGCGGAGTAAAGGCGCGGTCAAATGACTCGTCGCAAATAGCCTGCTCTGATACCATATTAGAATACGGGCATCCAACTCAAAACCAATTGGCAATGAGTGGAGAGGCCCATAGAGTTATAAACCGCAGGATCTTAGATTGCCCATACAATGTGGGACTAATAATCTCAACACATAGTTATCTCAATATTTACGACACCAAAGCTTCAACCTCGAAAACGCTTGTGGTATTTCAGGATCGTATTCATGAAATAGTCCCTCACAAGAACACATTGCTTTCATTGAAAGAATTAGGGGAAGATTCGAAGGCGATATGGAGATAATGGAATCAGCTGGAATGAACACATTGCTTTCATTGAGCCACCATCAGCCTTTCAACCAGCTGTAGGAGGATGAGACCCTGCATACCTAGTTATAAACTGGTGAGGTGGTTGAGTTTCATTTTCAAAAGTAACGTTTATGTGAACCTAAATACTAGTGACATTGTCTTAGCGAGTGTTATATGTAGACTATTGTTATTCTGTCTTTATATCGTCGATCCAACTTTCTGGTATTTTAGGTTAAGCTATCTTGTTTTGTTAAATCTGAATTTTGTTAGCGAGTTAAGACCTATGTCACCTAACCAATAGTAACTGCACTCAAGTTTGTCTTCGTTCGTCAATTAAAAATTTATAAGAACAATACGGTCAACTAAGCAGAATTCTCTGTGATGGTTGCAAAGGTACCTTACATGTTTCATGCCTACTTCCACAATTTTATGAATTTTCAATTCCTTAACTTCGTTTCACTTAGATCTTAAGTTGCATCATCACCACTTAGTAGTTGCATCTACTATTTCTTTCAAAAATGCTAGGTTAGTTAAGCTTATCTAGCAACCAGCTGTAGGAGGATGAGACCCTGTCACCCTGGATACTTACTTATAAACAGGTCGGGTAATCTTGGTTGAGTTTCATTTAAAAATTAGATTACAAGTACTCTTTGTGTGCATTGTCTTAGTGAGTGCTATGCGTAGACTACTGTATTCTATCTTTATATCATCAATTTAACTTTATGGTCGTGTTTTTACTTTCTTAATTTAGGTTAAGCTAAATTGCTTAGTCAACTGTGCATTTTGCGTGTGACTTAACCAATAGTAACTAAAATTTACGAGAACATTAGAGTCAATTAGGCAGAGTTCTCTTTAATGAGTACGTTACCTTGCAGATTACTACCAGGATTTAGAACAATGGTTTTGTTTGGAGGCTATCAGGAAAGCTACCTCACACACTTACTTTCGTAGTTGTATGAATTTTCCAATTGCTTAACTTCGATTCAGTTAGATCCCAAGCTACATCATCTGCCAGTACCACTTTGTTGCATTTGCAATTTTTCCTAAATTACTAGTTTAGTTAATCTTATCTAGCAAATTGGCATATACACAGACGAATATGGTATATATGGTATATATGGCATATGCAAATATCTATTATCATGTATCGGTTTTTCTGATTTGAATTTTTAAAACTGCACAGGATTTTAATTGGCGTGTAAATTAGGTGGTTAAATTTTTGGCAGGGTTTCAAACCCCTTAGATACAAACACTTATGCAAATGTGGCCTGTGAGGAAATGCATTACCATCCCCCTGTGGTCTATTAGCATCTTCTTGATTGCAAAATTACTGTCTTCAACATGTGAAGGCTGTGGATAAACTTACTTTCAGCTTTCATTTTGTAAAAAAGTTATTAGAATTTTGCAGCACATGGTGAACCATCGGGTAAGAACTTCGACACCAAACTGAACCTAGTTAAGGAAAATCTTGAACAGGCTGGCGCTTAGTACATGAAGACGGCCTGAGTAGGTTTGGATTTGCTTGGCTAGTAATTCTGTGAGGAGCCTTTTTTCTATGATGACAGTCAATAACTATTAGACTACTACTAGTCTAGTTGGTATACAACTGTGTATTAAAATACTGATTTCTGTGTATTAGAATACTGATTTCTCAGTACACTAGTAGCAGAATATTTCGCGAACCATTTATTTATTTATTTATTTTTTTTGGATAGAAAGAGAGATATTATTAGATGAAAGAAGAAAGTGTAAAAATTACATAAACAGACTATCCCCATTTTGGACAATATAAGAGAAGTTCAGGTGTGCTTGAAAACCAAAAGCAAAAGCCCAAGCAATTACTAAAGACTTGGCTTCATTTCCTAAATCAGAGTCAGTCTTGAAAGTATGATTCGCTTCAAAGGTACGTGTGTTTCTTTCATTCCAAAGTACCCAAACCACTGCAGCTGGAATAAGAGACTGGAATAAGAGACCAATAATGCTTACCTGTGCTAGAAAAATGGTTAAAATCCCAACAAAAAGCGAGATCATACAGATTTCTTGGAAAAGACCATGCCCAGTTAGATGGAGTTAATAGCAACCAAACCATATTAGCAACTCTACAGTTTAAAAATATATGATCAGCTGTTTCAAAAGCATCTCCACATAGAATGCAGCCATCTTCAAGAATGACACCTTTTCTAGCAAGAACATCAATAGTATTTAACTTCCCATGCACGGCACACCAGCTGAGAAAATTTACCTTAGGAGGTATGTTTTTCTTCCAAACGAAAGAATGAGGGAAAGTATCAACCCCTGCAGTTGAATTCAATTAAGCATACAAAGACTTACACTAAAAACGCCGTATGAGCTAAGTGACCATCTTCTTGTGTCTGCCAAACTATCTAGGACTGGTGGAGAAACTCCTATAACTTGCAACATACTAGCAAATTGGTTTGCTTCTGAATTCGAAAATCTTCTTATGAAAGAAAAATTCCAACTTCCATCCACCGTGATATGTTCTGCTAAATTTGAAAGTTTCGCCAACCATTGTTGAAGCGTCGTTGGTTATCCTTTGAAACCATGTTATTTTCTCTATCGTCAACAGTGAAAGTGAAAAAATCTTGAGCTCAGTGTTGTCAGCTAATTTCTTGCACAGAGAATGAAAAGGTGGGATCCAAAATCCAATATTCTAAAGAGTTTTTCAGACTTCTGCAAATATGAGATGGTTACTGATGACTTTTTTTAGAGTTAACTGGCTAATCCATTTAGCTCATTATAGTTGATGTGGGAGGAGGTGACTGGATCTGGTTTTTTTACCTCGAATGCTCTATAGATGAGTTCACTTCTTATGGGTGTAACTGTTAACGAATTGTCTCATGTCTGTGTTAGTTGTTTTTCCCGTTTAATTGATAATCTCTGCTTAGCATTGCTGTTCAGGAATTTGTCGGCCAGGGACTGGGCCATCTTTATAAAACCTGCTAAAGCCTAAACTTTGGTGCTGTGATGCTGTTACCTAGAGACAAACTCTCCGGTACTGGCCACTGGGATCTAAATTAACTTGCAAAGTTATGTTTTAGCCTTATGGATACGATCTCCTTAAACTATCATCACTTCTTTATTGATGGGCTTATTAAGATGCACATGTATCTGCATACACTTTGGAGTAAATGATCTATGCAGTAAAGATTTTGTTATCAGATTTGTTGTTTTCAAACACAATTCTAAGTGGAGAGGTAATGGGATTATGGGAAACCACGAAAAAAAGTCCACTATTGTTTCTTCTTTGTGACGTGCAGGAAAGAAGTAGAGATCCATAAATCTTTAGAATGGAATAAAATTGAAAGTCCAAGCATAGATTACTGGATCTGGATGTTTCTAATTTAACTCAACGTATTTAATTTTTGAATTAGTAGAAGATACAAAAATAATTTTTAAGACATCCGAATCTAATTAAAACAATGCTTAAAAAAAATCTAATTAATAAAGACACGGTAATGCTAGAACACCGTTGCCACGGTGGAGAGGGTCGACCGAAGAAAAACGAAACACCGTGCGCGTTATACATTTTTCTTTTGTTGGAATATTATTTTTGATGCGTATACATTGTTTTAGTGGTTGCATAACCAAATTAATGAACCAAAATAAGTGTGTATAAACTATTGTGCATCCTTTGTGGTGGCTCCATAACTCGTTATACATCTTTCTTTCTTTTTGTTGGAATGATATTTTTAGGCATATACTACCTCCATTTCAGGAAATGGGATATTTTTACGGTTTCATTTTTACATCGTTTTATTAGTTGCAACGGAAAATTAGTTGATGCATAAACCAAAATATGGTTGCATAATGTGTTATGCATCTTTTGTGGTGATTTGCATAACGACTATGCATTCAATTTTCGAAAATTGTGCATAAATTGAAAGGATCACTTTTTATGAAACAGAGGGACTACATCATTTTATTAGTTGCAACGGAAAATTAGTTGATGCATAAACAAAATATGGCTCTATAATGTGTTATGCATCCTTTGTGGTGGTTTGGATAATTTTTATGCATTCAGTTTCCGAAAATTGTGCCTAAAAGGATAAACACCTCCGAATTTTTCGTAAAAACTATATATTTGATATTGTTATTTGTACTCAATATGTAGAAATCTGTCTAACGAAATAAAATTTGTAAATTTCCAATGCACTTATTTTTAGATATGTTATATTCTATTTTGTTTACCAATTATACCTCACTGGACAAAATTGACCTTCCCTTTTATTCCAATTTTGTCTAGTGAAAAAATAACCATGGATACCAAAGATTTCCAATCTTTTTTTATCAAATTACACATTTGTGTTAAGTTCCATTTTGCAAAAAAGTGGTCATAGGTAGGAATCACTCCCTTCAGACCCTCTAGTCGGTCGACCCAACCATATAGTTACTAGAACCTTTGTCACGGTGGGGAGGGCCGATCGAAAAAAGCGAAACACTACTAAGGCATATACATCGTTTTAGTGGTTGCATACCCAAATTAGTGGATGCATGAACATAACTATGACTGTGTAAATTGTTATGTATCCTTTTTGGTTGCTCCATAATTCATTATGCAACTTTTTTTTTTATTGGAATGATATTTATATGCATATACTACCTCCGTCACAGGAAAGGAGATACTTTAACAGTTTCACTTTTACCTAAAATAAGGAAAATGGAAAGGTGAAAGTGTCACTTTTCATGAAACGGGATGAAAGTATCATTTTTCCTGACACGTGGTGAAAGTATCACTTTTCTAGAAATGAGGTGAAAGTATTATTTTTCCAGACACGGGATGAAAGTATCATTTTTCCTGAAACTGAGTGAAAGTATCATTTTTCTCGATTGCATAATACTTATGCCCCTGAAAAAATAGAATATATAAGGAGTTATAGCAACTGGACTAAAAAAGAGGGACAATTTTACCCAGTGAAAAAGAAAACCATGGACACCAAAGATTCCAAATTTTTTTTTATCTAATTACATATTCGGGTTATGTTTAAAAATGGCATAAAAGAAATTCTTCCCTTCGGACCTCAGTCGGTCGGCCCAACTAAAAAGAACGTGCAGTCACGACCATCTTTCAAATTATAGGCACTACAGAGAACGTGCACTCACTACCATCTTTCAAAATATTTTTGAAGAATTTTTGTCCAACAATAATAATCAAACAGCAGCAGCTGTCATTATTCAGGCTGAAGCAAGGGCTAATCATATAAATAGAACACTAAGTTTAATCCGATTATCACGTCAAAACCTCTTAACACTATTTTCTTTAGATGGAGAAGTGTGAGTAATTTCAGAATGTCAGGAAATTTCATTAGCATTTTTTCCGCAGTGTTTTTCTTTGTGATGACCATCATGGCATTATTTACTACAGGTAAGTATTTAATCAATTATTGATCTTAAATTAATTACATAGTATGATTGTTTTTATCTTTTCGCTTAATCGATGTTCTCATTAAAATTTCAAACCAAAATAAAACAGCAACAACACGATTACAACCAAAAAGACAGCCACCAAAAAAGCAATCTCATTTTTGGGCCATCCCAGAAACCAAGAAGGAAGCTTATGCATGTACAATTTTACTTCATCCCATGGCAATCCACCACTAATTTTTGCCAACTTATCTGCGTAGAAGTCTATTTTTTTCACTATATAACTTTGCACAATTTAAAACGGTGTCAAATTGAAAAAGTGAAAGTATCTTTTTTCCAGAAACCGAGGGAATATAACTTTACACAATTTAAAACTGTGTCAAATAGTTGCATATCCTTTTCCACCTTGATACCGAGACTGCAACCGAAGGTAGTTTAGTCGAAGAAAAAGCCGAAATAACTACTTTAGAATCAGGTTTAATGCAAACTTGATTGAACTGACTATGCATTCACCAGCACCCAACACATCCATAGTTAATCTCCGCAAAATTATCAATAACCACTCTCAAACCTTTAGCTACAGCAAAAATATTAATCTCCAAAATTGTTCCTCGCAATGAATCCATACCTAGCATACCCAGGATTCCTCTGGAAGCTCCGTCAACCAAAATTTTAGGAGCCACAGATGCAGAGTATGGTTTTTGTTATATATAATGTCCATCTAGACAGTCCGTTTTCGATTAATTTTTTTTTTTTTTTTTTGGGCATAATCAAACTATAAGTCTGTTTCTATAATTAGTTAAATTACCGTGTGTAGTGATGGCATCCGGTGGTGAACTTAACGTCGACGATGTTCGCTTTCCAGTTAATGTTGAAGTTAAGGATGTTGCTAATGATTTCTTATCCGGTGGCGGTACATAACAGCACAACCCTTATTATGCAAGCATATACACTACCGCCGTATCTGTGTTGGTGAACTGCAGCGTGAGTTTTGATGGGCTGGATAGTTATTTGGGCCTTCATAGGTTGTTCGGTTTTGTCGGTTTCTTTTTGCACTTTTGCTATGCATGTCTTTGTAATGTGGTTGGAGTCGTCCATGTATTTTATAACAAACTATAAGTCTGTTTGATCTGGGCACCACTGTTTTCTTGAGACCATGATTTGATTAGGCCACCTGCCCTATAATTATAAGGGTGAACTAAAAGGTCCAGATGATTGGTTTATCCTTTAATCTAATTGAAATTTACAACTCTACAACTCCTTCTTCCTCTATTCTACAATTATTCTTCTTCTCTTTTTCATCAATTTATGATCATCTAAACCCGATCATATACAAATCTAATCAAAATCATCAAATTTTCATCGTCGTCGATTCATTGAATTTAAAAAAAATAATAAGTAACCGTGTTGGTATAAAATATCCTTCAATAGATGCATTTTTTGGAATTACGGTTTGGGAATAAGGGTGCACACAGTACGGTTCGGCTCGGTTCTTGCGGAGGCCGAGTACCTGTACCCTATGAAGCACGGATACTGATACGGGGATACGGATACAGGGATACTGATACGGGGATTCGTCAATTTTCAAAAAATGGGGATACGGGATATGTTGGGATACGTGTATTAATTAAAAAATATTTAATTTATTAATAGTGAAAAAAATCGCATAAAGTAAGAAAATTATAAAATACTATTTGGAATATCAAATAAAAAAAGATAAAAAAAAAAGATAACCCATCACTCATCAATATCGAATAAGAATGTTAGGATTAGACATTTATATACTGCTTCTATAGAATAATTTTTGATAAATACGAATATATTACATATCTAAGAATATTTAACATATTCTGTATACAAATATTTGGCAATATATTATATATATAGATATATACTATATAAGAAGTGTCCCCTCTAGAGTATCAGAGAAGTATCCCAAAAGCATCCCCTACCCTTTTCGTAATTAATAAAAAGAGACACTTTAAATGGGGCGTCTGATACGTATCCCCAAGTGTCCCCAAGTGTCCGACACTGATAAGGCGTCCGACACGGATACGTCACCGGTTTTGAGGTGTCCGTGCTTCATAGCCTGTACCTCCCTAGCCTCGGTTCTTAGATTTTGGACCGATACCTGTACCAGTGTCCTCGGTTCCGGTACCATTCGGGACAAGTAGGGTACCAGGCACGGTTCCGGTACCAGTCGGTACTTTCCGTCAGAATTTCAAACAGATTTTATTGTCAGTTTTCCAGATAAATTTTTGTCTGTTAAGAACCTGTCTTACTGAGCAACAATATATTAAGATATATCTCAATGCACAATAAGTAGTGATAATATTAGCAAAGAAAAGTGCCAAATACAAAGTCTTGAAAATCGAAAAAAGTAACAAGTAGCAAAAGCACACAGAATGACAAACACACACAAACAATAGTCTTACTGGTGGCAAAAGTAACAAGTAGCATTATGTTACCTAATCAAATGATTAAGGAATCAGTAAAATTGGTAACATACAGATCATGTTATAATCGGTCATGCAAATCATTATGTTACCTAATCAAGCTACTGAAGCTCAAATTAAAACGGTAATATATAGATCTAGATTGAATCTTACCTAATCAAATGATTTACAAATCAGTAAAACTGGAGAAGAAAAGAGGTGGTGTTAACTGGTGTTCAGTTTTCCTTCTCACAGAGAGAGGAGCTGCAAAGAAGACGAAGAGAAAAGAAAATGAAAAATCTAGTCTTCCGACCTAATTCTTTTATTTTATATATACCAGTACACCACCGTCAGATTAAATCCCTAAATCTAATGGTTATTATTACTCGGTACAATCGGGACGGGAAGGTATGGGACATGTTTAGGACCGTGTACCTGTACCTCCCTAGGCTCGGTTCTCATTTTTTGGACCGGTACCTGTACCCCTTCCTCGGTTCGGTACAAAAACAGGTACGGTTCCACTGGTCCCGGGACAGTCCATTTTTTCGGCTCGGTTCCCGTGCAGCCTTATTTGGGAATATTGTAATGCCTTGATTGAGAATATTGTAATGCCTTGATTTGTATAAGCCCCTGTACCATGTCGTCCTTTGGAATCCAGCAACTAAGGAGTTTAAAGAAGTACCATCTGTACTGTACCAATTGAGTCAGGGACTGAATTTAGTTACTGTCAACATGTGTTTGGTTATGATGGCACGAATGATGATTTTAAGGTTGTAAGTTTTGTGGGGTCTGAGGATTATGAATCTTTTTGCGAAGTTCAGGTATATAGACTTAAATCTAATTCATGGAGAAGGCTTGAGAATATATCATGGTTTCTTTGTGGAGGAGAGTGCATTATGAATCATGTAAGTGTTAATGGAGCTACACATTGGTTAACATCAACTGACTCTCAGCCCGACAACATCATAGCCTATTTTGATTTCAAGGATGACAGAATCAATGAGATGCCCATACCCAGGTTTTGCGATGAATACGCTGAAACAAATTTGTGTTCATTGGGAGGGTCCCTTTGCTTACATGGTTCTATTGGCAGTGGCATTGATATATGGCATTGATAGTCCTCATGTTCTCTCTATTGTTCAACTTTAGTCTGTTCAGTTTGTTCCAACTCAATTGAAAAGTAGTTTGTTAGCTCCACCTTATCTTAGATTAGCAGTTTCAAATTTGACATTAGTGAAGATCTCAGTTAAAAATTTGTTACCTAACACAATAGGTTGTGGTTTGAAGCCAATTTATGCCATTTGCGTGTAGATATGTATGTTTTCAACTTTAATCTGGCCGAATATTGGTCTGCAGAACAAAACAATCTACAGATGAGTTTAAACTATTATTTTCTGTACAAATTCGTCTACCTTTTAATTCTATTCTATCAAGTTCTCATCAAATATGCACTCGATGCAGGTAGCTCATGAAGATAAGAATTATAGGAAAATGAAGAACTTCAGTTGGCAGTTTTCTTACTATTGGTAATTCAAGACACACTATCCCCACATACTGCATCAGTAGAGATTGATTGTGGTTCAGTGCCTCTCTAGCTGCTGGTGTTGCTTTTAGAGAACAGGCCAAAGGCTTCAAGTTGCAACTTGCAAATACATAGCACTTAAGCACACCATTCTAAAATGATCCTAATTCCGAATACAGCACGAGGATCTGTGAACATTTGGTGCTTATACCACCCACCAGGCCACAACCATAGACTCCTGTCTCCTGAAAATTTCCACAAAATATCTCCTAAATCAGTTGCGCTCCCCCTATCAGCAACCTCACACGGCATATAACACCAGTCCCATACCTTGAGTAAACAAATGAAAGATAATATTTCGCGCCATTTTTCTCCTTTGATACACAACTCGCGCCATTTCTCACCACTTATAGAAAAAATTCAGAGGAACTCAAAAACCGAAGGAGAAAAGTCAATAGAACCTCAGAAACCTTAGATTTCCAAATCTTGCTCAGATTCCATTCAACCTGTCTCTGTTATTTTCTGGTACGCACTCTTTTTCTTTCTCTCTTAACTTCAAATTTCGATTCTCCTTTTCTTTACTGTTGCGATTATGAAAGAACTTAAAATTAGTACTTCTAAATCATGTATTTTGTTTTGATTTCGTGTCGTAATCAAACAACTGGTAAGAAATAATCATGGGCTGATTTCAATTTGGTATTTTTTTGTTGTTTTGAGCAAAGACCTAGAAGTGATTTTCTTTCAAGGGGTTGTGATTGAAGAACTACAACTGTAAATTCATGGGGTTCTTTAAGTTAGATTGTTCTAAAATGTAATCCAATTTGGGTTCAAGCTTGAATTATGTGTATATATATATATCAGGGTGGAGCCAATTCAGGCAAGCGGGGGCAGTCGCCCCCTCTTATCTTTAGTCCTGGTTCCCTCAATGTCATGTGTTAGCTGCTTAGTGCAAATCTTAACTTGTGAATCTGGAATTGTAGGAATGACGAAGCTACAAAATCGGAAAATCTTAGTAAACATCCTTGTACGGTTGCCAGTAAAATCGATCTTGCAGTTCAGGTGTGTATCGAAAGCCTGGTGCAAGTTATTGAAACATTCTAGTTTTATGAGAAAACACCTTTATCATGTTATTGAAATGAACAATATCGCTGCATTGAAGATACCTTACCCTTTTTCTATTTGGTCATTTCCTAAACATTGTGATCTACCACCATCATACACGTGGAATACCCATTTTGGTTTCACTTATCCTTTGGGATTAAGAAATGGAATTACAATTTGGGGTACTTGTAATGGTTTGATTTGTAGCTCCGGAGAGGATGATGATGTTATTGTTTTGAATCCGTCTATTAAAGAGCATAGGGAAGTCCCAAGTGTACGGATTGAATCGTTAAATGATATTAGTTACTTCAAATATGGATTTGGTTATGATGTTGAGACTGATGAATTCAAGGTGGTGTGCATTGCCGGGTTTGAGGATGAATGTTGTTGTGAAGTTCAGGTATATACATTAGGTTCTAATTCATGGAGAAGAATTGAGAACATACCTTATTATCTTGATCAAGGCCAACCAGGTACGGCTCATGCGAATGTCAATTCTGGAATCATGCACTGGTTAGCAACAACGGACCCTTTGGCTTCTGAACCCTATAAAGTTATACTTTCTTTTGATTTTAAGGATGACAGATTTGATGAATGCCACTACCCAGCTTTCGCGAGAGATATGAGGAGATAAGATTATGTGCATTGGGAGGCTCCCTTTGCTTAATTGGTAACACAAATGTAACAGGCGTTGGCCGTATTGATGATGTATGGGAGATGAAAGAGTATGGAGTGACAGAATCTTGGGATAAAATTTTCTGCGTTTCACACAGAACTATTCGTAAGTTCTCTGGATACCTGTTTCCGTTGCACTCTTGTTGCCTGAATTATGAGATTTTATTAGCATATGTCACAGGGGACGATGACAGTCTTCATCTGGATCTGTATGATCCAGAGAACGCAACCTACATTTCTCAAATCTGCAGTTTCAAACTTGGTGCTCCTGAACATGCTTTTATTGATCAATATGGTTTGTATGTAGGTTCGAATCTGATTAGTGTCAGTTTGATGTGTGCCTTTGGCATTTTACATTTGCTTGTATATGTCTCTTAAATTGTAGTCTGGCAGAAAGAACCATATTGGGTTTAGATGATTTTGAACTATTAATCTTCTGCCATACAATTACCTCCTGTCTTGTCACTTTATTCTGTCATGTCCATTAATCTTCTTATTGGTAATTTAGGTGTCTATTGTATTGAACTATTAATCTTCTGCCATACCTGGTGATGTTCTCGACTTTCTTGAGTTGTTAATGTTTTATAGCCTGTTGTTCCTTCTTGAAAATTCAGAGGAGGGGTGAACGAAATTTTAGATCATGTGCAGAAAGACTCTGAATTTTTGGAGTGAGAGTTATTCGTTTCTTCGTTGAAACCAGGTAAACCGGTTGATTGGCGGTTTGCACTGTGCAAGAACATACTACATTACTAAAAATTGCAAAGTTGAGAATGCAGTATGTTAAAGCAGGTGAACTTAGGTTGGAGATGCTCAGACCGCCATTGTTAGGCTGGCGAAATTCTTTCAAGCTGTAGCTTTTTCTTCATATATGTTGGCTGACAAACGCTTAGACCAGACAACAGCAGCTTGGTAAGAGTATTGATTGTTGTCCTCTTCTAGCTTGCTGGTGCTGTTTTTCAGAAACCGGCCATAAGCTTTGAATCTAGGACTTCAACTATGATACACGACAGACGCCATATATAAGCATGGTGTAGCAACCCCGCTGCAAGTGGCGCGATGCCTTTCCCAGACACCAAAAATATAATATTGTCAAAAATAACCTGATGTACGCACGTGTGAAGTGTTATTCAAAGTCTTTCAACAGAGTCTCATCTATCGATTTCAAAGCAATTTTCCAACTTACTCTTTTTTATACAGACCTTGCCCGGTTCCTTGAAACCCTAAAAAATTTGCTGTTTCTCTCCTCTTCGATGGATCACTTCAAGATTCTCCCAATGGAGATTACATTCGACATATTAATTTCAAAAATGCTAGCTTAGTCCAATCTGATATTTGATTTCTCAAACCTCACCTGGACGAGAACATTGGGTCTGTATATGATAATCTTGCAACTTGAGTTCAATAATAGGTTGCAGTTTCATCCAATCTGATATTTGACTTCTCAAATCTCACCTGGACGGAGATGCACTTCCGTCACCTATCAGATCCTAATTATGATTCTGGCAAGTTTGGTTTTATTGCAACACAAGTTAGATGGATTGGTAATGATTATCAAACATTTCAGATTTTTGAATATTGATGTGTCAACAACACCAATTAGAAGTATTGATTTAGACTCTCCGTTTGAGTATACTAGCTTTCTTGGTTCGTTTAACGGTTGGATATGTCTTTTGGGATACAACGTATTAAGTGATATACGTTTAATGGCTCGATATTGTATTTATAACCCCATCACTAATGAATATGTTATGCTTCCACAAATTGGGAGAGATTGTGGTGATACTCATAATATTCGGACCAGTGGATTTGGTTACGTTTCTTCAACAAATGAGTACAAAGTTATAAGAATAATGCATCGCACCAACAATGTCTACATATACACTCTAGGCAGCGGCACTGGATGGAGACATGTTGGGAACTTCAAGTCGATAACCAATTCGAGAAGACTCATCAATGATTTGGAGCATAGAGGTTTATATGCCTTGGATCTCTTTATTGGCTGGACCGTGAATTACAAATAATTGTCAAATTCGATTTGGCCGAGGAAAAGTTTTGTGAACATCTTTCAGCACCTCCTTTGCCACCAGACAGTGATTGCTATAAGAATAGATTCAATAGAGTATGTGTTTCGGATGGGTCTTTGTTTTTGGCTAATTCTCTAGTTGTCGAAGGAGTCTGAAATTATGAAGTATGGAGATTAAAAGAGAAGAATGATCATCATGACGTGAAAGAGCAGTGGGAGGAACATCAATCAATGGTATGGAGTAAAGAGTCTAGGATTGAGTCCATTGACCAAGTCAAATTATTAGCCGTTACGAAGACTGAGGGTGTTTTAACTTACACTGAAAACACTAGATAGCCGTTAAGTCGTGATTTTGCAGGTGCAAGTCATGGAGCTAGGGGACAATGCACAAGAGCACTAGATCCAGAGCAGGCTGAAGCATTGGCGGCTTATGAAGCAATTAAATGGGCAAAGGAGAAAGGAATTACACACATTCACTTGGAGGGAGATAGCCAAAATGTAGTGAATGCAATCAATGGGATTCAGGGAGCAGTCAAATGGACCAATGCAAGCATAATAGGAGACTCTATTTATCTTCTTAACAGTTTTACTACATGGAAGTGTAGCTTTAGCCATCGTGAAGGAAATAATGTCGCAGACAATATAGCGAAAAAAAGCTTTCTCTTTTCGTAGTTCACAAGAATGGCAAATTAATCTGCCATCTTGGATTATGGCTGCTATTGCAGTTGATGAAACTCGTTTAGAATCTCATGCTTAATTCAATATTACTTATCTTTCGTATTAAAAAAAAAAAAAAAAAAAAAAAAAAAAAATTACACCGAAAACTTTCTCAACATTTACGACACCAAAGCTTCAACCACGAAAACGCTCATGGTATTTCGGGATCAAATTTATGAAATAGTCCCTCACAAGAACACAGTGCTTTCATTGAAAGAATTAGGGGAAGATTCGAAGGCGATACGGTGATAATGGAATCAGATGAAATGGGGGAGACCCAGAGCCGCCATGATCAGCCTTTGAACCAGCTGTAGGCTATCTTGCTTTGTTAACTCTGCATTTTGTTAGTGAGTTAAGACCTAACCAATAGTAACTGCACTCGAGTTTGTCTTCATTACCAGTAAAAAATTTACAAGAACAATAGAGTAGCAGAATTTTCTGTAATGGTACTATGGTAGCAAAGGTACCTTACGTGTTTCATGCCTACTTCCACAAATTTATGAATTTCCAATTGCTTAACTTCGATTCACTTAGATAGGTCCCAAGCTGCAGCATCAGCCACCACTTAGTAGTTGTATCTACTATTTCTTTCAAAAATGCTAGCTTAGTTAAACTTACTTATAAGCAGGTCGGCTAATCTTGGTTGAGTTTCATTTCGAAATTAGATTTCAAGTAACCTTTGTTTGCACCTAAATGTTATTGACATTGTCTTAGTGAGTGTTATGTGTAGACTACTGCAGTCTGTCTTTGTATCATCGATTTAACTTTATGGCGGTGTTTACTTTAACATTTTAGCTTTAGCTAACTGTGCATATTTTTTTTTGAGGAAAAAAGGATATATTAAAAAGAAAAGTTATATACAGGGTTATGTACAAAAGAGATTAAGAAATCTCTTCCCAAAAGAAAAACAAAAAAACCTCAAATTACATATGCAGAATTTGATCCCATTGATGAATAATTTGATTCATCGTAAAGTCCTTGAAAATATCTGTAGGAGAACTCCACAAGCAAATGTCCATCTTAATTGCATACACCAGTTCATCTTTGTGTTTCGGCCTTCCTCCATGGTTTCTCCTATTTCTTTCCAACCATAATTCCCAGCAGATTGCATATGGAAGTAAATGCCAGACTAATTTGATTCTAGGAGAAACCTTTTCAACTCTCCAGCTCATCATCATGCTCTTAAAATCTCTTGGCCTGACCCACTGAACTCTCAACGAATTGATGAAAAAATCCCAGAAGTACTTAACCCAGTTGCAATCAATGAAGAGATGATCTTGTGTCTCCACTTCAGTATTACAAAGAAGACATAAATTTGAACTCACCTCCACCCTCCTCGCCTGCAACATGCTTCTCGTTGGAATCGAGTCGTGCATAGAAGCCCAGATGAAGAACAAAACTTTTGGAGGAACATACTTACTCCGAACAACCCTGTAATACTCCCAGTCCGCATCAACATTGGTGATGTGCATATAGATACCTTTGGCAGTCCATTCCCCCGCTATTTCGTCCTCTTCCTGCGCCAGATGCACGTTTCTCAGGTCATGCTTAATCTCTAGCAAGTCAATGCTTTCTGCCGGGTTGAGAACTCTTGCGAAATCAAACTTCCACGTCACATCCTTCATGCCTGCAACAGTCACAGACTTAAATCTGCTGAGCTTATAAAGTCTCGGATATTTATCTCTCAAAGGCCTTCTTTCTAGCCAACAATCAAGCCAAAAGCGAATACTTGTTCCATTCTTCACCTGGATTGAAACAGAATCATAAAAGTCATCGTTAGCCTTTAGAATTTCAAACCACATACTCCTCCCACTTGTTTCCTTAACTTGTAACGGTACCAAATGAGTTTCATCTGCTGATGGAAGCTTCTTTCCACCACGGAGCTTCTGGACAAGTCATGGCTTCTCTATAAGTCTGAGGATCAGACTCGGCTAGGTATGTAATGCAACCAGGATAGGTTTTCTCAGTTCTAACCCTTTTACCTCTTCTAGGTTCCACTTCTGGTTCATCTTCCTCTAAAGGTAATAATTGACTAGTTGAAGGAACATCTAGGGGATCATCTAAACATCTCTTTCGAGAATCACGTTTCAAAGGAAAAACAGTTTCAAAAAACTCAGCATCCCTAGACTCCATAATAGTATTCAACCCTATGTCAGAAAGTTCAGAACTCACAACCATAAACCTATGAGCACTAGAATGCTCAGGATACCCTATAAAAACGCAATCAACGGTTTTGGGTCCTATCTTATTTTTCTTAGGAGGAGGGATGCCCACCTTTGCCAAGCACCCCCACACTTTGAAGTAATCATAAGATGGTTGTCTACCTTTCCATAACTCATATGGAGTTTTATCTGATCCTTTAAAAGGTACTCTGTTCAGGATGTAATTGGCGGAGAGGATAGCCTCCCCCCACAAATTCGAAGGTAATCCTGAACTAATCAACATGGCATTCACCATATCCTTAAGGGTACGGTTCTTACGTTCAGCTACACCATTGGACTGAGGTGAATAAGGAGGGGTAACCTCATGCATTATGCCATGTTCTACACAGAAATCTCTTATAGGAATTCTGTACTCACCACCACGGTCAGACCTAATAGTTTTAATGGTAGTATTCAATTGGTTTTCGACTTCACTTTTATATATCTTAAAGGCTTCTAAGGCATCATCCTTACCTCTAAGTAAGTAAACATGGCAGTACTTTGTACAATCATCTATAAAAGTAATAAACCATTTCTTACCACCTCTTGTTTGAGTGACTTCATATCAACTAGGTCGAGTGGATTAAATCTAAGGGTTTAGAGTTTCTCTGGACATTCTTATTGAATAATTTCTTAGCATGCTTAGATTCTACGCAAATCTCACACTTATGATTTTTATCTAAAGTGAATTTGGGTATGCAGCCTACGCTAGCCAATTTATGCATTGATTTATAGTTTACATGAGCAAGTCTACCATGCCAAACATTCAATGACACACACATGTAAAGCGAAGAATCATTCAATTTAAATTAGACAGTTACATTAAGTTTATATAGACCCCCAGTCTTATAACCCTTACCAACATAATCATTTCCCTTAGTTACTATAAGTTTTCCAGACTCAATTGTAACTTTAAAACCCTTATCATCTAAAAAAGCAGAACAAGAAACAAGATTTTTGCATATGTCTGGAACATGAAGAACTTCATTCAATGTGAGAGTCTTTCCAGATGTGAGCTTCAAGACGACCTTTCCTTTTCCTACAACCTCTGATGCAGATGAGTTACCCATATAGAGTTTCTCGCCTTCCCCTACCCTCTGGTAGGAGGTGAACAGGTCTCTGTTTCCACAAACATGCTTGGTAGCTCCGAGTCTACCCCGCCGAGTCCATCACATTGGTCACCAAATTAACCCGGACACTACGCAGTAAAACTCGTCTTTGCTCTTCTCAACCAAGTTAGCATTATTCTTCTTATCCTTACGTTGTCTACAGTGAACTTCCATATGACCAGTATTTCCACATACCCAACAAGGACCTTTAATTTTAGTAATGCCAGACTCTGGTTTACGAAACATACCTTTCTTGTTAGGTCCATGCTTCGAGTTGCGATAGTTGTTGTCACCTTTTCCAGCTTTAGATGACTTGTGTTCAGACATATGAGCTTTGTTCGCCATGTCCCTTGCAGATGACACGTTCTTGTCTTTGGTGCACAGCATCTCTTCCACTTGAATCTTCTTTCCCAATTCAACCATGTTGATCTCGCCAGTTTCATGTCTCGGTTTTTTCTTGTACTCCGACCAAGAAGATGGTAACTTCTCAATCACCGCAGAAACTTGAAAAGTCTCATCAACGACCATACCTTCAGCAAGAATCTGGTTAATGATTTGTTGAAGTTCGAGGAATTGATCAACAACAGACTTATCATTCGTCATCTTGAACTCCATAAACTTTGCGACCAGAGAAATTTCTTGCTTCCTCAGATCTCAGCTTGGTACTTTGCTTCTAACGCAGTCCACAACTCATAAGCAGTCAAGTTCTCTTTAGCATTGTAAAAATCATACATCGCATCTTCCAAACCATTCATGATATGATTTTTAGCCAGAAAATTAGACCTCGTGTTAATATTGACCTCCTCCTCAGTCAAATTTTCAGCATTGTACAAGTCATCACCTGGAACCAGTACATAGTCCAGCTCATGATGGCTCAGATAAAACAACATCTTGGATTGCCATCTCTTGAAATCCTTTCCGTTAAACTTTTGTGGTCTTTCTACATCGTTGTTTCCCATTGTTACAAGGAATATTAATGTGTTAAGATTGTTGGAATCTTGCAACAATGAACAGAACGTTAGATGTATCAAAAATAATATGTAAAGAACTAATGCGAAACAACTCTACCGAAATAACTGGACGTGGAAGAATCACAGGTTCAACAAGTTGTCCTTAACACATTAGTTCGCGGGTGTACTCGAGTTGAGTAATGCTAAACCCCTCACAAGTGAAGATGTGTCCAGGATAAGACTGCCCGAATAACTTGAGTTAGCACAACGCAAGTTACCCTCTCTTCGAACTCAGCAACGGGGATGGATGAAAAAACGTATTGAGAAACCCTAGAATTAAAGAAGAATTTTTCGATATATTGAAAACAGATTTTCGAGTTGTATTTATAGGATGAAATCCTTGCAAATCAAGTTAGGTTTTGGTTTCTTCAAAAACAAGTAAAACCCGTAAAAGGAATTTACCCAATAATAGAACTCTTAAGAATTAATTTACTAAAGAAAAAATTCGCCCAAAAATAAATCAGTGTAGAAAAGGGACTTGGTACATGGCGTACGCGCATATCGAGTTGTATTTATAGGATGAAATCCTTGCAAATCAAGTTAGGTTTTGGTTTCTTCAAAAACAAGTAAAACCCGTAAAAGGAATTTACCCAATAATAGAACTCTTAAGAATTAATTTACTAAAGAAAAAATTCGCCCAAAAAATAAATCAGTGTAGAAAAGGGACTTGGTACATGGCGTTTGCTCATATCGCATGGGTAAAAATATGTATTTTCCACCCGCTCCACCCACGTTTTACAATTCATACATAAGTGTATGATTATATAGTGGAGCTCCTCTTTAGTTTTCCACAATGTGGGACTAAAGTTCCACTTCATTCACCCAAAAAATGAGTGAGTATCCTTAGACCCTTAGGTCATTAGATCAAACCACACCAAGACCATAAAACCTTTTAATAAAAAATCATTTTCTCCAACACTGTCCTCAACATGTGAAGGCTGAGGATAAACTTACCTTCAGCTTTCATCTTGAAAATAAGTCTCAATATGTTGTTCGAATTTTGCAGTATAAGGTGAACCATCTGTAAGAAATTCGACACCGAACTGAACCTAGTTAAGGAAAATCTTGAACAGGCTGGTGCTTCTAATATACACATGAAGACGGCCTGAGTAGGTTTGGATTTGCTTGGCAGTCATTCTGTGAGGAGGCTGTTTTATCTAATGACAGTTAATAACTATTAGATTACTAGTCTAGTTGGAATACTGCTTCTCTGTACAATAGTAGCAGAATATTTCGCGAAGCATTGTTGAAGCGTCGTTGGTTATCCTTTGAAACCATATTATTTTCTCTATCGTCAACAGTGAAAGTGAAAAATCTTGAGCTCAGTGTTGTCAGCTATTTTCTTGCACACAGAATGAAAAGGTGGATCCAAAATCCAATTGTCCAAAGAGTTTTTCAGACTTCTGCTGCTCTGCAAATATGAGATGGTTAGTGATGACTTTTTTTTTAGTGTTAACTGGCTAACCCATTTAGGTCATTGTAGTTAATTTGGGAGGAGGTGAGCCGATCAAAAAAAAAAAAAAATGTGGGAGGAGGTGACTGGATCTGGTTTTTACCACAATTGCTCTATAGATGAGTTCACTCCTTAGAGCATCTCCAATGCAAGGGGTAAAGGTCTTAAAATTGAATGACACATAGGATTTAAGACTTTTTGTACCTAATTTTCATCTCCAACACAAGGGTCAAGGTCATAGAGATGGATGACATGGCTAAGTGGTGGTAATGGTGAAAGTCTAAATAAGACTTTCTCTATGACCTTGGGTCTTAAAGCCACATCATCATTTTGTCTCTAAACTCAAATAAAGTTGGTTAGATAATACCTTGGGGGTTGGAGATCAACTTAAGGTAAAAAAGTTTTACATTTATTTTATTTTTGTCATTTAGTAATGACTCACCCATAAAAATGTGTAAATAAGACCTCCACATAGGATGACCTTGACCCTTTGCATTGGAGATGCTCTTATGGGTGTAACTGTTAACGAATCGTCTCATGTCTGTGTTAGCATTGTCCACATTTGCAGTTCAGGAATTTGTTGGCCAGGGGACTGGCACATCTTTATAAAACCTTCTAAAGCCTAAATCTAAACTTGGCCACTGGGATCTAGACATGAAAAGTTGTGTTTTAGCCTTATGGATATGATTTTATAGTATGCAAATCCATCTGTATACAGTTTGGAGTGAATGATGTATGGTTGTTTCTAATTGAACACAAATTACACCACAAGACCGAAATCAGAAGAAGAAATCAATCTCAGTAGTCAGTAAAAAAAAAAAAATTGTTTTACGGAGCCGAATTTATTTATTTGTTTTTCCACATTTTATTTAAAATTATATCGCCAAACCATAGTTTTTGGACTTCTCAGGGTATCAAATCATAAAATAGCCAAAATAATGCAAATCCATAAACATGATGATGAGAACATTAACGTTTCAGATTAAATCGCATAATATCCAACCAAATATATACACGTGTAAAGTTATGGTCAAAGTCCTTTAACAGAGTCTCGTCCCACGAGTCGACCATCTCATTTCTCCATCCCCCACTTCCCCAGTACTACTAAATAGAAGTCCCGTTAAACCCTAAGCAGTTTTCCAAACTCCTCTGCAGAACCCAGAGATCAGGGATTTATACATCTCCATACCTCCATTCTTCCAGGTAATATCTCTCGCTAACATCTTTCAATATGCTTTATGAGATTTGCTCTTTGTTTCCTTGTTGAAAACAGACAACTATGAACTGGAAAAATTAGTTCTCTTTTTAAGTTCTTCTTTTCGATTTTATTGATTGAAATCAAGGAAGCATAACTTATAAAATCATGGGTTCTTTTTATTTCTCATGTTTTCTCAGTGTTTTGTAAGATTAGCTCTATTTGTTGTTTGATTGTCAACAATGAGTAGAATAAATACTGTTTACAATTGTGTACTTGCTCTTTGAGGGCTAAAAACGTAGTGACATTTCGTTTCAAGATCTATGGATGTAAGAAAATGAACTATGAACACTGAAAGCCCGTGTGTAATTTTTCTTTTTGATCTTCTTTTTGTTTGAAATCAAAGAAACATAACTTATAAATCATGGGTTCTTTTAGTTTCTCCTGTTTTCTCAATGTATTGTAAGATTGGCTCAATTTGTTTGTTTGATTGATTGATTGTCAACAATGAGTAGTATAATACTTATACGCTGTGTACTTAATTGCTCTTTGAATTCTGAAATAGTGATAGCTTATTTGGTTTTTTAGGTGCTTGATCAAGTGACTAGAATGGATGAAAAATTTGGTCTCATGCTTCATAATCACAATGATGTTTTTACTTTTAGTTACGATCCATCCTCGTCAACATGTAGAGGCATTAACCATCTGACACACCCCGTTAGATCTGATGAGCTTGGAATTGAGTTTTTGGATGTTGTAATGGTTTGGTTTTCTTAAGGCATCTTGACTACTATCGCTGGAATGTTCTTATCCTTTGGAATCCAACTACTAATGAGTGTAAGAAAGTACCATTTCCAACATTCTCAGAAACGGAACAATGTTTGGAATACACAGAGTATGGAATTGGTTATAGTACTCGGAAGAAAGACTTTCGAGTGGTAGCTATTGGGAATTTTGAAGGTACTTATGAGGTTATGGTGTATTCGTTAAAAAAGGATAAATGGGAAGGAGTTGAGAATATCGAAATTGATAATCTTGTTCATCGAAAAATACCTGATATGGCTCGGATGCCTGTTAACGGAGCTCTGCATTGGATAGCAGATATTGGGTCTAGGGCTCTACCATCTGAAGACTCAGAAGTTATTCTTTATTTTGATATCGAGACAGAGCAGTTCGATGAAATGCCATTGCCTGACCTGTTCGGTGAAAGTTTTGAAACAAGTTTGTGTGTTTTAGGAGGATCTCTTTGCTTGCTTGGTTTTGATCCTAAGGTTGGTGCTCATGTGTGGAAGATGAAACAGGATGGAGCTGAAAAATTATGGACCAAGCTGTTCACCTTTGACCTGCAAAAGCATTTTGGTGGGATGGTCAAGAATTTGATGCCATTGCAGTCTTTGAAAGATGGAAATATTCTACTAGGATTAGACATGGATACTGGTTTTCATATTGTTTCGTACGACCCAAAACAAGATACAACTACAATTCTTAATGTCCAAGAATTTCAAAAGGCTGGCTCTTTTTATACTTCTGTATTTGGAGAAAGCCAAGTTTCACTCGACAGTGGAATTTATCTCGGGAAAGTATACTTGGCACACTCAGATAAAGAAGATGACGATGACGATTACGACAATGACGACGATTACGACAATGACGGCGACGACGACGATGACGATAATGACGGCGACTCTGATGATGACTACTCTTTGTGGTTCCCATGACTCTTCTGATGACAACGATGGTGCTGGGGATCGTGTTGGTGCTGAGGAAGGTCTCAAACATAATAAGAAGAAAAGCAAGAAAATGTGAGTCTTACATATGCACTTATTATTTTGCTATGGAATATTAGTTACTGTCTTAGTGAACATTGTCAGTTGACTATTATTAAACTATCTACTAGACAAAAGTGTTCTTCCTGTTAGAATATACTTGGTGATTTTTCCTTAATTCTTAGTTATTTGTTGTCATACTTTGGAAGTTTTTAACTCTGTAGTGTTCTTTTCTAGTATCAAGTTAACTCTTGTCAACTATGTGCATGAACATCATTGCTAGAAGTAGTTTTTGTTCCCAGTTGAGTAATCTTTTTACTGCTTTAGAGCAGTTTTTGTTACTTTGTCTGTTTTTCAGTTTTGCCCTCTTGATCATCTCTTTTGGGACTCTGGTAAATGGTAATTCTTGCTATGAGGCAAAAGAATCTTGTTTCTGTTTTTTACTATGATACATTTGAGGAACATGATAAACATGCTGCTCTTGTTGAAGTATTGCGACTTAGATGTTGTTTTATTTTGGTATTGTCATGAATGTATATTCAGATGACCTATCCCACAGCTATATCGCTGTTAAAAAAATTGCCCTCAGGAATCAGGACTCTTTTATCTAAATTTTGTTTCTGCTCTCTGAAGACACCATATCATTTTCAGTCTTAGTTGAACGGTAACATGCTTAGTAAGACTATTAGCAGTCATATGTACATCCTTTTTAGTTTACAAACTTACAAGCTGATAAGAAACCGACTAGAAAGAAGCAAAACACAGTCTGAATCTACAACCAGCTGATCATACACAGATTACACGGTTTTAAACTAGCAGACACAAAAAGAACCCTTTTAGATTTAGGAGGTGCTTGCACCAGTCGATAGCTGAAAGAAGGGCTAAAGACTTGGTTTGCATTACTGAGGAGGCTCTGGATATGTCGAGCAGCTTGCTGTGTAAGAAATTTCTGAAGCTGCCGTATGCAACTGCTCTACAACCTGCAGTTCTGGAAAAATTAGGCAAAGAGGTGTCCACAAAGACTCATATGGGGATATGCTGCAACTGGATTTCAGCTTCTTATAAGAGCAATTCCTATGGTAATGTTCAAACTCAAAATTTTGTTGAGCCACGTAGATGGCCAAATGGGTTTCTCCACTATGGTAAAGCAGGGCAAAATGAACAGATTTGGTTTTCTAGGGCCCTACTGGTATTTCTTTTTAATATAAAATGTTTTGTAGGATAAAAATGAAAAAATATAATATAATATTTAGGTGAGATAAAATAGGATTGAAGTGAGATAAAATATGATGAATTTAGATAAAATAGGATAAAGTGAGATAAAATAAGATTAAAAAGTAGTAAAATACTCAGGATTGTACTTGGAATCAATCCAAGAGTCGCGGACGTCAATGAAAATGTCGCTGGCGTTTTTGGTATTGTCGCGCGTTGGTTATTCCAATGCCAGGGTTTTTGGCAACGTCGCGCGACTTTAAAACAGACGCGCGCTAAATGTTTTGACTCAATGTTCAAATGTTGATTTGAACATCCATTTTTTATATTTATTCATTTCATAGCGGGAGCAATTCATATTTATTGATTTGAACAAATTCCCATATGAATTGCTCTAAGATAACAATAACGTGGTCTACCTATTTTTTGGTCTACGGTGGATATAAAGTTTAGAACCATTGGAAATTTCAATGAAAGCACGCAAAAGAGAAATTTGATGTTTTAAAAACGAAAATAATACTCAAAGTTACAGCAATAACTAAAAATTGACAAGACAGAAGACAAGCCAGCCCAAGCAACAGAGTAATTAATTTACTTTCAGAGGCGTGCAAGCACAAGCTTCAAGGTGTGCCTGCACTGCACTTTATGAGGATTGAAAGACCAAGTATAGTACTGCTAGTGCTAGGAGACCTAGCTAGTCTTTTACATCATCTATCAGTAGTACGCATTTACTTTGAGTTGACACCCTGCATTGTGGTTCTAGAGTCTAGACTGCTAGCTCTCATTAGTCACTTCAAACAGGCAACGCAGCATGTGTATACTTACTTTACTACAATGTATCGACCCTGACCTCCGCCTCCTATAATTTAAGCGTCACATCAATTAGGGAACCAAATAGCACTGCGGATATTTAATTAACCCTGACCTTTAATGAAATCACTGCAATGCCTACCAATTGATGCAAATGATAACATCGAAAATGCTACTTATACCCCAAAATTATACACCAAAACCATACCCCGCTTACGTGTCAAATTTGCATTGGTCCATTCTCTTAAAGGGACCCCCTGTATTTCCTGGTGGGGTTGGGTGGGAAGCAATGAACGGTGGAGATCACTGCCACATAGGGGTGTATCTATCTGGTGTATGAAACCGGTAGATATGTAGCAGCTTCGCAAATGATATGAGCTTTTTTGTTTCCATCCGTATAAATACAAATGAAATGGAGAAGAACAGCAGAGGAGCTTAGAAATGCTAGTTTGGATTATGCAGTGGGATATTGCAAGATTACTAATAAGAGGTACCAAATTGTTTGGGGTGTACCAACTTGTATATAGGACAAAATATATTTTGCTAAGGAATTGGTACACCCCAAAACAATTTGGTTACGTTTATTGGGTGTGGTTTTCACTTTTCAGCTTGTTTTTATCATGTTGCTGGGTTTTGTAGGCTCTTTGAGCCAATTCTTGGTTTCTTCACTTCTTGTAATTTAAAATACATCTCACACTTTCAGTTTTCCGATAAAAGAAAAACTAGATTGCATTATAATGCTCCCCAAAAAAAAAAAAAAAAGATAAACAGAAGCACTACTGCCTGCTATTTGGTTTTGGATATCTATAATATGACCCTGTTGGGTTTTTTTGACGGTTCACCAAGAACCACTGATTTATGTGATAGCTGTAGCACCGTCATAATACACGTTACATGAACATTTTGGTGAATCCTCCGACATATTATAGTTCTGGTGCTACACAAATACAAACATATGCTTCAAATTTTGTGATAAGAATGAAATTTCGCCAAAAGTGTCAGTCTTCATTTACAACTCGGTTCCGAACTTTTTTTTTTTTATTATTATTTTTTGAAGGTAAAGATAAAAAAATTTATTAAAACTAAAAACATATTACAGAAGAAGGTCGTTTATGTGATATGTATAGCATCCCTGATAGTTCTATTGGTGCTGAAGAGCAAGATTATGGTGTTAGACAACAAGATCCATATGTTTTACGGTGGCACAGTTTAGCTTTATTAGATAACAAAGTATATCGTGCATATTTTGAGGATATACAGGTTAGCTTTTTAGCTAACAAGATCATGGTAACAAAGTACATTAGTGCATATCATAACTTTTTTTTGAATCTTAAAAGGTTAAAATTTTATTCAAAAGAAAAAAAGTACAAGATGAAAGGCGCCTAAGCGCAAACAAGAGAAGGCAAAAGCCGACCCAACACACAAGTTGTTAGAAAAGCACATTGGCAGCTGGGTTGCATGGACGCTCCATTTCTTGAGCCGTGTCGCGTCCAGGCTCATGGCGGACACGGGGGCGTGCGTGGGGCGTCGACACGACACGTGTCCGGCGCGCAATTTGTGCGTCTTGTGTGCGTCACGGTTTGAACGCACCGATGACGCGTGTCCGACACATTCTTTTTTCATTTTCATATAAACTTTTTCCTTTATTTTTACTATTATTAACTAAATGAAGAAAGACAAACATTTAGATCAATAATTTAGGTCTTTATTCGGATTTTGTAATTGGAAATGACATCACGTATACCCTTAATTGGATATGTGTTGATCTAAGAATGCATTTTGATTGTGTTGTGTGTTTAATAGTAGTGATTATTTGACATTCGGCGTGTATAAACAAACGATATCTTCTTTTATTTTGAAATCTCTAATATAAAACAAAGCATGGACAACTTAGCTTAGATAAAGGACGCTCTGGATTCATTCTTGGGGAAGCTAAATCTATGGTTGTGGTTGTTTACATCATTATTTTATCATTAATTTTTTATAATGAATATTTTATTAATCTCTCATTATAAATGTCTTATAATTATGTTAATTAATATACTTTCATTAAATTTCTTATGTTTTCATTATAAATATCTTCTTACATCATAAATATCTTAATTTAATAGATGTCTCACAATTTTCTTAATGAATATACTTTCATCATTAATATTTTATTAATGTTTCCTTATAAATGTCTTATGATTATCCTAATAAATACTTTCATTAAATAAATAATAAATTTGTTAATAATCATATCAATTGGGTAGTATTTGTTGGTGGTCCATGGAGTAGGTGATGATGGTGATGAGGTAGTGGTGATGGGCGGTTCGGTGGTGGTAGTGTAGGTGGTCGGTGTGGTAGTCGGGTAGTGGGAATTCTTACTCTATGTGAAAATAAGCTGGTTATAATACAAAAAAAAAAAAAAAAAAAAAAAAAAAAAGATTTGTACAGTGACATAATTTACCCTAAAAAACAACTAGATAAAAATTTAACGTTGATAGTGTAATGTATATGTTATTGGGATGGTAACGGTTTTGATTGGTCCCGTTATATGTTTCATTCGGTGGTTTCTTCTAAACACCTATGCAGTCCAACCTAGCAATTCTCAAAAAAAAAAAAAAAAAAACCATGGAAACAAATTGCATTAACCCCGAGTAATAGGTTAATGCACAATCCATCGCGTCATGTGCTTATTTTAGAGCTCCTTAGGATGGATTGTTGTTTTCAAGTTCTCTCTTAATTTGCATGTAACAAACTAAGAATAAGAAACTTCACCTTCGGGTTAACCTCCCAACTTCTCTTAGTTTGCGGACAACATAAGTTTTGGAACAACAAGGCCTAAAAATGTAATCCGGTCACCCGGCCGTTACGGTGAGAAACTAATAGTGGCATTAGCGTTATTTCGGTCAACTTATCGATTTGATTCGGCGATTTCCACATTGCTTTGACGTTAATCCGTGTAGAAAAAAAGAAAAAATCAATCAATCCGATATAGCTCCGTGGTATAGCATCGTGCATGATAACGTTTTGGAATAACAATTAGAGAAGGAGAAGAACTTCTCTAGCGAGATGACATATCATCAATCGGCCCAGTCATTGTGATTCTTTGCAATTTCATTTTCCGATAGAGTCTGCGGTTGGGTTAAAGAGTCACGAGAATTAAACATCGGATGGGAATACCTGCTTCCCGGGTAAGGGTTAACATCTAATCGATTCAAATTTTCATACTTATCGAAAAAAAAAATGGAATCACGAATTAAGAACAAAAAACATTGTTATGCCAAAAGTGAAAACGTATTTGTGGCCACCTAAGTGAAGTTTACCTATTTTCTTTTGGTACAAGACCATTTTGGATTTGGTGGAGGGCAACCAATGGGTTATGTATCTTTCTTTTTTTTTTTTTATATGATCCGCGGCAAGACATGTTTTGGTGATATAAATTGGACAATGAACATAAAGACAATGATCAACTCCCGTGTCGTTACGGCACGGGTCAAGGCCTAGTTTATACATATATAACATCATTTTCTAATTTTTAGGGTCGAAATACTTGACTTTGATGTATAAATACATGATTATATATATAAATAATATATAAATAAAATATGTATATACGTGTCCAGCGTCCTAGTTTTTGAAAATTTTGTCTTATCATTTTGTCAGCGACCGTGAAATGTCTGCGTCTGGCGTTCGGTGTCCGTGCAACCCAGATTGGCAGCAACTGCCTAACAATATAAGTGCAAGCCTAACCTACACAGACTATAATTTCTTCTTGGGTATTGGGGTTCTTTTCCCTCTACCCAAATTATCATTGCTAGGACCCAAATCTTTGATTTGTTTTGAGGAATGGAAAGTATCAACGATGCCTCCAAAGATTTTCTGAACTTCAACTTCTTTAGGCCCACGCGAAAGACCAATTGATGAACTAAACTTCATAAGTTTATCCAAATTTTGTTCTTTACGGTTTCCATTGAGAGACCTCCTCAACTGACTTTACCTTCGCAACACCCACGACATCACTGTCCGTTTCGTATTCAGACTCTTCATCTTCACAAGAATATACTTTGGGCTCTTCAATATCATGTTCTTCATTAACATCACTCTTGTCTTCGTTATGATCTTCAGAGTCTTCTCTTGCTGCAGTCAGAAAGACATGAGATTCAGTATTTTGATCCTTTGCCTGACCACTATCCTCATCTGGTCTTGCATTTTTTTCACCGCTCTTTGGTAACTCTTCCAAAACAGTTTCAGAAACAGCACCTAAGACACTATATGGATTCAAATTGCAGATTGGGATTTGCTTATTCCCCTTCTTGGATGAGCTCTTAATCCTTCTAGCATAGGTTCTACTCTTAATAAAAGGTTCTTCTACTTGCTTTCCAATCTCTGCAGCTTTAGCTGAGACTCCTTCACCAACAATTGTTATTTGCTGATTTGGTTGCTCATCAATGTAGGTAGAAGGGTTGGTCTCCTCTGAGATCCCAATATCCTCCCTTGCCTTCTCTATTTCCCTTCCTTAGATAAGGATTGAATCCCTTTCAACATCTCAGAATTTTGCTTCTTCTTAGGATTCAAGTGAGCTTTCCCATTAGCTTTCTTCAAAGAACATTTGTTGCTCGAATGACCAAAAGATTGACACAGATTGCACTTTTGTGGTTTCCGCTGATGCATATCATAACTCAAAACTCATCTATCATCTAGACTTGGTAAAATAAATTTTATAATGATAAAAATTAAAACACTAAACGATAAAGCATGAAGGGTAACATTTAGAGCTAGATCGTGTGAAATATTTAAAGCAGGCAAGAAACTGAAATTGCTGGAAGCTAGAAGAACAAAACATTTTAGTAGCTTATCCCTGATGGTTCAAGTAACTACACCAACCTCCAAATATTCAAGAAAAGAGACACCTAACAATACTTGTAAACGCGCACACAGAATCTTCTAAACGACCTCGAAAAGATTAGAATAGCAACATTGACTAACTTATAGTATCGTTAAGCGTCTTCAGAGCTCGTCAAGAACTTAATCACACAATTTGAGGGTTTTGGACACATTAGTAACTGCTCTGCCACATTTTTATGGTCTTTAGAGAGCCTTGGAGAAGCTACAATGGTTACAGTCTCAAGAGAACCAGCATACTTCAGAAATTGTTTAATCGCATTTAGCTCCCTTGGTTCCCCATTGATGTTTTTGAATTTGATTGACTTCAACTTCAAGTGTGGGAGTGAACATTTAGGATCAACTGACCACCAACCATCATCATCCTCTTCGGTGCCAATGCCCTACATCAATTAAATCCAAAGTTCAGCCAATTATGATACCACAAAAGAATTAAGTAGTGATGCCCAAGCACAAGCTAGATGGCCCAAATGGAGTACGGAAAAGAAAAATAATGGCAGCTTAATGATTTCCCCAAGTAGATGACGCGTGATTCCTGTTTGAGAAACTGACATTTTACAATGCATATCAACAGTTTTGAGTCAAAACTTTTGACAAGCATGGTAACACCAATTTTCAATGAGAGAACTGAATAATAACGCTAACAAAAATGAAATTCCTTTTGTTAATCGGGGGATAAGAGGTGACTGACTTGCCTGAACGTATAACTTAGCTGGGGAATAAATTTCCAGATGGCTCAAATTGTTAAATTTCAGGGAACCCGTGAAGAGGATATCTGCCTAATCACAAAATAGAAAATATATAAAGAGCGTACACCAATGCACAATAAAGCTGATAGTACAGAAATCCCATACTTATTAAATTCACAACAATAATCAAGTATGTAAGAATCATCTAAAGTATTTAGGCATACCAGAATTGAGGTGCCACTTATTTTAAGGATCTTTGCACTTGAAAGCTTTTCGAACAGCTTGGTAAATACTTCGTTCGGGTATTTGGATCCCCCATAGAAGTTAAACCAAACACCTGCTTCAATTAGTGACGGAAAGTTATCGAGGACAAATTCTGCCGGATCTCCTCTGCAGCTGAGGGTCAATAGATTAGGAGCAATAATCTTCACCGTAGACTTTGATGTTTGACTTAAAGAAATGTCCAAGTGTTTCAGTGAGGGATTCATAATGCATAAGCCTTTAGACATGAACCAAACAGCCAAAGTCAACTCTTCAAGGACGGGGCAGTTAGAGAACAAGTTTTGGGTCGAGGATTCATCTGCAAACTTAACAGATGTGAGCCAGAGTATCTTGAGCTTTGGAAAGTAAACTGTACTTGGAATTTTGAACTCAGACATCACATGGCAACCCAAACGCAACCGTGTCAATGAATCACTGGTAAATAATGATTGAGGAATTATATTGAATGCCCTTAAACTTGAATAGGTTAGACCAAATTCTTCAACTCCACGCATCATAATAGCACTGATCCACCTATTAACTCGAGATTCATCAAAAAACGGATTCATCAAAAAAAGATCGAACTTTTTGATACTAGGCTTCTCATGATGAAATAGTACCGTGTCCAAAAAATTCATGAACTGTTGGGTTTTTGATCGTTGTTCTTCATAAGGCCAAATGACATCCTGACAGTTTTCACGAAAATCAAGAGTAGGCGTAGAGTTGGATAAATACTTCCATCTTTTGGATAAAACGCAGGTAGACAAAGCACATTTGATTGGAAGCAAAGAAAGAATGTGATGAATTAGTTCATCAGGTAAATTACTTATCTTATCCTCTCCCACACCTACAGTACTGCTGTTGTGAAAATATTTTAGTTCTTTCTTGTTTTTCAGCACCATCGTTAATTCCAGTTTCCTGATCATTAATTAATTAAATGGGAATCAGTATAAAAGAAGATTTATGCTAACATCATGAACTTCTATCGTGCACACAATTGAATATACAAAAGTGTTCTCATGGTAAAACCTAAGAGTACTTATGGTAACATCTAAGCTAATTAAACAGCCACTGATCACATCATTAACCCTAAAAAATAAAAATCCTTAAAACGAACAAAAATAAATATGACTCCACTAATCAAATCTTAACTATAGCATATTGGCGGAAAGAATAATTTATGTAGAACTTAAGATATCAATGGAAATCAACGAAATACCTGTTTTGCAATCCAAAAATAATAAAATAGCATCAAGACGCGTATGGAAATCTCTGTCTGAGATTTATTATTGTTTGGTAGATGGAGCCATCGTCACTGGAATTGAAAGTAACTTATTGAATAACCTACAAATAAAGTATAAACCCTAAATTTTGTGATATAGCCTCTCAATTTGATAATAGATGTTTTCTTCGTATCCAAGCAAAACTAGAGACGGTGACTAATAAATAAGGGTTTGAGTGAGTAATGGCCTAATGGGGCTAACATACCACATAAGGTTCAATTTGGTTTTTAGGCCCACTCTAGCCCACCCGACCGAATCAACCAGCATTTTCAGTGCTTTTTCTAAAGGGAAAATTAGGCGCAGGCCCAAAAAAATTATATTCTCATTGTCAGGCCCACAATTAATTTTAGATACCGTGACACTCATAATTATTTCCGTGACACCCATAATCATATGAAATTATTAAAAATGTCTGCATGACGGATTATGCATCCGCATGACGAGTTATGCATCAAGGGTATAATTGGCAACTCAACTTGGATATAACATATCTAAAAATCCGCGCCTTGGAATTTTACAAATTTTATATCGTTGGAAATATTTCAAGAGAGCTACGCAACGAGTACAAACAAGAATATCAATTTTTTGTTTTTCACGAAAAAATCGGAGGTGATCATCATTTTAGGCAAAATTTTCGAAAACTTGATACATAACTATTATGCAGCCACCAAAAACGATGCATAACACATTATGCAGATGCATAAAACGTTATGCAACCATATTTTTGTAAGCACTGAATTAAAATATGGTTGCATAATGCTTTATACATCCATTTTCTCGACTGCATAACATGGTATGCAAATATTATTGTAGGTGCATGACAAGTAATGCATCCTTTTTTTTGTTGGTTTTCAATACTAACAAAAAAGTAGCTGCATAACGTGTTACGCTACCATTCTATGGACTACATAACAAGTTATGCAACTGTTATTGTAGGTGCATGACAAGTTATGTAGCCTTTTTTTTTTTTTTTTTTTTTGGTTTCAATATTAACAAAAATGTTGCTGCATAACGTGTTATGCAATCATTTTCGCGACTGCATAACAGGTTATGCAACAAAATTTGTAGATGCATAACAAGTTATGCAACCGTTTTCTGGACTGCATAACAAGTTATGCAACAACTTTTGTAGATGCATAACAGGTTATATATGCAACCATTTTGGTAACTGCATAATAGATTATGCGGCCATTAGAAAAAGAAAACACTTACGAAATGAGAATTATATTTGTCATTCCTAGGCAAAGCTCAAGAAAAATTAAATGAAAAATGGAAGTCAAAGGAAACTTGACATAGAGCCGCGCACATATGTAGCGTTTACCAAAAAAAAAAAAGGAAAACACTTATGAAATGAAAATTATATTTGTCATTTCTAGGCAAAGCTCAAGAAAAATCAAATGAAAAATGAAAGTCAAACAAAACTTGACAAAGACCCGCACTCATTTGTGGCATCCAACTTGGCGTGGAGCTTTTCGCATCAGCATTATCTACAATTGATTCACTAAGAAAGTTGTGAAACAGGAGATTCACTAAGGAACTAACAATTTTTCCCTCTCTGCATAAACAAAAAATACCAAGTTTAAAGTCTTGAGTAAAAACTTAAAGCAACCGAAAAATGCATCAATTCAATTATGACCATACTTGCACAACTAAATATATCAACCATTTCTAGTATGGCAAAATGCCAATAAGAAATAATAAAGTTTGATTTGATTCCTTTTCGAAGAAATCAACTGTATTTTTAGGCATTAGTGAACTAGGAAATTACGCCCCCATCCATATCAGCATCATAAAACTACTACCCGGTTTAACAATTCAAAAGCATGAAGAATTTGTACCAAACATCTAACTATCAGAATAACTGAATTTGTTACCTCATAAACTGGAATTTTGAAAGGCTTTCGTTGAAAAAATAAATATGAAGCTGTTATCTGTCACGATCTATCTCTTTCTTTACATTCCCTTTGCTTGTATTTTAATCCTTACCGACTAATCCAGTCATTAACGACTGTGATGTTCTAAAAACAATACACCAATAATTCAAAGTTAAACCCTTTTAAGCAAGATGAAAAAAAAATGAATCTAGATCTAACAAAAACGAGTATAAAAATCTGAAATCACCTTTAGATTTGTAGAGCTCAATCCCATGAAAATCTCTGGATGTTCTTCATAAATATAATAAATCAACAAAACCACAAATCTAAAACTTAAAAGAGAGAAAACGAAACTGAGATCGAACTAAACCTAGAAATGAAAAGGAAAAATCAATCCGCTCTACGGTACAGAGGTTTCTGATTTGGAAATTCTCGATCATTATCCATCTCGCCTCCTTTGATAAAGAAAAAAAAACAGGATTTTAGAAAAATATGGGTCTAGGAGAAATTTTCTCTTAGAAAATGGGGGCGCGCGTGAAGATTTCCATCTGTGGGTTTGAGGGTGGGAAAAAACTAAAAAATGGGTGTGGTGGTAGTTTTCACTTTTCTAAAGAATATGGTTATGGTGCCGACGAGTTTTAAACTTAGGTCATTAGTAGAATATGGTTATGGTGCCGACGAGTTTTAAACTTAGGTCATTAGTATTATTACTCAATAAATTTACATTGTAGTGATATCTATTGAATCTAATTCCAATGAAACTAGAACTTGGATTCCTAGTAGAGCCATTGAGCATCTGACTAACACGTTGTATGTTTCTCATCTGACTCGTCTAGATCTGACACATATGAATTCAACTTATTTTATTTCAATCCGATTTATTATATCCGTCTCAAAAATAATACAATAGTAGAGTTACATAAATAATTTATTCCAGTCAGATATGTGCCAAATGAGTCAGGTACAAAATGGTACTGGCTCAAGCGATTCAAGTCAGATGTGTGAATCGAATAAGACCTCGCGTCATATCTGAAAAAAACAAAACAAAAAAAAACATACGGCATGATATCTGACACGGCCCGAATCAGATGTCGAGCCGAATTCAAAAGCAAGTCATGTTCAAACAAACACCGTATAACTAAATAATCTAACTCATTTAACAGTACTTGTAGGTCATCATTGATCGGATTTTGAAATAATTCTTACAAACTTACACTAAATTAGATTGAGGCGACATTAACGATAATATTTATAAATTTCATATAAAAAAGTGTGTTTGTACCGATTGTTTCATCATCGTAAGTCATCAATTGGGCGATATTAAACACCAAATTACATGCAAAACCCTTAAATGTGAAACTTAATTAACTAGTAATTTATAAATTTTCTATCTAGAAAATAATTTTTATACCAATAACATGCTGTATTTGAAAACTAATTTATCAACCTTAAACTAAAATATGTTAAATTAAATCAAAGTACGGTTATTTTGGTGTACTTCAATAAATGTTATTCCAAAGTTTGTTGCTGGATAACTCTACTTTTAAATTTTCATTCTAATAAAATCGTTGTTAAATAAATTTTGAGGTAGATTTTATTTACTTTTATACAAGATAATTTGATTTAATAAAATTTTGATTTTTAGCTTGCTATCATATTTTTTTCTAAATCGATTTTGATTGACAAGATATTGTTGTAGATAGCAATCCAGATATAATATTACTATTGCTCCATATTGCAATAATTTAGAATATACTCTCACAAAACTTACAACCAAAACAAAATCAAGGTGATGCTAATAACATCAGAGTAACTGTAGCATTTTTTTTTAATAAAAACTTTTGTTTATGATCTTGATGGAAGAGAAGATTCCTCTTTTTTTATAATCATAAAAAAGAGTCGTTGAAAATACATTAAGCAAAGAATCTCATGATATCCAATGAAAGAAATATTAATGACACGATTTTTGATTATTTATTTTGCACGCTCTCTAACGGGTGTTCACATAAAGCTTTAATATCATCCTTCGATTTAATTTTAGTAATTCCATATCGAGGGATGAGTTTCTTACTATGTTTTATTTTTCGTGTTGACAAAACATAAATTTATAATGGAGGAAAAAAGCAGTTGGAAATGCATTAAATCGAAAATATCATGATATCTAATGCAGATAATATTAATAACACAGTTAATTTGATTGGTTTTATAGTATGTGCACCCACTCTAGAACGTAACGCTTGAATATTATCTTTTGATTTAATTTTAGTAGTTATCTAATTGAAGAAGAGAGTTTTAGTACGTTTTTTAGAAGAGTTGGCTTTTGAATACTTAACCAATCAATTTAAAGTGTTAAAGGAAATTTGTAGTGACCCGACCCTCCACCGACATTGTCTCCACTTCGCCACTGCGATCATTCGACGGTGTGAGGTTTTCAATGGCACCATTGCGCTCATCCAACAGCTTTCTGGGAGGTTACTCACCTCTGGATTACTTCATCCTGAGCACGCCTAACTCCAAAGTTTCTTGCCAACTTTGGAGCCAATTGTGCTGAAAAAGCCTCGATGTTAGCACAGGACAAATCATTACCTATATTCCATTCGGCGAACCCTACCATCCGCATCGGAGTTTTACAGAATTTGTACAAAATACATTTCAATTAGTAGTTTATAAAGTACTCCCGTTTTTTGAAAATTCATAAAATACCCCCACAATCAGTCATTGATTCCGCTAGGGGTCAAAATATTGGTCTTTTCTCGTTCACTAATTCAATATATCATGGGAGACTGAAAATCCCACCAACATGAATTTATATTATATATTTTTTAATCCTAATAAAAAAATTTCCTCTTCACCCAAGAGTTTAAGTACTTTTTAAATTCGTCGAGACCGGTTCAGGATTATTGCATAGTTCTCATGTACATTACATTGTTTCACAAATAGGTTCATCACAACCAGATGTATTGGAGTTTTTTGTTGGTGGAGAATCGACATTTATAATAGTTTTCAGGTTTGCCAAGACAGGTTCAAAATCGCTACATCACTTTCATGTTCGTCGAGCCCAGTTTATGATCTTTGAATCATATACCATCTCACCAAAGAGACAATTTGGTTCAATTCAACCATTCAGGGGTCCTAAGATGTTTTACATGTGAGATAACCGCCACCTAGCACTTATTTGTATGTTAGTTTTTTTTTTTTTTTTTTTCAAAAACTTGATAAAACATATGTGAAAATAGAGATAATTTACAATTAGTGGAAAAAACAAGAATACTTTATAAATTATTGAGTCCAACTATTAAATTAAATGAAATGGGGATTCTTTATAAATTCCTCTTCTTATATTCATATTGGAGACTGAAGAGCAAAATGCAATCAGACCGAAAATGCTTTATATGTACATCTTTTTTACACCATAAAAATACCCCATTTATATGTCGCCACCATACTAGTCTATGTAAGGATTCACCGGGGGTCTTCACGAGTTCACCCACTTCCCAATCAATTGGCACATAAGGGTGTAGAGATGTGAAGAAGAAAACGGTGGATGTGTAACAGCTGTAGGTTTTTTCCATCCATAAAATTCTTCTATAACAGTACCATAAGTGCTAGTAACCCCTCACAGATCCCACAAGATAATGTTTGGGTAATTGTGGTGACTAAAAGGGCACGATTTATATGGGATGATACCAGTCCTAGTAGGGGATAATACCATTTAGCCGATTCAACAATCAGGATCACGTAGGATTTTTTTTCTTATATGAAATTGTATCAGCCGTGTTAATGCTGGTATCATCCCATATAAATCCTTTAAAAGGGAACCTTAAATAATTTGGACTTAGATTTCAATGAAATTACAGTGATCTTGGTTAATTTTCTGAGATTTTTTCATCATGAAACCCACTATTTTGATGTAATTAGTTAGACTACCATCATCATGATCTATTTCAGATGTGACCAAGGAAGTTTTGTTGTCAAAGTCTATAAAATTCGAACATGGACTTTTGGTTTCTTCATCAGAAGAGATTATAACAGAATCATTAGTGAAAGTCATAGGATGAATCTCTTGATCTTGAGTAAGAGGTTTACCTAGGGATTCTATTTTTACATTGAGATCCATATTCTCTTTGGCTAGATCATTTAGTTGAATGTCTTTTTCTCTGATCTCATGTTTAAGAAGATTAGATTCTGTCTTTAATATTAGCATTCGAGTAGACAAAGATCTTATTGGCTTTAGGAGTTTTACCAACTCTTTATCAGAATCTTATTTTTCATCAGGGATAGACTCAGATGTTTTCATAACTCTTGGATCATGGTTTAACGAAGTTGTAACATCTTCAACATGTGAGTACTCATACTCTTGCATGACGTTAACTGAATTAGTCATAGATTCAATTCTTATAGGTTGGATCACACCAAACACAGATGGTTAGATCTTTTTGTGTTTGCCTGGTCTGATACCAATTGAAAAGACGAGGGTACTTATGCAGTTTTTACAAGTGGTAAGAAAGGGATTCGATTCTCGGACTTTTGAAAGGGTCGGTTTTAAGATTATAAGACAAACTACTCGAAAACTAATTAATTTCTTTTAACCAAGGAGAGATAAGCCTAGGGTTTTGGGTTCCACTACTTCTGATGCTTGTAAAATTAACAATTTATTATCTCAAACAATTACTCATAAAATACTCAAAACCATATCGAACCCAATCTCAGGTTTTGGAAGATGAAACGTTTAAAATTAATTATGTGACTCTCGTCGTTACACAAAAAAATAACTTCCTTCGCTTATAAAACATCGGTAGAAACTACCCAAAACAATTAAAATGAAGCATTTATAGAAGAGAAATTATTAGTCATGAACAACACAAATAATTGAGTAATTATTGTCTAAGAAATAAAACATTAAATATTACCCATCAAAAATAGTTTCTTCCTCCACCCTAGCGGAGAAATTACTCCATTATTACAAAAGAGAAATTAAAACAAAGAAATAAAAACTCTCTTGTTTCGCTCAGACTCCGGACCTCCCCTTTTTCTTGTATCCACAGTCTATTTATAGCTTTCAATGGAATCCACTTTCCTTTTTTATTCACCGTTACCACATCATCACCGAATGAGAATACGTACGCCACATGTCAAGACAATGGAAAATCCACCAGTAAGAATTTGCCACGATTCAAATAATATAATTCTCATGCATTTATAATTTTCCTTATTTGGGAATTATTTATTCTTTATTAAATCCAACCATAAAGAATAATATTCTTTCCATACTCTTTATATATTTAATTCCCATCAATTACTCCATGTAGATTTCTTACTTAACACTTTTATTTTCTTCATTAAAAACAAATATCTCCATATATCTTTTTAATATCTTGTAAATGATGTCGACATAATGGGATCCACACTTTCCACACTCCCATATCCAAATAATTGGACAAATGAAATAATTCTCCATCTTCTTCCTTTTGGGCCTAGCCCATTATACTATAAATCACTTCATTTCCTCCATTGTACGAGCGGAATTCCACATTTTAGTCCATTGAGCTTTATTTCCCAAAAACACCTACAAATACACAAAATAGTAAAATAAGTACAAATTTGAGCACAAACAATATATAAAATTGAGACAAATTAGACACATAAATGCGTCTATCAGGTACCCAAATATACCACAATCTTAAATTTTTCCACCTATAAGTCCTCTTACCGAAAGTGATTGTTTATGTACAATACAACGAATCGGTATTCACACTTTGTGTGATCGTCTATGAATACGAGATCGAGACAATACAACAATCAAAGTGTGATTATTTGACAATAGGTTCTGACTTAACCAAACTCTATAGGATCACTATCAAGTAATACGAAGTAGGCATTTGTGTAATTTACTTTAAATTATAATAACAACAATTAGAATTGCGAAAAACAAAAGTAAATGACACATCAAGATTTTGTTAACGAGGAAACTGCAAATGCAGAAAAACCCCGGGACCTAGTTCAGAATTGAATACTCTCAGAAATAAGCCGCTATACAAAATAACGCCAACTTCGTACAGTTGATACCAAACAACTAAACCTATAGTTCACCTAGTTTCTTTAGTATCCCTGCGCTTCCGATATTCGATAAGTGCACGCACTTGAAGAATTCCTTTGGTTCCTATTCCAAACAGTAAAGGAACAAACAAATCATTGGTAACAACTCTGTTCAATCTAGGTGATATGAGTTAGACAAAGGCTCTTCTGTTTAATCCAATAAACTCCTTTGTCAGGTTTAGATCTATCTATCCAACAACTACCAAAGTAGCAGAGTTTAGATTTTCCAATCAAATATAGAGTCTACCAAGATATTATATAGTGATGCCGATCTACGCAACTAATCAATCAAATCTACCAAGGATAAACAGATTATAGTTGGATCCAAGTCGATCAAGTTTTGTGCACACCAAAGATATGAAACCAATAAGAAATCTTCTTTCTCTTCAAATCTTCTTTAATCTTCAATAAACACCTGCACACCACAACTTGAATCTCTTGTGATCAATCACGCACAGAACGAAGCATGTTAACAATGGATTATCACATGACGTCTTTAGATCTACAAACAGTTCTAAAGATCCCGTCGACACTTCGATCTAGTTTGAGTGAATCTTATATCAGAAGACAAGATTCTCAAGAATAAACAAACTAGGTGCAATCAAAGTTCAACAACCGTTATTCAATCAAATCAAATTGAAAACTAATAATACTGCAATTATCTAGTTTTCCACCAACGTTACTCGTAGAGCTTCTTGATCCCACAAAAGTCTTTAAACGAGCGGTGGTAAGAGATTTCTCCTAATTAGGGTAGTTTCCTCTTTGAATAGACGACTCCACCAGTAACAACGCAACAAGGTAGTTTTCCTGGCTATTTGGATAATTTGCTCAAAATGCAAACTTGGGTATTTATAGACCAAGGAAGTTTGGACACCAAGGAATTTTCAAAACCGAAATATTCTTAAGATATGCAATAAATGCCCAAAATCGGTTTTCATAATTCCTGGAAATGCTATGTCCAATATTACTGGAATATCACTAGAAAATCTCTAATTAGTAAATGCACATTACCAATTTTTATTTCCAGAGATATGCATTTAATTGCTGGTAATTAAAAGCATATAAAATTAACAACCTTAATTAAAAGATTCTCAACTTATTTCGGGCCGGGATCTCCTTGAGTTATTAAGGAATATCTTTGAACCATAAAAGATAAGAGTTATTGAACATGTTCAAAGAATATGTCGACATCTTATTTCTTAGTAAATCCTTTTTCATATTTACAATCTTGGAACCGATTATACCACACTTCAAACAGGTTTAGAATTGGTACATCCGACTTCCAAAAACTATGTGATTGATCAAATATCGATTCACTAATCATGGGTTTACGGTTCTACCAAACACAAGGATCGTTTCTACCTTAATATGGTTACTGGTACCGGTTACATCAGTTACGTTAATTACTAGGACAGGTAACCATATTATCATGGTATTACTTGTGATCATTTACACTAGTCACTAGGATCGGTTATACCAATTACAAATATCGATCATGCCATCTAAGGTGATTACTTAGGATCGTTTACACTAATAAAAGTCATACCAATACATAAGTCAAGCACCGTGACTAGTTTTACCAAGATACATAACAAGTTATGATCGGTTCTACTAACTCACACATATTGGTAATCCAAAGATATGTAATGAATAACAATACCAATAAGCCAATGATTTCCCTGTCGATTCATAAAACAAGTTCATGAATGTACTTCTTTTAAACAAATGTAAATAGTGTTTCCTAGGATGAAATCTTCACCTTTACCCATACGCATAATCACAATAGCATTTATCACGATTATGTCGTTGTCTTGTTTATGGAGTGAAAATCGTTTCTGCTAATTTCGGTAATTTCGGTGGGTGAGTGAGAAATTGATTCAAACCCTAAAAAAATGTGTTGCACGTGAACACTTTGTAGATTCGAGATATCGATCTGTACAAGTCCGGCCTAAACCAAGAAATGGCCGTTCCGGACTTTGCTTCGGTCACAAAGTGGAGGAGAAGGTTGATTTGGGGAGGGAAGCAAAGAAAGGTGATGAGGAGAGTAGTATCTCGACTTGTATCAGAAAGTGAAAGCTTAGGAAGCTTGCAATAGATAGAAGCTTTTGGGAGAGCTTGCAAAGTTGCCTTTACGAGAGTGTAAGTGTAGTATATTTCTCCCGACCGAGACTTGTTGTCCTGGGTGGAAATAGGTAAGACCTATTTATACAATTGAGATTGAAACGTACCCTGGCCTCATGAAGGAAGAGAGTAAAGGGTGAAATAATGGGAGGAGGTGGTAATGCATGGTTTAATGGGTGGCGTTTTCACCATTATTTCTCTTTATTTGACCGCTTTATTCCTTTTCACGCTTTCTTAATGTGAGCGTAGTGTACGCTGCATGATGTGACCGCCAAATCAAAACCCTAAAGAAGCATCCCCCAGTTTGTGTCGATGTCTCGAGTGTTGGTTGCATCTTGAGTGCAAGTGGCGCTGCTAGTGGCGCGTGTGGCATGTGCCAATGGAATGTGCGGAATGCCTTGGTGGTAGGTTGCACGGTTTTCAAGTTAGGTTACCAGCGTGTGTGCTTGGCATGTTCAATGGCATGTGCGGAATGCCTTGGTGGTAGGTTGCGGTTTGCAAGTTAGGCTACCAGCGTGTGTGTTCCACATGTGCGGGAATGCCTTGGTGGTAGGTTGCACGGTTTGCAAGTTAGGCTACCCAGCGTGTGTGTTTGGCATGTGCGGAATGCCTTGGTGGTAGGTTGCACGGTTTGCAAGTTAGGCTACCAGCGTGTGTGTTTGGCATGTGCGGAATGCCTTGGTGGTAGGTTGCACGGTTTTGCAAGTTAGGCTACCAGCGTGTGTGTTTGGCATGTGACAATGGCATGTGCGGAATGCCTTGTTGGCCTAGTTGCAAGTCTTGCAAACCTAGGGCGCTATGTTTGGCGTGGGACAAAGGCATAGCGGCTTAGAAATATGGCTTGCGGCACGTGTTGGCATGTGCCAATGGCACGTGCGGCCAGGTTGACCTAGTTGCAAGTCTTGCAAACCTAGGGCGCTATGTTTGGCGTGGGGCCAAAGGCATAGCGGCTTAGAAATATGGCTTGCGGCACGTGTTGGCATGTGCCAATGGCACGTGCGGCCAAGTTGACCTAGTTGCAAGTCTTGCAAACCTAGGGCGCTATGTTTAGGCGTGGGCCAAAGGCATAATGGCTTAGAAATATGGCTTGCGGCACGTGTTGGCAAGTGCCAATGGCACGTGCGGCCATGTTGACCTAGTTGCAAGTCTTGCAAACCTGGGCGCTATGTTTGGCATGGGCCCAAGGCATAGCGGCTTAGAAATATGGCTTGCGGCACGTGTTGGCATGTGCCAATGGCACGTGCGGCCATGTTGACCTAGTTACAAGTGTTGCAAACCTAGGCGCTATGTTTGGCGTGGGCCAAAGGCGTAGTGACTCGGAAATACGGCTTGCGGCACGTGTTGGCATGTGCCAATGGCACGTGCGGCCATGTTCACCTAGTTGCAAGTCTTGCAAACCTAGGGCGCTATGTTTGGCGTGGGCCCAAGGCATATCGGCTCGGAAATATGGCTTGCGGCACGTGTTGGCATGTGCCAATGGCACGTACGGCCATGTTGACCTAGTTGCAAGTCTTGCAAACCTAGGGCGCTATGTTTGGCGTGGGCCAAAGGCATAGCGACTCGGAAATATGGCTTGCGGCATGTGTTGGCATGTGCCAATGGCACTTGCGGCCATGTTGACCTAGTTGCAAGTCTTGCGAACCTAGGGGGCGCTATGTTGGGCGTGGGCCAAAGGCATAGCGGCTTGGAAATATGGCTTGCGACACGTGTTGGCATGTGCCAATGGCGCGTGTATGGCCATGTTGACCTAGTTGCAAGTCTTGCAAACCTAGGGCGCTATGTTTGGCGTGGGCCAAGGCATAGCGGCTTAGAAATATGGCGTTGTCGCCATGGTGCGCAGGGTGCGGCTTGGTTTGGCATGGTTGCCATGGTGCGCAGAGTGCGGCTTGGTTTGGCATGGTTGCCATGGTGCGCAGTATGCGGCTTAGTTTGGCATGGTTGCCATGGTGCGCAGTATGCGGCTTGGTTTGGCATGGTTGCCATGGTGCGTGATATGCGGCTTGGTTTGGCATGGTTTCCATGGTGCGCGGGGTACGGCTTGGTTTGGCATGGTTGCCATGGTGCGAAGAGTGAGGCTTGGTTTGGCATGGTTGCCATGGTGCGCAGTATGCGGCTTAGTTTGGCATGGTTGCCATTGTCTGTGTGATGTGGCTTGGTTTGGCATGGTTGCCATGGTGCGCAGTATGCGGCTTGGTTTGGCATGGTTGCCATGGTGCGCAGTATGCGGCTTGGTTTGGCATGGTTGCCATGGTGCGCAGAGTGCGGCTTGGTTTGGCATGGTTGCCATGGTGCGCAGTATGCGGCTTGGTTTTGGAATTAGGGTTCTGTGTTGAAAACCCTAACTGGGTATTTTGAAAAAATACCCCTATTAATTATTTACACCTGAGTTAAATGCTCTTAGTTAATGTGTTGCGGGTAACACTAGGTCATGGGGTTTTACGATTTTACCCCTTGTCTAAAATCCACCATCAACATTAAGTCCCCATGCTTAGCTCGGAACAGGGGCTTTGTTGCGAGGTAAGCATAAGATGGTGACAAACTATTAACAACAAACCGTAAAGAAAATTGAAGGAGGCTTGTCTCGACCTTTTATAAATAGGATTTCGAATCTTTGCCTCTGGTAGTTTTGCGCAAATCGGAGGTGGCACAACTGGTGGGCCCAGTGCGGCTTGGGCGACGTTGGGAAGTTAGGCGCAATTGGTGGGGCCGATCTAATCTTGGAAACCATGCTTGCAGGCGTGTCTTGGGCGACCATTGGGAGGTCGGTCTAATCTTGAAACCATGCTTGCGGCGTGACTTGGGCGACCATTGGGAGGTCGGTCTAATCTTGGAAACCATGCTTGCGCGGGCGTGACTTGGCGACCATTGGGAGGTTCGCGCTACGAGGTGCGAAGGTCCGATTGCACATGGCGTCGTTCCAACAAATGTTATTGGCCAGGTTAAGAAAATCACTCACCCGTTATGTTTTCTTCTTCTTTGCGCCAGTTGACACACACTTTAATGCTTGACCGTGTAAATGAGGAAAGAATTGCCTTGCGCAGAGATATCCCTGCTGGAGCATGCCGTCAGCTGTTATCGAGCGAGGATGAGCCTGGTCGTTTCCTCCTTCAGCTTCGTGTGCCGACCTTGCCGAGCGTCGCGGTATTTGGAGAGTGCTGATTCAGTGCTCTCTTGTCGCTTGAATACCTTCTGCGAGGTTCATCATTGTTGTGGACCAGATGTAGGTGTCTCTCTCCGATTATCGGAATGTTGGTGGTTTCGTGGTGCGGAAAGAATTCGTAGCCCTTTATACGAGGATATGGAAAAGCGTATGGCCACATTGCCAGCAGATGTTGACGGTGAAGCGTTGTTCATTCAGCCTTTGGTTTCCGTGATGTGACCATCGTCGTCAATGATTGTGGAGATGGAGAATGTGTCCATTACCGTCTTTATGCTGCTAGAGCCGACCCGTTCAAGGTGCGGGAGAGACATGGTGTCTACTCCGCGAGATCTTTGATTTTAGTCGCACTAGTGGTGGCAGCCGCCCTCGATATTGCGATGAGCGATTGTGGCCGGTATTCTCGCTGGTGCGATTCACCCGGCAGCCGATCGTTTCGAAGAAGAGGAAATTTTGGCCCCTGGAGTCTCGGAAGATTGAGGCGTTAACTAACAGAGATTTAGAAGAGTAGAGGCCGAAAGATATCCTTGGCCAGATCAGACAGTGATATTTTGTAGGGATTATAATTTACTGTGGGATTTGAGCTTTTCTGGATTTGCATTATGAAGATTCGAAGGCTCCACTTTCTCTTTTTTTTTCTCTTTTTTTTTTTGAAGAAAATAAAGAGATTCTCGTTAATCCATTGGCTTTGTATTGGAGTTCGATAAGCCCAGTAAGAAAGAAAGTAGAAGCGGAGAAAATGCCCGGATCGTTCACACTTTGATCGTAGCATGTCAGGGGAATGATCAGGCGTAGATACGCTTTTTAGCCATTTTCCAGTGATAAGCTTGTGTCTTAGCTTTCCCCCATCTTCTTTGATGATCTCATGTGTGTCAGCCGTCATATGCTTCCTAGCGGTTGTACGGCCCTTCCCATTTAGGGAGAAAACTTTGGTGCTCGATCGCCTTCTATGGATGCTGGTTGGCGGCTTTTAGCACCGGATCTCCTTCCTTGAAAACCACACTGGTTTCACATGGCTGACGTCCTTAGCTGGAAATCGCCTTGCTCCTGTATTTGCGCATGTTGCTCGTCGAGATCTTTTGGAGTCTAGAGTATCCGGTCCCGCAACCACGGCGCCGGAGTGATCTCTGGCCCAGCTCCACGCTGAGTCCGGCGTCGTTGCATCGAATTACGACGGATGGGATCTTGATTTCTGCAGGGAGGACTGCGTCCGTACCAGACGAGGAGGCAGGGAGTAGCGACCTTGCCGGGGTGGAGCTTTCTAGGAGATGTTCGTACGCCCGTAGAGGCCATTGGCAATTGCTCTCAAGTGCGGTGCTGCTGGATTGGTCATGCACTCCGTCCCCACTTGAGGATCTCGGATCGTAGTCTTGTTGGTACTTTCTGCCTCGCCCATTTCTGAGGATAATAGATGTAGTAGAAGACTTGTTTGGTTATTACCGTACTCAAGTAGTTCCCGTGCTTCGCTGTGTGCGAAAGGTGTCTGCCGTTGTTCTGGATGATGTGCGAGCTTTCCTTTTTGCTTCGTCTGCGGTATGGTGTACTCTCGCTGTGCGAAACAAGCGCCCGTGGCAAGAGACCAAGTAGTCTTCCTTCTCGAGGAGGTGGTGGAAGGACGGTCTCTCTGCGGTATTTCCAGCTTGTCGCTTATCTCCCGAGCGACGGGCCCATTTTGCAACAGTAAAACCCGTGAATCTGTCGCCACGCCTTTTGAAATCCCTCCTTCGGCCCATGTGCTTCTACTAGACCGGTGCATAGGGACATAGACGCGTGGGAAATGCGACCACTTCTCCGTTCAATACCGTTTTTCTGTGCATCGCGGTATGTCAAGTGGACGATTTTGAGATTGTGCAGCCTACCGCCTCTAGTATCATGTGGTAGTCCGGTTCTTTTTCAATTACTTCAAACTTCACGCTGATTGGATTGGGCCTCATCGCTGGCCCAAGTTGATGTAGCCGTATGTGCTAGCTTACGTTCTCAAATCATTATCAGATGTGGCTGTCAGATTTATCTCATTAGGTCGCACCTGGCGCTTTGAGTGTCTTGAGAGTGATGACATTGAAGATGCACCTCGTGTCAATGAGCGCTCTTCTAAACTCCATGTTCTCGATTTAGAGCCGTAACATGAAAGGCCTTGCCAGGACCGTCTTCTACCATCATGTCGTCGTTTCAGGAAACAATATTGTTAGCTGGATCTCTCCTGCCGGGATCCCTGGAGTCCCCCGTGGGTGCAGGTGGAACCAGTGATGCGTTTAGTGCTATTCATTGGAGTACAGAATGTTTTTTATCCGCTGTCCCCCGGGAGAGGCGCAGTCATCTACAAGTTTTCTATCAACATGGTCGCCCCCGGTCTCGCCGTTTCCAAATAGCCGAAGAAATCTCATGATTTGAGCACGCCATTCGGGACATGGTCCCCGTTCTGATCTCCTAGGAGCACGGATCATCATTCACGATACTAAATTGATGAAGTTTAGGCCGGTAATCGCGTCCTTCATTAGGTCCAGTGGTTCAAGCGTGATCTCCCGAACACGACGTCAACCGCCTTGGGACCTCTCCTCCATTGGTGGTGCCGCTTTCATAAATTGAGGAGTTACATGCACTCGTGGCTTGGATCCATATTTGGAGATCGTCGTACACCCACTACGTTTATGCTTAAATTTGCGATGGGAGCTAGAACTTGATGTTGTAATCAAAAGATCAATCCTCTCGCTGTGGTCGCTCAATTGTTTATGGGTGAAAATCGTCATTCGATTTCCAATTTTTGCTGGTGAGTGAGAAATTGATTCAAACCCCAAACAAATGTGGTACCAGACGTGAGTGAATTTTGTATTCGAGAGATCGACCGTACAAGTCCGCCTAAACCAAGAAATGGTCGGTTCCGTACTGTCACAAAGTGGAGGAGAAGGGTTGATTTGGGGAGGGAAGCAAAGAAAGGTGTCGAGGAGAGCAGACTGACCTCACAGACGTAAAGTGAAAGCTAGAAGCTTGCAAGAGATAGAAGCTTTGGGAGAGCTGCAAGTCGCCTTTCGAGAGTGTAAGGTAGTATATTTCTCCGACCGAGATCAGTTGTCCTGTAGCCAGGTGTGACCTATTTATACAAGTCGAGATTGAAACGACCGGCCTCATGAAGGAATATAGTAAAAGGTGAAATATCGGGGAGGAGGTGGTAACCGCATGGTTTAATGGGCGAAACGTTTTTCACCATTATTTCCTCTTTTTTGCAAGTTAGGCTGCAGCGTGTGTGTTTGGCATGTGCGGAATGCCTTAGGTGGTAGGTTGCGGTTTGCAAGTTAGGCTACCGGGCGTGTGTGTTTGGCATGTGCCAATGGCATGTGCGGAATGCCTTGTTGACCTAGTTGCAAGTCTTACAAACCTAGGGGCGCTATGTTTGGCGTGGGCCAAAGGCATAGCGGCTTAGAAATATGGCTTACGGCACGTGTTGGCATGTGCCAATGGCACGTGCGGCGAGTTGACCTAGTTGCAAGTCTTGCAAACCTAGGGCGCTATGTTTGGCGTGGGCCAAGGCATAGCGGCTTAGAAATATGGCCAGGCACGTGTTGGCATGTTCCAATGGCGCGTGCGGCGGAGTTGACCTAGTCGCAAGTCCTGCAAGCCTAGGGCGCTATGTTTGGCGTGGGCCAAGGCATAGCGGCTTAGAAATATGGCTTGTGGCACGTGTTGGCATGTGCCCAATGGCACGTGCGGCCATGTTGACCTGGGCCAAGTCTTGCAAACCTAGGGCGCTATGTTTGGCGTGGGCCCAAGGCATAGCGGCTTAGAAATATGGCTTGCGGCACGTGCGGCCATGTTGACCTAGTTGCAAGTCTTGCAAACCTAGGGCGCTATGTTTGGCGTGGGCCCAAGGCATAGCGGCTTAGAAATATGGCTTGCGGCACGTGTTGGCATGCCCAGTGGCACCGTGCGGCCATGTTGACCTAGGTGCAAGTCTTGCAAACCTAGGGCGCTATGTTTGGCGTGGGCCCAAGGCATAGCGGCTTAGAAATATGGCTTGCGGCACGTGTTGGCATGTGCCAATGGCACGTGCGGCCATGTTAACCTAGTTGCAAGTCTTGCAAACCTAGGGCGCTATGTTTGGCGTGGGCCCAAGGCATAACGGCTTAGATATATGGCTTGCGGCACGTGGTGGCATGTGCCAATGGCACGTGCGGCCATGTTGACCTAGTTGCAAGTCTTGCAAACCTAGGGCGCTATGTTTAGCGTGGGCCAAAGGCATAGCGGCTTAGAAATATGGCTTGCGGCACGTGTTGGCATGTGCCAATGGCACGTGCGGCCATGTTGACCTAGCTGCAAGTCTTGCAAACCTAGGGCGCTATGTTTAGCGTGGGCCAAAGGCATAGAGGCTTAGAAGTATGGCGTTGTTGCCATGGTGCGCAGAGTGCGGCTTGGTTTGGCATGGTTGCCATGGTGCGTAGTATGCGGCTTGGTTTGGCATGGTTGCCATGGTGCGCAGTATGCGGCTTGGTTTGGCATGGTTGCCATGGTGAGCAGTATGCGGATTAGTTTTGCATGGTTGCCGGGTGGTGCGCGAGTGCGGCTTGGTTTGGCATGGTTGCCATGGGCGCGATATGCGGCTTGGTTTGGCATGGTTTCCATGGTGCGCAGAGTGCGGCTTGGTTTGGCATGGTTGCCATGGTGCGCGTATGCGGCTTGGTTTGGCACGGTTGCCATGGTGCGCGAGTGCGGCTTGGTTTGGCATGGTTGCCATGGTGCGTTGTGATGCGGCTTGGTTTGCAGGTTGCCATGGTGCGCAAGCAGATGCGGCTTGGTTTTGGAATTAGGGTTACGTATTTGAAAACCCTAATCTGGTATTTTGAAAAAATACCCTATTAATTATTTACACCCGAGTTAAATGCTCTTAGTTAATGTGTTGCGGGTAACACTAGGTCATGGGGTTTTACGATTTTACCCCTTGTCTAAAAACCACCATCAACATTACTGTTTAAACTGCAGATTCAGGTTCAATTCACATTTTGTGAACAAAAATGGTACAAAGGAAGAAAGAATCCTCCGAAGAAGATCCTACATTAAGCAGGTATTAATCTTTCAATCGTTTGTGATGATATAATGTTAGTGTTCTTTTGTGATATTTGCTTCCGAGTTTTGCTTGTGATGATGTCATGAACTAAATTTGATCTCATGCTATGCTTGTAACATGTGTAACTGACGTCTACACATCCAATTTGCATGTGTAACTTTCGTCTACACATCCAATTTTCATGTGTAACTTTCCTCTACACATCCAATTAGCATGTGTAACTTCCGTCTACACATCCAATTATCATGTGTAACTCGAAGTTACACATCATACAATCATATGAATATGAGTTTCTCTTACAAAGTTGTATTGAAATGCCTTGATCTGTATGTTATACTCATAAACTGTGTTTGTACTTATATTATTCAGATTAAATATGCATGATATTGATAGTAGGTATATATATGATCTTGGATGGCACCAAAAGTATGTAGCTGACATGATATTGATGTAATGGTTGATAAGTTTTATATTAATTAGCTTGCATTTCTGGTTATGTCACTCTTCTTACATTGGTGATGGTGGTTACAGGAGTATTGATTGTGCCGGTGGTAGTGGTGATAGAAGATCTATTGAAAGTGAGATTTGAGTGAAATCAATTGTTGAAAGCGAAGAACGAAGATCAACATTGACTGATTCGCCTATAAAATTTGATTTAAGAGTAATGTTTTGTGTTTTTTTTTTCTTTTTTATCTACATCGAGTGATTATCTTGTCTACATTGAATATTATGCTTAAATTTGTATTTATTATTAATGATCTTGTTCAATTAAGTGCAATTTTTTTCTAGATATTGGTTGTCTTTGTCTTTAACTATAATTTTGTTACTGTTTTATGTGCTGATGCACAACATGTGTAACTTTCTTCTACACATACAATTAGCATGTGTAACTTTCATCTACACATCCATTTAGCATGTGTAACTATTATCTACACACCCAGTAAGCATGTGTAACTTGCATATACACATCCAATTAGCATGTGTAACTTGCATTTACACATCCATATAGCTTATGTACTTGATTCAGGGATTTTCCAAGTCTGAGTTTTTTTAATTAGCATGCGTAACTTACAACTACACATTCAATCAGCAAGTGTGACCTTCATCTACACATCCATATAGCTTGTGTATTTTATTCAGGGTTTTTCTATCACTGAGTTTATTCTTTTCCAATTAGCATGTGTAACTTTCATCTACACGTCCAATTAACATGTGTAACTTGTGTCTACACACCCAGTAAGCATGTGTAACTTGCATCTACACATCCAATTAGCATGTGTATCTCGCAGTTACACATAAATATAGCTTGTTTTATTATGAGTCTGTTTTTTCTTATTCATTACAACGCTCATTTTTAAGTCTTTCACAAAAATAAAAATCATAATATTATCAAGTACAAATGGTATGAACAAAAATTTGAATTTGGGTCACAAATCCAATTACTCGTTCTTGCTATTAAAGAAAAAACAAATTAATGCAAAAAAAAAAATATGAGCAAAAAAGACTTGTGACGCCTGTATAACAAAAGCGAAGATCACCTGCATCTTTAAACCCTAGTAGATTTATTGGAAGTTTCCATGTCCCATGTTCCATGCAACTCACAGCAGCCATGACAACCTAAAAAATACAAATAAAAATATAAAAAATCAAACAAACGCAATTCACTCGGGGGCTTTGCCACCTCGTGAAAAATATATCCTATGGAACAAGCTAAACATAAAATGAACCATTAACATACTCAACATGAGAAATATATCATATGCAGAAATCAATAGATACAATATGTCTTAAAGATACAAATGCTACAATTGTTTACAAATACACATGCAATAGGATATATACATGTGTAAATTGTTAAAAATAAAATAGGATAATATGTGTAACCTCAAGTTACACATACTGTAAAACAAAAAACAGCATCTCTACATCATCAATTTAAAGTTGTTCTTTTGAAACAACATTGTTTCTTCATCCTCTTCTCAGTATCAAACAAAAAAACTCACAACAAATTCACAAAAAAAACAAAAAACAACAGAAAAATACAAATTCCATGCTAAAAATACAATAGGATGTATATGTGTAACCTCAAGTTACACATACTGTAAAACAAAAAATAGCATGTCTACATCATCAATTTGAAGTTGTTCTTCTGAAACAACATTGTTTCTTCATCCTCTTCTCAGTATCAAATAAAAAGCTCACAACAAATTCACAAATTCACAAAAAACAACAGAAAAATACAAATTTCATGCTAAAAATACAATATGATATATATATGTGTAACCTCAAGTTACACATACTGTAAAACAAAAAACAACATGTTTACATCATCAATTTGAAGTTTTTCTTCTGAAACAACATTGTTTCTTCATCCTCTTCTTAGTATCAAACAAAAAACTCACAACAAATACACAAAAAATAACAGAAAAACACAAATTCCATGCTAAAAATACAACAGGATATATATGTGTAACCTCAAGTCACACATACTGTAACAAAAAACAGCGCATGTCTACATCAATTTGAAGTTGTTCTTTTGAAACAAAATTGTTTCTTCATCCTCCTCTCATTATCAACAAAATATAAACAACAAATTCTCGGATCGGACATGCAAGAAAAACAAATAATCAGGTAAAAAAATTGAAAAAAGTTTTATAAATCAAACCAAAATAAGATTCGTACCTATATTTGATGTTTTCCTTCTTTTGAAACATTGTTATTTCTTCTTCCTGTTCTCAATATCAACCAAATCGAAAAAAATCAGTAAGATCCAAATCATAAAAATTGAAATCAAAAATTTAGAAAACAATAGAATTCCTGAGTCATAACTAGATCGAAACACACCTATATTGATTTCTCTCTTTCAAAACCTGTCTTCTTCCTCTTCTCAAACTCAACAAAATCCAAAAAAATAAAAAATCAGTAAAAGATAAAAATCAAAAAATCGAACCTCAATACAAACAACGAACACATAAAAGATAAATTGAAACACACCTATTTGTTGTGTTTCAATGCAACGTCTTCCTCCTTTTCAGATCTGAGAACTAGTGAATCAATTAAACAAATTAAAAAATAATGAGTTTTATTAATTTAAACCTATTTAAGGTGGGCCCTCTACAAGTTTTAATATTGAATAACCTAACAAAAAAATAAAACTGCTAATATTTTAGCCGCTTGTATTTTTTTAATAATAAAAAATAAAGGAAACGGCTGAACATCAGCCTCTTAGACCATGAAATATGCTCACCACGGTCACAAACTTCCTCATTCAGCTAGGTGTTCACTGGTTTGGGCAGTGAATGACTGTTAAAAACACTCATTCCATAGCCCTTGCTCTAAGGTCGGTTCCTGAGGGTTGGCTAGCCCACTCATATGTCATTCCGATGGCCTGGCAAACTGGTTGAGCCATGATGGAAAAATAGTTCCGATCGAGTCTCTACCGAACGATGAATTTTGAACCTCCAACGGGTCATTATCTATACCTATAAAAATGTGAATATCAAACATAAAATTTACACCAAAATTTTTACACAAAAAAATTCTATCTTTTCTTCCAAAATAATTCAAATGGCAAAGTTTGAATCCCAACTAGACTTGGCTACCCAACTTGATTTTTCGGGAGTGGTGCTTGAAGCCATTGTTAGTATGATATGTGACAGTTGTGAAAAAATAGGTAAAAACCAAAGAATTATACAAGTTTTAGATATTAACCAAATCAAACCTCCAACTAAGAAAAAAATAAAGAAAATTTCAAGACAAGGAAAATTTGAAGGCAACGAAGAAGATAAACAATGGAAACTCCATTCGTGAGCGCATTGATTGGAAGTTCGGTGAAATGAAAAAGATACAAGATGAAGCACATTGTCCCTAATTTTTTCTTTAAAGTCTTTTATTGTAATGAATGTCTAATTTATATCTTATTATCTAGATTTATGAAACATACACTAATGTAAATTAAAATTCGAAAACTATATTACTAAACTTAATGAAAGATGCACTAGTTTATATCTTAATAATATCTTAAAGCTAAACTTACATTAATTAAGATTTGAAAATAACTTTAAAATAAAATGCATCATACAACTGTTAATATAAATGCATTATATTTGGGCAGCACTCTCAAAATTTGATAACATATCTTAAAGGTCTTTCAACTATAACAAATTAACATAAGTTAAAGGTGTTAAAAGCCTGGCGTCATTATGGGCTACCCTGAAAGAATTAGGGGTGACATAGAAAGACAAAAAAGGTCACCCAAACCTAAAATTAAGTCATTCCTTATCGGTGATTTTTTGAAATGGCAATTATACCCTCCATAATCGGTAGATAAAACTATAATAGGTAGTTTCCCTCCATAATCGGTAGATGTTAGGATAAACGGAGGGTAATATGTACATATGTAGTTTTAAAATTTTGTTATTTTGAAATAATCTACAATCGGAGGGTATTTATTTACCATGTCTCCCGATTATGAAGTTGCCCCAAAATTGAAATTTGAAAACATCTCAAATTTTTTGAATTTGGGAAATACCATAATCGGTAGACAATACTACAATCGGTAGTTTATCGATATATGTTGGTTTGTGTTACAAAAATTATAATCGGCAGTTAAAATAGTAATTTTTCTACCGATTATGGTAGTTGCCCCAAATTCAGATTTTTCAAAAACCATTGGAATTTTGAGTTTCTCTACTTTCACAATCGGTAGTTTCGTGATGTTTTTTATCTACCGATTATGCAATCGGTAGTCTGGCGATGTTCATTTATCTACCGATTGTGGTAGTTGCGCTAAATTCGAAATTTTCAAAAACCAATGGAATTTTGAACTCTATTTGCACAATCGGTAGTTTCTTGATGTTTTTTATCTACCGACTATTCAATCGGTAGTCTGGCGATGTTCATTTATCTACCGATTGTGATAGTTGCCCTAAATTCGAAATTTTCAAAAACCAATGGAATTTTGAGTTTCTCTACTTTCACAATCGGTAGTTTCGTGATATTTATTTTCTACCGATTGTACAATCGGTAGTCTGGTGATGTTCATTTATCTACCGATTGTGGTAGTTGTCCCAAATTCGAAAATTTCAAAAACCAATGGAATTATGAATTTCTCTATTTGCACAATCGGTAGTTTCGTGATGTTTATTATATCTATCGTGATATTATTTATCTACCGAGTGTGGTAGTAGTCCCAAATTCAAAATTTTGAAAACCAATGGAATTTTAGATTTCTCAAAGAAGAGAAGAACATAGTCACAATCGGTAGATAAAAAAAAATACCAAACTACCGATTATGAAGGAATATATAAGTATTTTCATCCTATTTTGTCTTATTCAGTCGCCCCTAATTCTTCCAGGGTCGCCCCTAATGACGCCAGGCTTAAAAGCTCTGCACATAACATCAGGCATTACTATCGTACAATCTCAGGAATCCTTAGAGCTTTGCCATACTAATGATGGATGAGTATGTTGGAATATTTTCAAGTGCGCAAGTTAGTAAAATCTCTTTATGGCTTGAAGCAAGCTCCCATGCAATGGCATGAGAAGTTTGACAAAGTGGTTTTGTCATATGGTTTTGTGGTGAATGATGTGGATAAATGTATCTATAGTAAGCATGATAGTTCTGGATGTGTAATTCTCTGGTTGTATGTTGATGATATGCTTATTTTTGGATCTGACATATCTGTTATGGAAGAAACAAAGAAGTTTCTTAGCTCTAACTTTGATATGAAGGATTTAGGAGAGGCTGATGTAATCTTGGGAATTAAGATCCTAAGAAAGGGAAATGAGTTGGCTTTAACCCAATCTCATTATATTGAGAAATTTCTCAAGAAGTATGGTCACTTTGATGACAATCCAGTGCCTACTCCTTTAGACCATACTATCAAGTTAAAGAAGAACACCGGACGTACTCATGCACAACTTGAGTATTCCAGTGTCATTGGAAGTCTTATGTATGCTATGCATTGCACAAGACCGGACATAGCCCAAGCCGTGGGGGTGTTATGTCGTTTCTCAAGTAATCCAGGATATGAACATTGGAAAGCAGTTTCAAGAGTTATGGCTTACTTGAAAGGTACAATGAATTTTGGCTTGCATTACCAAGGCTATCCCGCTGCTTTGGAAGGGTACATCGATGCTAAGCTAATGTAACGATGTAGAGGCCAAGTCCAAATCAACGTCCGGATGGATCTTTACATTGGGGGTGATCTTTGTGTCTTGGAGTTCCAAGAAGTAGACTTGTATTTCTTATTCAACAATGTTGTCGGAATTAATAGCCTTAACGGATGCATGTAAGGAGCGAGAATGGCTTAGGAACCTACTTATGGAAATTTCATTTTGGAAGAAGCCAACTCGGCGGTCTTGATTAATTATGATAATCAAGCTACCATCTATAATGTCTCAAATAAGACTTATAATGGAAAGTCAAGACATGCAAGTCTTAGACATCAAATGGTTAGGCAACTACTCAAGAGGGGAGTGGTTACGGTTAACTTTATTGAATCAAAGAGGAATTTGGCAGACCCATTTACGAAGAGTCTACCAAGTTCGGTGGTTTCAATAAAAAGTAAAGAAATGGGACTATGGTCTGTGAAAGAAGTTTGATCTCCCATAGCAGAACCCCAACCTATGTTTTGAAAAAGATAAACAAGGTTCAATGTGGTACCAACAAGTTATGGATGTAGATTATGGAGCACTAATATAAAACTTCCCATTTCTAATTAGTCTTTGGGTTACTGCAAGAAAATAGGATGGATGTAAATCCTTAATGAGTCTGTGATTAGTAAAAGGTGTATCGAGAAACACCTTCGAGACTTACCTATATGAGTATGGAAATCGGTAGTTTCCTAAGAGAAGAAGACCGTTCTCTAAAGAAGACTCATGAATAAGGATATAAGCACATGGCCATTAACGTGCTTGGCTACTCTGGAACACATGATTTATGAAATCAATATGTGTGGAGACTCAGGTTTTATCATAAGGGATACTTGGTTCAAGACTGGTTCACCATAGAATCTCGATAAGGCTTTGAGTTTCTTACACTAAGTGAAGGTTCAAATCCAAAAGATACCTATCATTTATGTGTTGATTTCAACGATGATGCTTAGTCTCAATTGTGCTTGAACTACGTTGGCTTGATCCCACTCGGGACGTGGCGGACACTTGATGATGCGGTCACTCACGATTTAAAAGTTTTTAACTTTGTTTTATGGTTTTTGAAAATAGGGGGAGAATGTTGGAATATTTTCAACTGGTTTATGGTTTTTTGGTGGTACGTAACTGTTTCGGCCGTTACAAACATATCCATAATATTCAAATCCAACAGACGCCATTGATGTCTGATGATGAAGAGACTCATCGTTTCAGAGAAACCTGTTGGTAAAAAACATGTCTATTCCCAACGAGATCACGAAAACCTCCATAAATAGCATCTCCCAAAACTCGTTTAAGACATCTAACAAAAAACCCTTCTCTGCTTTTCTCTCTTTTCTAAAGCATTATCAGAAATTTTGTTTACATGTTTTCTTGATTGGATCAAGGGGTACAAACCTTGAATTCAATTTCTGTTGTAGGGCTTTCATTGTATCCTGAAGGCATTATTTCACATACTTGTTTAAATCGCCAATTTATTGGGAGGGTAGAAATAATTGTCTAAAAGAAATCGTATGAGCCTTGAAAGCTTTTGAGTACAACAATCTCTTTTGTGTTTATTTCATCTTCTATTGCAACCCAGTTTTTCCAACAGAGTTCGACCTTACTGGTAGGACTAGATCTTTCAACTCATCATCATTCGTCTTTGAAAAGTAAAGGTCCACCATTTCATCAGTAACAAGCTCTAACCTGGAAGGCTGCCAATGAAACATAAACATAATATATATATATATATATATATATATAACCGTACCTATGGAAAAGCTAGAACATCAACCTCACACAAGAATTTACAGAAATATTGACATCTAACGACTAAAGAGAAAATGCGAGAACATCCACCCTTAGAGTTCGGTCTTTACGCAAAATTTAGCTCGATAACCCTGCAATATTGAAAGTTTTGTGCTTAGAAAGTTGGAATATAATTTTGGCAGGAATGTGATACTAATAATTAATTAGTGCAAACATGGTTTAGAGACCTCAAACATGTCGTGGCTAACTTCTTTCGGCAAGGCATGGCATACAACTTTATATTCTCGGGCAAGGCACTGATCGAGACCAATAGTGAAAAATACTATAACCACCCTACTATATGGGTTCAATATATAGAAGCCCCACAAAATGGATCCTTCACTATCAACTCCATTCTTCCACATTTTGATATTTCAAGGCCCAAAACTTTTATTTTTGGGGCCAGATTTTGAATTATCCCGGATAGCTGATGTCATCAATTTTTTAATAAATATTTTAATTCCAAAAATAACCTCCGGTATTTATAGAAGTTTTATAATGAAATAGAAACAAAAATCAAATCAGATTTGTGTGGTTCTTCCTTTAGTCTTCAATACAGCGAAATCAAATAGGTGTGTTTCAGCAAATTAAACTAATCTCCGGTATGAAGCTGCAAAGATAATTTGATTTCATTCGCGAAAAATCGCCGGAGAGAAGAGAAGAAGGAGTAGAGAGCTATCCCTATGAGGCATATTTTCAACCGCTCAAGATTTTTTTTTTCCAAACAGCTGATTTTCAGCCTCTTAGTGAAGACTGTCGACCACTCACTCGTTCCACTGAGTGTGTGAGTAATTTTGGGAGAAAGTGGGGAGGTTCACTACCCATTGTGGCACCTAATTTTCTCAAATCCAGTGAGACTCATTCACCTTGAATGAGAAATCTCACTCCATAGCCCTTGCTCTTAGAGTTATTCTTAGCTCTAAACCTTTTCCAAGGGAAGCTCATGAGATACCACCTTACTAGAGGGAATTTTTTATATGTTACAGGGAGAATCCAAACGCAGGATCTTCAAAATCACATTTTTATAGCAATGGAGAATGAGCAGTTGGAGGTTCAAAATCCATTGTTCGATAGAGACTCGATCGGTTAAATATTTTTCCATAATGGCTAGTCCAGTTTTTCAGGCCACTGGCATGACAGATGAGTGGGTTAGCCAACCCCCAGGAACCTTCCTTAGAGCTAGACTGAGCTCAGGACCTTTTCCAAAGGAATGTCATGAAATACCACCTTATTAGAGCAAAGTTTCTGTTAGAAAGTGAATCCAAAGGCAGGACTCCCTACTGAGCCGATCGATGATTCAGTGAATCGAGTCAGCCTCTGACATAGTATCCAACGACTGAAATTAATCCACAAACCGGACAATAAGGACAACCAAGATTACCTCCGGCCTCTCGAATTACGATATACAATTTCAAAAAAACTAAAAAAAAATACCCTAATAGATTATATTTGGAATCTAACCATGAATTCTCTTCCCAAACGCTAAAGGAATAAGGTTAACCCTTGATAAGATTAACACACAAACATACTAAAACAAGTAAAGAAGATTGGAATCAAGCCATATTATTTATCTTGAAGGTTCATACACAAAGATAGTATCACTCAAAATATACAAACCCTAATTTTTTTCTCTCTTTATTCTCTCTTGATATTACATAGACTAGAGAAAACCTCATTACCCTTTACAATGACTTCTTTCTCCTTGTATATGCCTTTTTCATAGTGGATAGCAACTAATAAAGTAATTTCTTCTCTTACAAACTCGGCTAAATCTTCTCTCCGATGTCTCTTTATCGTATTGGTCTTAGTCAACGATCTTCTCGTGCAGATATGTGTTTATCGCTCTTACTTAATCCGATGAGTTATCGCTATGATATCTGGTGATTTTACCAAATTCCTTCTTTATGGTATGTCTCTTATCGTTTAGGTCTATCGCTGCCTTGTTGTCGGGAAACTTTCTATTTGTCGTTTTCACTACTTTCTAAAACACGGCGAGGCGATATTTCATACCTACATTCTTCCGCTTCTCGTACTGGTCTTCTTAAGGAAGGATAGTGAGAGAATTTCACGTTTTCTAGCCATGTCTCACGTCTCCTCCAACTTAAATGCTCCTACCCGCTTTCTCACCGCCATAAATACTTATTGATTCAAATACTAATAGTTTTTATCATAAGCTTTCTTATAGTTTGTCATTCTTCTTCTATTTTATTTATCACTTCCTTTCATATCAGAGTTTTCATGGCTGATCAATGGATATCTTCTTCTAGTAGCAAACGCCTCATATTATCCCGGGTGAGAACACTTTCATATGGTTTTTCCCCTCTTTTGTCGATCAAGGAAAATTCCGAGGAGTCTGATTTCGAAATCAAAAGAGGCAAGAAATATCTTAATTTTCTAAACAATATTGTTACCTTTATTTCTTAACTACAAAAAAATTTCGGATTAGAAATAGAACTGTGTCGTTACAAAAACGGGTTGTAACGGCTCTTGCCTGTTACAAAAAGGGGTGTTACATTTTTTTTTGTAACGACGATGGAGCCGATTCATTGTGCGGGTTGTAAAGGCGTCAATAACAGCTGACGGCTATTACGAAGTGACATGTGGTAACATCTGAGGGCCATTACGAATTTTTTTGTAACAACATCGTCGTAACATCTTGGAGCCGTTACTATGTGGCAGGTTAGTAACATGCCGGAGCTGTTACTACGTGGCAAGTTGAAACAGCTCGGAGCCGTTACGAACTATTTTGTAACAGCAAAAAAATTACTCCCAGTCAACCTTGACCAATTTTGACCAGGTCAAGGATGACTGGCAGTTCATTTTCTTCCGGAAATAAGCCGGAATTCCAAATACCCTGCATATACCTTCCAATCCATTCATCATCCACATTAAACGATAATTTCTTCAATTAATTCATTTCACACATTCAATCCATTCATATCATGTTCATATAAAAAAAAAAAAAACTGAAATTTTCCTAAGTACCAATTTTTTTTTTTGTTAAGTATCAAATTTCCAAGGGAATACATAGAAACTTACTATCTACATAGAACTTATAAGATAGAAACTTACTAATTGTCTACATACAACTTACAAAACTTTAATCTGCTAAGGGACCTTATAACTGCTTTGTTCTCCAGCCTTTCCAATCAAAAATATCATCATTCAAAAAACCTGCGAACACAAAAACTGTATACTTAGATGTTGGGAGTAAGCAAAAACTTTTCTGCTTATTCAAAAATTTTCTGCTTATTCAAGAAGCGAGGTGTATAGTAGTTTAGGCTAGATAACAACATAGACGAGAATTACATTGCTTCTGACGAACTAACTGAAAATCTAAGAATATTTATAAAATGAAACATCAAACTCAAAATCCATTAGCATCATCTAGAATGCATGTTAACATCAGTAACTCAGAGAAATCGATACCAAACCATCAAATTTAAAAACACAATTTCTGGCTTACAAACTTATAAGGTCTAATATGCTTTATAGGAAGGACAGTGGTGTTCAAATAAGATGTAATGTACTTGTCCCAGTGATATTAATAGACAAATCCCATATAAAAAAATCTCTTGAAAATTTTACCATTAAGCACTTCACCCCCCTTGAAGATGTAAAGCCTCCATCTTACATATGGTATGTAAGCATCCGAAGGTTCAGCAAAGAGGAGTGTCACACCTGAAAGAAGAAGCTTTGATTAACTGAACATTTAAACTCATAAAGAATGCTGGTTTTCATATTGTTTTTGTGACTTGAAGAAGAAAAATAGAGACTAAGAATGACCACCGCAAATGTAATTACATCTACAACATCACCATTAAAATTGAATAAGAAAGAAATAAAGGAGTAACATATAAATTAGAGAAATATCTTACCTTTTACACAATTAGTTTCTTCAACAAGCTTCCCAGATAGATCAAATGAAGGCTTTTGTTGTAATCGAAAAAATTTGTGTAAGGTCACAAAGACTGAAAGCTTCCTAACTCATCTTCCAGAAAACATCAAACCCAAATGACTTCATCCAACCTCAAAAATACTTCCTTTATCTTCAATAAATTCATTATACCGGTAAAATAAAAAATATTAATAGATTTTAGAAACAAACTAGCCACTCCACTCAATAAAATCACAATGAATTAGAAGTATTCATTTAGGTCACTTTTATATTCACAAGAATCATGCTTATCACATAAATTCAGGGTAATACATTTGGCACTACAAATTGACACATGACAACATGGAGAAAGTATTACCTTTTCCAAGGCTTCTTCAGCGGCCTTCATCTTGGCGACTGAAATATCACCCTTATTCCCGTGCAAGAAAAAGAGCTTATCAGCTATATTTTCCTGCAAACATGTCCACATACTTCTTGCTTATTTTAGTTAAATAGAAAACAAAATACCGTAAGGTTGGTCCAACTATGCATTACAAACAAAGAGCCTCTTGAAGACAAAACTTTCACAATCAAGTTACATAATGCCATTTTACAAGATCTCGAGGATATATATATATATATATATATATATATATATATATATATATATATATATATAAGCAGCATTTTATAGTCATTAAGAAGTGATATTGTTGATGGAAGAGAAACTTACCCCGATGGTCTTCTCCTACTAAGTTAGGTAACTGAAACAGGATAAAGCGATAATAAGTTATCATTAGGTCATAGTTCAAGCATCAAAGTAACGAAAGAACTCAAGCAACATTGTTATGATTTAACAAAATTAAGCGGATCATTAGTTGAAAGTATTAAAATAAAGAACTTGAATAAAAGTCTATTATGTGGAATTATGTGCCGACTCAAGCTTTAGATATTACGCCTATGTAGAACAAGAACCAAACGAGGGTTGGGTCATGCGGGGAAAGCAATTCAGTGAAAATATCAAAAGGTTAACAACCACCATAACTCAGCCATCAGTAACATAACTGCACCACTCTTTAACATCTATATGAGCTCAAACTGCATCACCAGAACCAAGCACCCATTTCAGCTATGTCCTTCCATCCTTCCTGTAATTTCAGTTCACCACCTAACTCAGCTGCAAATCCTGAACACAGAAAACCCTAGTTCCTAAATTGGGATAAAACTAAGAGTAAACCCTAGTTCCTGTGAAATCCAAAAAAAAGAGCTCTAAACATCCATTCATACTTCAATCAAGAACAAACCCCTCAAAGATTATTCAATTTATAAATCAATTACACATAATTCAGAGTTAATTTAAGACCTAAATCAACTTATCATTTATGCTGAATTGAATCAACACTTGATTTAACAGCACCACCATGATTCACCGGGGTTATCAAAAGATCCATTATCTTCTCATGATTTCTTCACCTCGAGAATAATAACAAGAAATCAAAAAAGGTCAAAAATGAACGGAGCTGAAAGATAAGAGGATTACTCGTTTAAGATCCAAAGGAGTTTTAAGAGAAAACTGGAGTTGGAACTGGGTACCAAACATTCACCCATTCACCACCAACACCAGCTCACAATTTAATCCGACTTCAACCCTTTTTCCAATTCTTCCTTCCTGCACTTTTTCTAAACATTCATCTTCAACAACAACCTTCAACCTGTTCAACCTATTTCAATCTTATAATATCTCTCCACTGTTCACACCATCAGCACCACGATAACCATAATTTCAAATCCTCAACTTCATTTCACAATCCACAAACCGAAAACCTTATCTGAATCAAACCCATCTTCAATTTCAGATCCATTCATACCTCATCCGAATCTTCTCGTTCTTCGACTGAAACCCTAGGTTTCTTCTTAACTAATATGAAAAAATTCTCATTCTAAGAAGAATGAAAACAAAGAACAGAAGAAGAATAAGAGAAATGAGATTCTCTTTGATCTTGTTTTTTTCAGGATTTTGAGTATCTGTATCTTCTTACTGTGTAAAAAGATCAAGAGAGAGGAAGAGGGACGAAGAGGTGGAGATAAACAAATAGAGAAAGAGATGAAAAAAATATGAAGTAGGAATAAAGGAATACAATCTAGGGTTTTGTTATTGAGATGCATCTTGAGACTAAAATGAAGGGTAGAGATATTACCTTAGGCATATACGGTGTAGATGAAAAAAATACCATGCATGTGAGTGGCACATGCACATACTCAAGGTGTTACGACCCAAGTGTGAACAAGCGTGTGAGTGGCACGCCTATAAAAAATTTAGTAACGGCTTGTCCCTGTTACGAATTGTTCAAAATTTAGTAACGGCTTCAGTCTGTTACGAATCTTTTGTAACGACCATTTGTAACGTGAAATTTGTAACGGCCTCAAAGCCATTACGAATTCCTGTTATTATTCCGTGAATTTGGTGTAGTGGTTTATCTTGTTTTGATTTTGAAGGAGGAGTAGGAAGATTCTACTATTTCGGCCAAGGTCAAGATATCCCGGCATGTCAAATCAGAACCTCTGCGCGTTCCCCAGTTCGCTCGTCTCCAGGAAGGTGGATATCATGACTCTACTTGTGGTATATCGCGCGAGAATAATACAGATGAAAATTCCGACGGTCATGCGACAACCTTTACCCGAGCGGAACCTTCTGCTATAGATAAGGGGTCTTTTCCTTTGATTTTACACGATGATCCTCATGTTGATATTAATTTTTGGTTTAGGTTTTTCCAGACAGCTGGTTCCTCTTCCTCCGATACATATTTAGATAGAATTTTTACTTCCATGAGGTTGCCCATTCTTTAAGCTACATGTAGCAAGGGGGATTCAAAGTTATGGTAGGGAAACTCACATGTTGTTACTTTTTGTGTTTTTACATCGTTTATTGATTTCTTATTTCCTTCCACAGGATAGAAGGCGTCGTATTGCGCTCCTGTAAGGATGCCTTAATTCAGAGCGAGAATTGGAACATATCTTATCCGTTATTGCTGATCTTAAAGAAAATATTTCCTAGGAAGTACGAGTGTTGATTATCTGCGAGAAAGGATGTGCGATCTTGCTAGCAATTTTATCCGCCATGTCTTTTTGTTGATATTTAATAATTCTCGCGTTCCACCCTTTGATCTTCTTGGTATTTGCGATGTAAGGTCTCAACAAAAGTTTATCGGCATAATTGATGGAGCTTTAATCCGTTATTGATAAAAATACGGACTTGAGGCGTCATCTGAACTACGGGAAAAACAGTAATCAACAACCCCAAAAATCAGTTGTCGTACATGTACGACAACGTTTCTCCATAGTTTGCATAAAGGGGAGGGGAGGGGGGGAGGGTTGTAGAAAGTCCTCAAATCTATACAACTCTTTAGATAGGGTTGTAAACATAGTTGTAGTTTAGTTTTGTACAATATTTTTGTCAGTTGTCAAAGTTGTTCAAAATTTGCTCTTAGTGCCTAACACGAATCTTAGCTGGGTTGTGAAAATAACTCCTACACTACACTTGTTTGTGTTGTAGAACATTCGTCACAACTATGGGTACAGTTGTATGTCAGTTCTTGGACAACTATGGGAAGAGTTGTATGACAACTCCTTGACAACTTTTGTTTGAGTTGCAAGTCACTTCTTTGGCAACTTTTCATAGGAGTTGTGGTTATTTTTCATTTGTGAAAAAAAAAAATGAAATTGGCCACACCATTCTAAAAATACCAGTATTCATTCAAATGTAAACCACCAATGTTACATCATTTAAATAGTTAACTATAGAGAAAACCATAGAGAAACTAGATGTCTACAAATTATTTAGTTACTTACATGAAAAACGAGAGATTGATATCATAAACTTGACAAACTAAGAATCCTGGACTTCACTATATATGCACTCAAAGACTTGAGCATACACCTGAACACTGCAGTTGAATTCTCTCTCTCAGCCAGTCCGGCTAAGTCATCTATAGATGCACCTATTGAACCAACAACAACACCACCAAACTCCATCTAAGCTGCAACAAACACCATCTCAGCCTTGCAATCTCCTATGACTTCAATGCAACCAACATGGCACCAATTCCAATTGCAATCCCATCTAACTATAGTCACAATACTTCTTTATCTAACAATTTGCACTAGCCATTTATGCATAAGAAAAAGCATAGATTTTGATTGCACATATCTGCTTGCATACCTTGTCAACAGTATATTTCAGTTGTGTAGATGATCATGAATCAGTTTGAAAATTTTCCACGAGCAATGATTGTTCAACAATCTCTTTATAGAATAACTAACTGTAATGTTCAAAGAACTTAACTTTATGAGCCATGAACACTGCTAGTAACTACTCTTACAGTAAGAGAAAAATAGTGCATGTTTCAACGGAAAGCAGCAGAAAGTCATGCAACCTGACAGATTTACGTAATCATACTTAAAATAAGAAGAGTGAAAATATGTAGACTATTATTGAGTCACGAGGAAATTATATTCACGCAATCTATTTGCATATAAAACCAATACAATTAGGTTTCCATCTCTAGCACACCAGTAATCCGATAGAGTAGTCTTTTATGCCTCAACTCCAACCCAGATGCTTGTTCCTGAAAAACACATAACTAAATTCATGATTGTACCTATACATTCCAGAATTAGAACATTAGGAATTGAATTCCTTACAGAACTATCAAACAAAAAGAAACAACAATATAAGTTCTTTCTTACCACAGTACTATCCTTACTGAGGATAAACACAACCGTGTACATTCAACTCAAGCAATCTACCAACATCTACATGTTGGATATATGATTGTATAACTAGATGAATCAAAAAAAATTATTTTAATGGCATCTGTATTTAACGGATTAAACAGATTTCTATGGAATTGTCAAAAACTAAAAATGAAACAATCAAAATCTAAAGCGATCTAATAGATATGTAAAGAGTTGAACTTCTATCATCCACATACATAGATTCAAAATCAGAAACTTCACTTAAAAGAAAAAGTCAAAAGAAATCAAATAGAGGCATCAGCTCTTCCTATTCAACTGAAAATCAGAAAACCCAATCCTTAGATTCAGTATACTCAGTTCAAGTCGTAAGTATTCATCATCTGCCACAATTTCAAAACAAAGAAGAAGAAAAACAAAAACAATATTTACCACTGTAGAGTAAAGAACCCCATCTTGTAAATATCTAAGATGTTGTTAGATACCATTCCAAATCTTACTCAGCTGATAAGTTAAGAAAAGCAATAATCAAAATCATTTGAAATTGATTACTAAAACATAAATAAAGCAAAAAAAAAAAAAAGACATATAATTTATAAGTTCAGACCTGTAGTTTTTCAGATCTATGAGTCCAATATTTTATGGCTTATCTTAATGATTCAGCCAACCCAAAAACAAAATTACTACTACATAACTATCCATTCATAACCAAATCTATACTCATCTTCACAGCAATCTTCAAAAACAAAACCCACATCATTATTACGAATAACAAAAAATCAAATCAATAAGCCAAAAAATCAAATCAATTAGCCAAATCAGGGCTAATCTCATGCTTCTGTTAATCTCGAGCAATTACCCTGTCCAGATTTCATATTGAACTAGACCTAATTTCGAGTCACATAAAACCCCACAAATTCATTGTTGTTGCTGTTGTAGAATAATCACCGAAATTCCCTTGAATCTCCATCTTATTATTGGCAGCACAGCTTGAAGAAGAACTGAAGTTTAAATCCCCTGATCATTGATAAGATCAGCACTTGTTGATGTTGTTGCAGTTAACGTCATCTTATCCTTGCTCTTCTCTTATTCTTGTCTGAATCCAATCCCTACACTTCAATAAATCGAACCCCTAATCTCTGTTGATTGTTACCCAGATCAGTGATGGGGTTGATTAGAATTTGGTTCAGTTTTGGATTTAATGAGACTTTTATGGATGAGAGAAAGGGAGAGTTAACGAGAGAGATTGAGAGAAGATGATGAAGAAGAGGGATCGATAGAAGAAGAGGAACCGAGATAAGAATAGCGGTGGTGATGAGCACCGATGGTGGTGATCGAGAGAAGAAGAGTAATCGAGAGAGGAATCTAGAAAAAAACAGATAAGAGTTCGAGTGGTTGAGGATGGTTTGGTGAATGAAAATTATGGACGGACAAGATTTCGTTTGATCCACTCATACGGATTAGAGAAGAATCTGTGATTGAGATTGTATTTGTGATGCTCATGCACAGTCGAGAAGCATGTGTGTTTCTCTTTTTGCTAATACGAACTCATATATTCGGTTTATTATCAACCTTCGACATGAAAAAAAAAATCCAAAAAAAATATTAATAAATCTAGGACATTGTTATCGACATTCTGATATAAAAAAATCCAAAAAATGTATATATAAGAATGAAGCTGGAAAAATAAGAAGTGACTTCGATAATTGGTGTGTTTCTTTGTGCTTTTGTGCTTTCTCTTCGTGCTTCCGTTTTGAATTTCGACTAGTCACATAGGTCACGAAGTAATTTCTACTATTCATCCAGGTCATGAAGTAGCTTTAGTTCACACTTGTAAATTCAAGAAGCATAAAAACTATGAACCAATAAGCTCTGGGAGGGTTTAGACTTCAAACTTAGCATGATACATCAACGAATAATGGCATACAAACTATGAACCAAGAAGCTCCGGGAGGGTTCTATCTTCAAACCTAGAAGGATACATCACCGAAATCGATAAATATGAATCTGAGTGTCGATTCGAACTTCAAATGTGGTATAATGGCATACAAACTATGAACCAAGAAGCTCCGGGAGGGTTCTGTCTTCAAACCTATAAGGATACATCACCGAAATCGATATATATGAAACTTAGGTGTTGATTCGAACTTCAAATGTGGTATAACGACATACAAACTATGAACCGATAAGCTCTGGGAAGGTTCAGACTTCAAACTTAGCATGACACATCATTGAAATCGATAAATATGAAGCTCGGTATCGATTCGAACTTCAAATGTGGTATAATTTCATACAAACTATGAACCAAGAAGCTCCGAGAGGGTTCTATCTTCAAACCTAGAAGGATACATCACCGAAATCGATAAATATGAATCTCAGTGTCGATTCGAACTTCAAATGTGGTATAATGGCGTACAAACTATGAACCAAGAAGCTCCGGGAGGGTTCTGTCTTCAAACCTAGATGGGTACATCACCGAAATCGATATATATGAAACTTAGGTGTTGATTCGAACTCAAAATGTGGTATAACGACATAAAAACTATGAACCGAGAAGCTCCGGGAAGGTTCAGACTTCAAGCTTAGCATGACACATCATTGAAATCGATAAATATGAAGCTCAGTGTCGATTCGAACTTCAAATGTGGTATAATGGCATACAAACTATGAACAAAGAAGCTCCGGGAGGGTTCTATCTTCAAACCTAGAAGGATACATCACTGAAATCGATATATATGAAACTTAGGTGTTGATTCAAACTTCAAATGTGGTATAACGACATACAAACTATGAACCGGGAAGCTCCAGGAAGGTTCAGACTTCAAACTTAGCATGACACATCATTGAAATCGATAAATATGAAGCTCAGTGTCGTTTCGAACTTCAAATATGGTATAACAATATACAAACTATGAACCAACAAGAAGCTTCGGGGGGGTTCTGACTTCAAACCTAGCATGATACATTATCGAAATCAATAAATATGAATTTCGATGTCGATTCAAACTTCAAATGTGGTATAACGACATACATACTATGAACCATTCATAGGTGAGATTCCATGGAATATTCTCTAAAACCTTAAACAAGCCCTTTTCTAGCTAATACGGGAAAGAAAGTGGCTCTGAGCTCGAAACCTGGCCGGGGGTTGACTACTATAAGTCGGAAACTTCGTTAGATTAATGAATCTAACCATTCATAGGTAAGATTCCATGGAATATTCTCCGAAACCTTAAACAAACCTTTTTCTGGCGACTACGAGAAAGTGGCTCCGAGCTCGAAACATCGCCGGGAGTTGACTATTATATATAAGTCGGAAAATTCGTTAGAACGATGAATCCAACCATTCATAGGTAAGATTCTACCGAAATATTCTCTGAAACCTTTGACTAACCCTTTTCTGGCGACTTCGAGAAAGAAGGTGTCTCTGATCTCGAAACCTGGCCGGGAGTGGACTTCTATAAGCCAGAAACTTGGTAAAAACGATGAATCCATCCATTTACAGGTAAGATTGCTTCAGAATATTCCCCGAAACCTTAAAGAAACCCTATTCTGGCATATTGTAGGCATACCTTGGCTCCGAGATCGAAACCTAGCCAGGAGTAGACTACTATAAGTCGAAAACTTGGTAAAAACGATGAATCAATCCATTTATAGGTAAGATTCCTTTGGAATATTCCCCGAAACCTTAAAAAACCTTATTCTAGCATATTGTATGCATACCATGGCTTCGAGATCGAAACCTGGCCAGGAGTGGACTACTATAAGTCGGAAATAAGTAAAATGACTATACTACCCTTATCAGAAATAAGTAAAGTAAATGTTACCGATTGTCAAAATGAGCATATTACCCTTATTGGAAAAAAGTGCAATAAATATTATGGAGACTGTGAAAATGACCATACTACCCTTATCGGAAATAAGTAAAGTAAATGTTATAGACTGTGAAAATGACCATATTACCCTTATTGGAAAGTGCAATAAATATTATGGAGACTGTGAAAATGACCATACTACCCTTATCGGAAATAAGTAAAGTAAATGTTACCGTTTGTGAAATGACCATATTACCCTTATTGGAAAAAAGTGCAATAAATATTATGGAGACCGTGAAAAATGACCAGACTACTCTTATCGGAAATAAGTAAAGTAAATGTTACCGACTGTGAAAATGACCATATTACCCTTATTGGAAAAAAGTGCAATAAATATTATGGAGACCGTGAAAATCAGTAAATTTAATATTACAGACTTAAATTTAATATTAAATTTAAATTACAGACTACCCTTATCGAAATCAGTAAATTTAATATTACAGACTTTGAAAATGACCATATTACCCTTATTGGAAATAACTGCAATAAATATTATGGAGCCTGTGAAAATGACCAAACTACCCTTATTGAAAATAAATAAAGTAAAGGTTAATATCCTTCTAAGTTTGGTTTGTTTTGTTATATTGTTGTCACTCTAGAACGTAGATTTAAATCACTCTTTATATTACATTCTATAGAGTTGAAAGGTAGATTTAAATAACTGCAATTTACACCGTGTCTATATTTAACAATGCGTTGTATGTTTCAGGCAAAGTGGCGTATTTGTTGGTCTTTTTTTTAAGGCTCAGTTTGAAATTTTCTTATATATAAAAGTAGATGTGAAATATAATCATATATCTAAATGTGAAAGGATGGTTGGAATATCTCACTTGGACACAAGAGGTTCAGGTTCGACTCATCTGAGCCTCATTTTTTTTTTTTTTTTCTTACAACTCTTATAAGGGTTGTGATAGTAATAATAAAAAAAATAGGACAAAACTACCAATATTGAGAGGAAGGAAGGATGGTTCATGGCTTGTGCTAACACCTAGTAGGCTTGTGTTCGAATCTCTCAAACACCATTTCTCCAAATGATAATTTTTTTGTCTTCAACAACCCTTATAAGTGTTGTCGTATAGTTCTTCACTACCTTAACGAGATGAGTTGTTAAAGTCTAAAGGTGGTCACTACACTTTTCACAAAAACGTTGTGATTTTCATTCTCGTCACGACTCTTTGTTCCTCTTTGGTCCCAAGAGTTGGACGTTTTTATAGTTTGACAACTTTAGTTTGACAAAAGTTGTCAAACGTACCACCTTTCACAACCTTAAATATACGAGTTATGAAGTTACAGTTGTACATTACTGTTTTTCCCATAGATAGTATCTACACCGCTAGGCATTCTTATCTGACTGATCATTTAGAGAATTTGAAAGTCGATAATGCTCACTGGGAGAGTACGATTTATGAACCTACGCCACTATTTCGTGGTGTCCGGTTTCTAGTTTTGATTTTTTTTTCATTTCTTTTCTGTAGACTCCACGGTTTAGCAAAAGCTAGAGATATCGGTCCGAGATGAGGAGTTGGATAAATTAAATGGTGATTTGATTCTTATTCGGGATGAGAAGCAGTCTTGTTCTCAACAAATCGTTCATCTTCAAGATCAGATGTCGCATCTTCGATTCGAAAAGAATCCCGTAGGGACCCGTAGGGAGAAATATTTTATTGATATATGGATTACAATGATTTTATGATTTTATCTGGGTTTTTCCTCCTCCCCCATTTGGGATTGTAATTGCCTCTATTTATACAAATGTGAATTAGGGTCTTCCCCTAATTGCCTCTGATGGTTATTTTCAATGATGTTGTAGTAAGATGGTTCGATCAAGACTTAATTTTTAATTTTTTATAAATAAAAATAACAAACTCAATTAAAACGTGTTGTGAAAATTATGGAGAGACTAGGGCTAGGATTCCACCAGTTTTCCGCACTCATGTGGTTCAGATATCAATTCAAAACAGTAATAGCTCATGTGATATAGTTTCATTGACTCTAATTCATTGCTTAAGGTAGATTTCGAAAGTAATGGATGTAAAACTAAAGCACGGGACATCAAAAAATCTAATCTAAGTATGACCCATCAATTGTAATCATAACCATTCAATGAAACTCATAAATCAATTGAATACAAAGCAAGTACTCGTAAAAAGAACTAATAGGATTACCACATTTGTGAAACTTGGCTTCTTCCGTCACCCCAGAGGATGGGTTTAACTCATCATGTTGGAAACACACTCAAAATATGTTTTCATTGCTTAAAGTGTTTACAAATGATGAAAAGGAGACAAAAATGGTGAAAATTAGGAATTGCAATGCTTTTGAGTCGCTGCAAATACATTTTTACAGTGAAGGATAGTTGAAAAGTGATGTTATTACCGTTTGACTGTTGCCGTCAAGACTGTTGCAACCAAGAATAAACCACGGTTTTTAACGACAGTCTTTGGCAGTGTTTGTTCTTCGTGCTCTTTAGTTATACACCAGTATAAAAATATCATGTAACTTGGCGATTCTTCACTCTGCTCTATGCCCAAACTCTCCGTACCCTTCTATAAACCCCAAGAACTCTATATATTCTCAATAGGACTCGTCAGGACAACATTAACTCCATAAATCTTTACCATAACTCGTAGTTAAGAAAATATATTCTCGAGTTATTTCCTTTCCTTTTTTCATCAGCTTCACGCACCTTTCAGCTGTTACCTTCCCTTTTTTATGTCCTGCACGATTCTTTTACATCTCAACACACTCCAGACACCCACAAAACACATCTCAACACACTGTAACTCGTGAAAATCACCTAGCTCGTTAAAACAAAACCAAGTGACTTGTAGATAACAACTTCCAAATCCAAAATATACGGCTGATTTTAGTCTTGGATTTTCAAAGAAAATTCTTAAGGGTTTCACTAATGCACATTCTCCTTTCTTCCAACATACGGATTATGCATCCAACTTCTGACTAGAATAAAACATCAAATTAAAGTAATCGATTAAACTGACCATACCATTCTGTCTCAGCTCATTAAAACAAAACCAAGTGACTTGTATGGTTCATTGAATCTCCTAAATCAAATTCTCAACCACTAATTTTGCGAGGTTAAAGAACTCTTTCATAAAATTCATTTCAAACAAAGGGATGTAGTTGACCCTTGTCCACGGCGGGAGTTCCAAATCCAAAACTGTCTTGGATTTTGGGTGCGAATATCTTGTACTTGTATTGACCAGTTTTATAAATTTTATTATTCTCCATTCTTTTCTTTGTGCTTTCATTAAAACAATGAACCCCCTTAGTAATTGAGGTGCCCCTTATCCAAATTAGCTCCAAAATTCATTTTCAAACAAAGGGGGGTCCTGTCCATTAGGTCGTGAAAATCACCTCCCGTAGATAAGCTTCCCTGTTTTCTTCTCACCGTGACTATAGCCCAATTTCTTCGACTTTGATGGACTTACAAGTCCTGTTTTGGTGCAACAGGCCCAACATAAAAGATTACAGTGATTGAATCTCCCTAGACAACTTCCAAATCCAAAATACAGTCTTGGATTTTCAAAGAAAACTGCACATTCCCTGCTTTCTTCCACACGATTATGCATCCAAACTGAATCGATTCCGACGACCATACCATTCCTGTCTAGCTCATTAAAACAAAACCAAGTGACTGTTGCCGGTTAAAGAACTCTTTTTCCCGCCAAAATTCATTTTCAAACAAAGGGGATGTGGTTGAAGCGTTGGATGTAGCCAGGCGAGCTTGGGTGCGAATATCTTGTGGGTGCCCCTTAGTAATTGAGGTGCCCCTTATCCAAATTAGGGGTCCATTTAGCAAATGTCCTCCGGGGGTCCAAATAGCATTTTTCGAGCAATTTTTTCCACACAAGTGTATTTCTCCAAAAATACCTATCAAAACACAAAAACACCATAATAAGTATAAAATCAAGCACTAAAAATACAAAAACTGAGGACAATTTAGACACAAAAATGTCCCTCAGCCTCCTGGTCATAAACTGTATTAAGTTTCCATGCATACCTCCTGTCCATAAACTTCCCTGCATTAATTCTGCATGAAACTGCCCTCCTATATTAAGTCTGCATAAAAATTCCCTGCATTCCCATTGAATTGCCCTACATGCCTCCTTGTATGGATTTGCCCTGTTGGCAGACTTGCTTGACTGACATAACAAGATGTTAGTATGGATGGATGCTGTCTGGCAGTACATCTGACAGCATGGATAGAGACTGGCTGGCAATGCGGGCCGCCGGTGTTGGCCTCCGGCATAGGCCGCCAGGTTAGGTCTCCGGCATTGGCCTCCTTTAGAATTCCTAGAAGCGCGACTGGCAACTTGACTTCGACATTTGACTTTGACCATAGACTTGGCGTTGAATTCATGGAGCCACGGACTTCCGGTAGCTACTTAAGTGGGCAGGCTGGTGGCGGGCTTGGATGAAGGCGAACGCGATTCAAGTAGCAATTTGGCTCATTATGTAACATTTTTACTCATGGACAAACATCGCCCCCTCTTAACCTCCAACTTCTTATGAGGTTAAGAAGTTCCGCTTCTCTTCGTCAATGATAGAATTTGTCCCCAAATGTGGATATTGTTTGTTTAGGCGAATGGCATCCTTCATTTGCTGTTTGCGGTAATCGTAATCAAGACGCCCCAAATAGTGAACTTCTATTGCTGAAGCATAATGCAATTTTCCTTCCTTGATAGTAGATATCATAACCAAGATGCCCCCAAGTAAGGTTATTGTTATTAGAAGATCGAATTACACTAGTACAAATATGGGCTTTGGTGACAGTTCAGTTTCAGAAACTATGACAGTTCACGAATGAACTGTTACTAAAGAGAAAGCTCACCAAAACTGACACTGATAGTGCTAAACAATCATGACAGTTTTTAAACTGTTACTGAATTATTACACAATGATAGTTTTTGAATAAAACTGATTCTATACAATGATGTATAATAACAGTTTTAAACTGTTACTATTCTTCAGCTATCGTTACTGTTCTACGTAAAAACTGTTATCGTAGTATAAATATATAGATAACAATTCTTTTAATTACCACCACTTCCATCTATAGCGACAATTCAGATCCAAAAGCGCTACCGTTATTCATAATATCTCCCATAAATATTCTCCAACATACGATGTTGTTAGTTTGCGCCCCTCTCATAGTAGTAGTGGGTATGTACAGTTAGTGGGTGTCTCTCTATTCCTTCGCCTCTCATTTTTTATGAAAACCCCGTAGGAAAAACTTAAACTCAATTTCTAATTACCGTAACCCATCTCTCTCAACAATCCTTATCTCTCTCTAGGAAGATCTCATCTATGTATTTTTATGATTTTTTCTTAGTAAAATCAAAGATCTTATCTTTTACTTCAATATAGGGTTTCATCTCTTTGTTCAATCCTTATCTCATGATCATTCACTATCTACCTTTCTTGCTCTGAAATTTTCCACTAAAAGCAAGCTCTCTCTATCTTGGTCGTAAAAAACTGAAAACATGTGATGGTTTTACAAGGTATATCATTTATTTATTTTTTTGGTGCAATCCCTAATTGTGATTTGTGTTTATATCTTACTTTTTCCATTTAGGTTTGTTTTCAAGATCTATTTTTATTTTCTATGATGCCACAATTTTGAATAGAAAACTGAGTTAATTAGTATTTGGGTCGTGAATTTTGGTACCCTTTAGTCTTTGGGTCCTAAGTTTATTCGTTATTGTGTTTGGGTCGTTGATACATGGTTTACTATTTCAAGTTTTCACGGGGATGATAAGACTGATAGCTATGTTATGTTTCATCCCATGCTCTCTACTGACACGCAACGCTCACGGTTCCACGGTTTTTCTAAGATGTTTGCGTCACTTTCAATCATAACCAAGACGACATTATTCTAAAAAAATTCATCCCAAAAGAATAATCCAAAACCCTTAGAGATAATAGTTATCTATCAATTCGAATCAAACCATAAACCAGGCGCTTTGTTTGCCTTTCAAAAGAAAAAAACAGTCACCTACCCATGCGTGTCTACTTTGCATCATAATGATTACCCGTCACTATTCATGAGGTAGCCGACGTTACTACGGTGATATTCGAAGAGGAAACAAGTTTATGAAAGGCTTACCTATGGCTAGGGTTTGCACCAACACAAGAAAACAAGAAAATGAATTGAAACAGAAATGCTGGAGTACATAGCTGGAATTTGCTTGCCAAATTTATTGCTACTACGCTACCGCTAACACCAGTACGTGAGAACAAAGATACGATATAAAAAGGAGAGCCAAACCCTTTCATAGGCACTTTTGGAATTTGAATAAGGGAAGGATTTCCTATTTGAGATATGTATGGAAAGAGGCAACCGGGCCTACAAGAACAAGTTCGCGCCACGCCAAGCCAGCGCCGTGCCAAGCCAACAGTCCGCATCATACTGAATCCAAGACTGCGTCCACGCCAAGCCAGCGCCCGTTCCAAACCGATTAAACGCTGACATCTCGCATCCTTCCAGCCCCGACAGCTTGCATCTTTTCTAGCACTGATACCTTGCGTCCTTCCAGCGCCGACATCTTGCATCTTCGTAGCAGCTTGCATCTTTACAACAGCTTGCATCTTCGCAGCAGGTTGCATTTTTACAACAACTTGCATCTTTACAACAGCTTGCATCTTTACAGTAGCTTGCATCCTTCCAGCGTTGCACTTGAACGCCCAGTAGAAGGAAATAAAAATCAGCAATCCATTTTCATCACACTTAAAGGTCAGGAACAACTTCTCCAAAATCGAAGCAAAGAAAATCAGCAACCCCCCTGAGTTCACAAAGATTCTTTTCCTGTCAGGAGATGCATGATTTCCGGGGACTTCGCCCACAAAATCGTGCAGTTTATGATGAAAAATTTATGAGAGATTCTATATTTTCCCAAGGCGCAACTTCAAGACATATTTGCAGCCCTCAACTGCGCTGCGTCAGGAAAGCAGTTATTTCCAGCCAGGAAGTCGTTCCCAAACCCATACCTCTCTTGAAAAGCACGATAGATGGAACTGGGGACTCCTAAATACTATTCTCTTGAAGGGTTTCCAGCTTGACAGCACACTGATTGATGCAGCCTCTCCGCTTCAACGTTCGCTTCAGCAGCCGCTCCGCTTTAACGTTCGCCCCAGCAGCCACTCCGCTTCAGCATTTTCTCCATAATCTGCTCCAGGATCCGAAGCCGAAGCTTCAGCGTTTGGCTTCTTAAGTTTCAACATCCTATCCAAGAGCCGAAGCTGCTTCAACGCCGCTTCATCCTGCCAAGGATCATACCATGGTCGTCACTCCTTCCTGCAAAGGATTGTACCACCACGCTCCCCATGTCAAGGATCATGATCGCAGCCATCCAATCTTCGTAATCATGACCACCTTTTGATCCATCCCGCCAAAACTCATGATCATACATAGTTTGCTCGCTTATGCATCCAGTATATCCTTTTACTTCCATGGATGCCAATACAATTCAAGCCAACCTACTTTGTTAACACGACAATGTAGTCTCTTCTGATTATATCTGCTACCAAGAACTGTTGCCACTTATTTGTTGATACTAGCCAGAGCTTCACCACAGTAGCAATAGATGAAAACATGTAAACCATACTTGGGGACTGAGGATATACACGGAATCCTTTCACTGTCAAAGCTCAGAATACACAGTCAACCAAAAGACTATAGCCACAACAAGTTCATCTACTCTTCAAGGGTGTAACACAAGGATATCGTCACCTTTTTGTTTAGAAGACGCCTTCAACACTTTACAAGGCCGCGGAGGATCCCAAGCATGCTCAGAGGAAAACAACTTCAGAAACTAAAGAAAAATGCGACCAGGGACTACTCATCGCATTCCATCCCGATGACCATCAAAGACTCATGAGATAACTCCAAAAACGCGGCTGAAACACTTTTTCTTGAAGAAACAGAGGGAGCCACGATAAAAAACATAACTATCTCATTCCTACCTCTTCACTATCCAGAATATTTCGTCCATGTGTATCCCAGCGTCACATCCAGAAGAGTATAATAAGCTTGAATCAAATCCTGTGGACATGGACTCAAGGCGATGCAATGAAATTAGGATACACATGGGGACTACCAGCATGGGACGCTTTCACTCCCCTCAACCTGGTTATTTCTGATTTCAACATCGTCACTGCCGAAGTTTTACGAGCCGCAAAAATTTCTCAACATGAAGCTGTACATATGCATCGAAGACTCCAAAATCACACCACAAAGATACATTCACATATTCGACCATGCCATCGGATCTAACGATAGTCCAAGATTCAGAAGCTAGTTTGAAGGATGTCTCTTGAAACAAAGTCCTTGAAGACTTGATAGAAGCACATCGGCAAAAGAATGTCTCCCAACTCATCCATTTCATCCAGTGGCTCCAGAAGATTTCGACCATACAAGCATCCAAAGCATATTGTCATCACGATCAGAAGGTCCAGGAACTGAACAACCTAAAATCAAGGATGGACCGACAACGAAACCACATCCATCTATCTAAAGAATGCAATGTAGTTTGGTAAATTTTGGCATCCATTAGAGAGACGCTACAGACGAAAGCACGGATCCGGACGAGCAACAGAAAATAGAAGAAGGTCAATATCTCTTTTCATACGAACGAAGTTTCTAGAGTTTGCATAGAATAAATTTTCCTTCTTGCTCCATGACGGGAATAGATGACTCGGCGCGACTATGCTACCCCGGGCCCGCAATATCCCTCCTGAATTCTTCATGAGTTTCACTGTCGAGACGTTTCACCTCCTAAGCGAGCTCGAAACCTAAATATTCCTATGTAAGGAGATAGAAAATTCTTTTTCGGTCAGATGGAGGGGCCGACCGTCAAAATCCGATTTCGTACGAGAATTCTACAACGATTCCACTAAGAAGCGCTAATTAGGGTGTCGACATGCCAAACCCTAATTTAAACAAAGTTGTCAGGCGCCATCGCCACCATTTGATAGCCGCAGTTCCAGCATCATCACCATTTCCACCATTCCAAGCCGACCAATGCTGACGGCTCCATTCTAAGCCGACCAACGCTGACGGCTCCATTCCAAGCCAATACAATGCATGCGACTCCATTCCAATCCGCAAAATAACTACGGCTCCCATTCCGTGCAGACCAACGCCAACAACTTGCTGAGCCAGCACCTCCACGTTCCATAGCCCATCCAATACGACGTGTGACCAAGCCTAACCGACAATCTACATCTCACCACTTCACGGTCTAGCCAGCAACACCACAAGTAGAATCTATGCAAGGCCGCCAACACAAGAATAACGAACTTTCCTTACCTCTCGAAAAAGGTTAGCCGGGTCTTCTTGACCATCTTTTCACGACTTGTCATTTCGATTTTGTCCTCGCTTGTCACCATCCTATGCTTACCTCGCAACAATGCCCTTGTTCCGATCTAAGCAGGGGACTTAATGTTGATGGTGGTTTTTAGCTTAGGGTTAAAATCGTAAAACCGCACATCTGACATGACGTCACTATGACCATTAGCACATTTATTGAATCAATCAGCATGCCTACATAAGAATTACCAGGGTACCTTTTTTTTATGAACATGTGTCATGTTCCACGGCAGATCCCTAAGCATTGACCGACATCACCTATGCCAAACCCTAATTTTCATGCTACTGTGCCAATGGAATACCATGCCAGCCACATCTCCGCGCCAAGGCATGCCAACCATGCCTGCCGCACCACCGCGCTAATGGCAAACCATGCCAGCCACGTCTCGGCGCCAAAGCATGCCAACCATGCCAGCCGCACCACCGTGCCAATGACAAACCATTCCAGCCACGTCTCGGCGCCAAGGAATGCCAACCATGCCAGCCTCACCACCGTGCCAATGGCAAACCATGCCAGCCACGTCTCCGCGCCAAGGCATGTCAACCATGCCAGCCGCACCACATGTTCCAATGGCATACCGTGCCAACCACATCATCGCGCCAACCACATGCCAGCCACGTCTCGGCGCCAAGGCATGCCAACCATGCAGCCGCACCACCGTGCCAATGACAAACCATTCCAGCCACGTCTCGGCGCCAAGGAATGCCAACCATGCCAGCCGCACCACCGTGCCAATGGCAAACCATGCCAGCCACGTCTCCGCGCCAAGGCATGTCAACCATGCCAGCCGCACCACATGTGCCAATGGCATACCGTGCCAACCACATCATCGCGCCAAGGCATACTAACCATGACAGCCGAACCACATGTGCCAATGGCATGCCGTGCCAACCACATCTCCGCGCCAAGGTGTGCCAACCATGCCAGCCGCGCCAGTGGCAAACCATGCCAGCCACGTTTCCATGCCAAAGCCATGCCGGCCCCGCTACATACCGCTGGCTGCCAAAACGAAGGGTTGCAATGTTCAACGGCCACCCTTCCATCTGAGATGCAGATCTTAGCCGTCCAAGGTCGCCATCCAACGCGTGGTAACCTTTGTCCCAACGCCTAGCCCCAATTTTGGCCGCACCCAAACTAATGCCAAACCCTAGTTTTTGGCCATACCTAACTATGCCAAAATCCTAGCTTAGTCACGCCTAAACCGTGCCAATGCCATGCCGACCACGCCTTCAGGCCACTAGCTGCCAAAACGAAGGGTTGCAACGATCAACGGCTGCCCTTCCATCTGAGATGCAGATCTTAGCCGTCCAAGTACGACACCGAACTAAAAGACTTGTGGCGACCTTTTGGCCGCGACGCCAAATTTTTTGGCTTATGCCACAAAAATCTAACTTTGGCCATGCCGCCATCCCTCTTGAATTCTTCTGGTGGTTTTTACTGTCGGGATGTTTTCACCACCCAAACGAGCTCATAACCTAAATATTTTCGCAAGACGAGATAGATAATTCTTTTCCGGTTGAAATGGAGGGCAGATCGTCAAAATCCGAGTCCGTACGAGAATTCTACGACAATTCTAGTAAAGGGCACTAATTAGGGTTTCGGTATGTCAAACCCTAATTTAGACACAGCCGCACACTTACGGCGGCTCCCTTCCAAGCCGCAAGTGACTCCCTTGAAAGCCGAAAGATTCCAACGGTTCCCTTGCAAGCCGCAAGCTTCCAGCGGCTCCGTTGCAAGCCGCACACTGCCAGCAGCTCCACTTCACACCAAAGCCATGCCGGCGACGCAACCATGTCGCTGGCTTCCAAAAGAAAGGTTGCAACAATCAATGGGCACCCTTCCATATGAGGCGCCAATCTTAGCCGTCTAAGGTCACCAACCAACGCATGGTAACCTTTGGCCCAAACGCCAAAACCCTAGTTTTGGCCACGCCTAAATTGCGCCAAGGCATGCCGACCATGCCACATGTGCCAATGGCATGCCGTGCCAGCCACCTTGCCGCGCCAAAACCATACCATGCCGGCCTTCCCTTTACGGCTGCCAAAACGAAGGGTTGCAACAATCAACGACCATCCTTCCATCTTAGATGCAAATCTTAGCCATCCAAGGTCACCAACCAACGCATGGTAACCTTTGGCCCAACGCCAGAACCCTAGTTTTGGCCACGCCCAAACCACGCCAAGGCATGCCGACCATGCCACATGTGCCAATGGCATGCCGTGCCAGCCACCTTGCCGCGCCTAAACCATAGCATGTCGGCCTTCCCTTTACGGCTACTAAAACGAAGGCTTGCAACAATCAACGACCACCTTTCTATCTAAGATGCAGATCTTAGCCGTCCAAGGTTGCCAGCCCTTTTGCCCGATGCCAAGCCCTAGTTTTGGTCGCGCCCAAACAATGCCAAAACCATAGCTTTTGGCCGCGCCTGAACTAGGCCATATTAAATCCATGCTTTTATGCCACTGTCTACCAAACGAAGGGTTGCAATAATTAACGGATACCCTTCTTCTTAAGATGCAAAATCTCGACCGTCGAAGGACACCATCGAGCCGGCAAGTCTCTCAAGCTCAACTTTCCAAACAATAGCAACATGCTACATTTTTTCCACGAAAACAATCGAGACATCAACACATGTCACAAAATGGGGGATTCTCATTGGGTACTGGTTTGGCGGTTTACAGTGTGCGGCATACACTACGCCCGTTACAAGATAGTGTCATAAGGATGAGGCGGTTAGTAAATACAGGAAGTAATGGTGAAATGATTTCTTTTATGGAACATCAATTCCAGGCATTAACTGTTACCACCTCCTCCCATTTACTCATCCGTTTTCCATTTCTTATGAGACCAGAGTACGTTTCACTTCGACTTGTACAAATAGGTCTTACCTATTTCAACCGAACAACAAGTTTTGGCCAGGAGCATACAACACTCAGAAAACATTGGCTAGATTTCCATCTGTTAGCTTCCCACTTTCTGATACAAGTCGTAAAACAACTACTCTTCTAGAATCAACTATCCTGGTCTCAACACTCTCTTCGCTTCCCTCCCCAAAACCAACCCTTCTCCTTCACTTTGTGACTGAGGAAATTCTGGAAAGGCCATTTATTGGTTTAGGCCGGATATGTACAGATTGATCTCTCGAATCTAAAGTACTCCCTTGCAGTACATTGTTTAGGGTTTAGACTCGTTTCTCACCCACACATTCGAAATTACCAAAATCAGCAGAAAACGTTTTCACCCTCAAAAAACTGGGTTTTGTCCTCTATTTCTCGGGTCGTTAAATCTACCTCTTCTGGGTGTATCCCCCTCCCTGGTTATTATACGACTTTCTCTGGTTATTTCCTTAGTAGTTGTTTTGGTATTGCTTATTCTTGTACTCTCTATCGAACCACTCCTGATCTTTACTTGACATCGCAACTTTATTTCCCTTTTCATTATTTCCTGCCTATTTTTCATTTATCTGTTCAAATTTTTCTACTACATTTTCCATTCTCAGGAGAAGCCTTGAATTTCCTTATTTTCCTTGGGTATAATCTTCCACTTCCTCCTGTTTCTCCTATAACGCGATCTATTCTTCCTGATACTCTCGCAATTCTTTCATTATCATAGTATCTTTGATCCTAAAGATTTGTATGTATAGAATATATGCTGGAAACAGAGCATTGATGAATGCTAGAATTAGGTTGACCTCTGATACCCTTCCTGCGAGATCGCTACACAAAATCCTCCATTTATTTACTAGATTTCTTAGTCTTTCATCCTTCCTTACTTCAGTTTGAATAGAGTTTCGATTCCTGGTTTGAGTAAGTTTTTGTGCATGTAGGTTTCCAGGTATACACTTTGTAATTCTTCGAAAGATGCGATAACGCCTTCTGCCAAGACGTTGAACTACTTTAATGCTTGGCCGGATAAGCTCGCGGGAAAATATTTGCACTTTACTGCCTCGTTTGCTTCTCAATATTGGAAGGACAAATTGTATAATCTTAGGTGTTGCAGCGTTTTCCCTTCTCCGTCAAATATACTGCTGAAGGTGGGAAGTACACATTTGTTTGGAATATCCCCGAACAATATGTCCATAATAAAGGGTGATCTTTTCGCTTCTTCCATAGCTTCTGCTAACTGAATGCCTCCTCCTCCTCATCCTCCTCGTATATTTCCCATCATAGCTCGAATTCCCCTTAAATCGTTCAGGACTGCTCGGTTCATATTCTGTTAATTCTCCTATCTCGCTTGTCTTTCGTGCTCCTATCTCCTGCTTTGTTCTATTTTGATTTGTACGTTCCTGTGTTCTCGTGTGCTTTCTTCCATTGCCCTTCGTAGGTTCCTCTCCTTCTACTTTTTATGCGACGTCTTCTCCAATCTCCATCTTCGTCACGGTCTTCTTGTCTTCGCTACCCCCTTTCTTAACGGATCTATGTGTGATGTCGTCTTCTTCCTCGCCCTTGTGTTTCATCTTCTCGCACTTCTCTTCTTTCTTCATTTTCTCAAAGACGTATGCGATGTTCTCTCCTCTGATCTTATTTCCTTTCGTCGTTACTCCTTCCATTTTGATCTCGGCGAGGTTCTTCTATTCTTGCATGCCTTTCTTCATTGAGCCTATTATTTTATTCTAGTAACTCGTTATGATGTCGCACGAGATTTTCCCTTTTCTCCTCCAGTTCCCTTTCTCTCATGTTTTCCTCTTCCAACCTCCTCCTTATTTCTTCGATAGTTATGTTTTCTTCGTCGTCCGGTTCTCTTCTTTCCTCATGAGATGACTTTTCTTCTTCTTCCTTTGTAGTATCAGTATCTGTGGTGTGACTGATCCTTCTACGTATCTATCTTTGTTCGGGTTAGGGTTATCATTGGCGAATGTATCTATCTCCTAGTGCGGAATTTTCGCCAATGTTTAATCTTGCTCTTCTCCTGCAATTATCCTGCTCCTTCGTGTGGTTATCAGGTGTCCTTCCCTTGTTGTTGCTTCCATCATGGTCAACTTTCTGTGTTAATCGATCGTAGTTGTAAATCTATGACAAGATTCCGTTCACCAAACCCTAAATCGTACGATCCAAGATGCATATCTCTGACTCAGTACAAGAGTAGTTTTCACACTGATCTAAAGTGTAACGGTTTTGGCAGATCTCGGAAACCAAATGTTCCATGATTGAAATCTCTGAACGAGTAAAACTCCACTGAAATCTATGAAAGGATTAACACTAAACAACAAACTTTCTTACCCGACTATCAATATGCAAATTCACTAAAACTTTAGAAATTTCTTAGATCCAGAGATTGAAAACGAGAAGGGAAAAGAAGTTTTTCAAAACTTGACAGAGTTTCTTTAGTAGTAAGCTTTCCAAGTCTGATAGGGTTTGAAGCATATCTAAGTTCTTATACTAAAAAGACAAACTTGTGTAAAGAAGAAAGAATAAACCAGAAAGAGTGAAAAAACAAGATCTATGATGATGGCAATAAAGAAATTTGAAAAAATAAAAGACTCAAACCATGATTGCAAGTAAAACTCATAGATTCAATCCCTTTGTTTGGCGCCAAAATGTAGCTGCAGGAAATCCCACAACTACACCCTTGATAAGATTAACACAGAAACATACTAAAACAAGTAAATAAGATTGGAATCAAGCCATATAATTTGTCTTGAGGGTTCATACACAAAGATAGTATCACTCAAAATATATAAACCCTAATTTTTTTCTCTCTTTATTATCTTTGGATATTACATAGACTAGAGAAAACCTACTTACCCTCTACAATGCCTTCTTTCTCCTTATATAGCCCTTTTCATAGTAGATAACAACTAATAAAGTGATTTCTTCTCCTACAAACTCGGCTAAATCTTCTCCCCGATGTCTCTTTTTTTATCATCTCGCTCTCATTCAATCCGATGAGTTATCGCTATGATATCTGGTGCTTTTATCAGATTCCTTCTTTATCGTATGTCTCTTATCGTTTAGGTCTGTCGCCGCCTTGTTGTCGGAAAATTTTCTATTGTCGTGTTCACTACTTTCTAAAACATGGCGAGGCGATATTTCAAATACGAACAATAATTTTGTTTTTGTCCTGACTTAATATAGTTAATTAGATAATTAAATTAAAATAAAACACCCCAAATAAGAATAGTCATGCCTAGAGGTGTAAATTGGGTTTGTGCACGAGCACAGCCATGACTCAAAGACAAAGACGCTAAAATTTGATCATAGCCGACCCAAAGACGTGACTTAGCCCAAAGACTAGACAACACGTTAGTTAAATGGGACGTGTTGGGTTTGACTAATTGGTACAGTAGCACAACACAGCATGCAGCACGGATAAGCACGTGTCCCAGCCCAGCATAGCACATTAAGAGAGCACGTCATAACATGTACAAATACACCATATAACAAGGCATAATACATCACGGTTTTGTATATTTCACAAAAGAGTCACTATTCTAGCTAGTTTTTAACATTTTATGTTGGCTTATTTATAACAACACATATAATACCTTAATATTTGGAAAATATATTTCAATATCGTTGTTATAATGTAAATCAAACTATATTTAACTACAACATTAATTTACATAACAATAATCCAATTTTATATTTGATGGGCTATTTCTTTTTATTGAATAAACTTATTAATTTTACTTGAAATAATTTCAAATGATATGTTGTCTAATTAATTTCTTGTGATAATGTTGACTTAATGTATACATAAGTGATTTCAAATTGTTTATAACAATGTGCCAGCACGGCACATCACGGCAAGACGTTTATTCATGTGTTGTGCCCGTAATTTGTGTTGTGCCTAGCTTTTGACTAGTAAAAGACAAAGACGGCACAACACGTTTAAATCGTTAGCGCGACAAAGACAAAGACGCGGCACATGGCACGTGAAGCACGCGACTTCGTGTGCCGGGCCGGCACGTTTTACACCTCTAGTCATGCGTATTCATGAATCATTTTGTTGTGTTTGATATGATCAGTCAAGATTCTCAAGAAGTGAGGCTAATCTTCGGAGAAAGACGACGCACACGAAGGATGAGGCATCCGAAGGGCAATCACGTAAGATAGAAACATGAGAGGTCTACGAAACACTTTGTCGCAGGTCAAATTCATAGTCTACACGAAACAACCATCGTACACAGCTTTCCCATAAGACCTACCCGCCTTTATTTGTATTCACTGTATTTTGAAAAAGAAGAAGAAACTCTGGTCAAATGTGGGACAGGGTGTTTCGATGGTGGACGACAACAAGAACAGTCAACACAGGTTTTCGATTCTGGGTCCCACTCAATCAGACTTCCTATTTCCTGGAAACTTCCTATTAGCTCCTATAGAAAAAACAATTTTAATTCTTCATTCTCTGAGGAAGTTAAAAGTTCTGGGGTCTAGGTTTATAATGTTTAATGATACACGGAAATGCAAAGGCGCGTCCCGGCCGGCAGAGGTAAAGGCACTTGCAGCAAGGGAAGCAACATATAGATGGTGGCCTCAATGTAGCTAATGCAATGGGTGTGGTTTTGATTGTAACAACCTTCCTAGTTTTTTCAGAATTTACTGGAAGTGTACACAGGTTCCTAGGAAGCAAATGAGATGGGCCACCTGGTCTCTTTCTTTTGATACTCTAACAAAAGGAGCTAGATATAGGTTAGATTATCTCAAATGCAAGTGATCAAGGTGGTGGAGATTTTATTTACGCATTTTTATTTGTGGATATAGAGGGCAAAAAATGATGATGTTTTTTTTATTTAAATTTAGAAACAAAATGATGATATAGATTTAAGACCCAAGGTTGTTGACAAAGTCTAATCCAGATTTCTTTTTACCCCAACGTAGACATGTTATCATTTGTACATGTTTTTTTGAGACCATGACCGCTTGTAATGGAGATGCTCTTAGAATTCTTATTTTTAACTATTAAAAAGTCATATTGGAAACTCACGTTTGCATATTCACGTTTTTGATGATATACTTTTTCACTACACCTACAAATCAAAAAGCAAGAAATCGATTTGTATTTGGTACGCCAGGGAAGAAGAAGGGTGAACGTTTTTTTGTGGAAAGGTTAACGTAATATCATAGGACCTTTTGTATGAGTTGACGGTCAGTTAAGAATTTCTGTACCGAACTACTGACTTTGTTGAGGGGTCTATAAATAGCTAGCTTAAACTGGGCAACAGACACAAGGAAAAAACAAAATAAAAGCAAACACAGAACAATTTTCATTTTTGTTCTAGAATTTTCTCTCGACATTCATTCATGGCAGACGGTAGAACTCATAATTATCATCATCAGCCTCACTCTCCTCCTCCTCCTCCGGCTTATACCATTCCAGTTGAAGAAGAACTGCTCTCTTTCTTTCAAAGATTATCAACTGAAGAAGAGCGACAATATGAGTTGTTTGGTGCATCAAACTCAATGTTGAGATCTCTAAGCCCAATCAGCCATAATTACAACAATGGAATTATGACCTCTAATCATATTAATGGTACTTTGGGTTCTCCATTTGGAGCTAGTTCTTCTCGCAACTACCCGAGTTTATTCGAACATTCAACTAGTACTATTCCTAATATGGGTCAAGGTTTTGTTGGGGAGAATCCTTGTGTTAATTCGCATAGTACTAATCCTAATACCAGTCGTGTTTTCGTCGAGGAGAATCCTCATGTTAATTTTCATCATCATCAACACTTTCAGAATTTAGATGCTAGTGAACCTTTCGTCAATTGGACTAATGACATGATTTGGAAATTTTTTATGGATGACCCAAGTCTTCTTGATGAAGTAAATCCAGATGATATAACCATGATGGGTGGGCATAAATTAGGTTCCAAGTACCTGCTGAAAATTTTAAGTAATGAAGGTGAAACACCGCGACTGAGCAGGTTAATAGGCAGCTCCGTAGATTCTTTCAGAGCAGTTGTATGTATTGTCGCCAACGAAGTTAATACACGACCTGGGTACATTTTCACGTTCAAAACTTCTCTGTTAGAGGTTGCGTATTTACATTTCTATATGTAGTCAGCTTAATTTGTTCTCATTTTTACTGATGGTTTGATTTTTCAGGTCTTGTGCAATGCGAAATCTCATTAAACTGCTGAAGGGAAGTCCCATGTTGATTGATTACGTGTTGCATGTTTTGAAACCTAACCTATTGTCAGTCATGATAAACCAGAACGGGAGCCAAGTTGTTCAATTTATCTTGCTGTTTTGTAGATATGGGAAAAATATGGTGAGAAACTATATATATCCTCTTTTATGAATTCCATGAAATTCATGTTTCGGATTCAGGCCCATGCCTAGAGGTGTAAATTGGGCTGTGCGGCACGAGCACAGCCCAAAGACAAAGACGCTTAAAATTTGAGCACTGGTGACCCAAAGACGTGACTTAGCCAAGACGGCACAACACGTTAGTTAAATGGGGCGTCTTGGGTTTGACTAATTGGCACGATGAGCACAAAGACAAAGACGCGTACGGATAAGCACGTGGCCCAGCCCATCACAACACGTTAAGAGAGCACGTCATAACATGTACAAATACACCATATAACAAGGCATAATACATCACATTTTTGGTATATTTCACAAAAGAGTCACTATTCTAGCTAGTTTTTAACATTTTATGTTGGCTTATTTGTAACAACACATATTATACCTTAATATTTGGAAAATATATTTCAATATCGTTGTTATAATGTCGTCACCTATATTTAACTAGAACATTAATTTACATGACAATTATCCAATTTTATATTTGATGAGCTATTTATTTTTATTGAATAAACTTATTAATTTTACTTGAAATAATTTCAAATGATATGTTGTTTAATTAAATTCTTGTGATAATGTCCGAATTAATGTATACATTAAGTGATTTCAAATTGTTTATAGCACGTGTGCGACGACGCACAAGACGCAAGACGTTTATTCTTGTGCTTTGTGCCGTGGTATCTTTGTGCCTAGCTTTTGACTAGTAAAGCACAGCGACGGCACAAAGACGTTTAAATCGCAGCACAAAGACAAAGACGGCACATGGCACGTGAAGCACGCGATTTCGTGTGCCGGGCATGTCTTAGGGCAAGACGTTTTACACCTCTACCCATGCCTTACTAGAATTCATTTTCTCTAATAGCACCTGCAGCATATATACGAAATAGCAGTGGAATACTGCTTAGAGATTGCTACTACAGAACAAGGAGTCTTCTCTATAAAAGCTGTTATTGAGTCCATAGAAGATCCTCTCAAAACTCATCTGCTATCAATCATATTAGGCCAGGCGGTGTTCCTTTCTGCACATCGTTACGGGTATTAATAAAATATCTGTATATAGTGTATATGCATAAATTTGTGTTTAGTAAGTACTTGATGGATGTGTCATTCTTTCGTATTTCACAGGAACTTTGTTGTGCAACATGTTCTCGAACGTCACCCTTATACTGCAAACCTCATATGCAATGAGCTTATAAGGGGAAACTTATTCAAACTTTCGAAGGACAAGTATGGCAGTCGTGTTGTAGAAAAATGCATCGAATCGAATGCAACCGATGTTGTAGTTTCACACCTCCTCTCTAATAGGAAACAGCTTGTTAAACTAGCTCAAGATAAGGTTGGCAACTATGTCGTCCAAAAAGCACTCAAGGAAACAAAGGTAAGGAGTTATCTAGATATTTTTAGACACATAACTTAAGATAGCTTTGATCTGAGTTTTGAAACTTAAACTTTCTGTTCAACAGGGAAAGGCATTGTGCAAATTAGTTGACATCCTTCTCAAAGATTTGCGTGAGCTCGATAATCATCCAAATGGGAGGAATGTGTATAACTTGATCATGAAAAAGATATTATTAACTCAAACTAGGAATTGATGCATAGATTGGAATGACCTCAGTGGTTTCCAAAATTGTTGTTGGTACGGGTGATGCTAATGTAATGTGATGTCATATACTCCCTCGGCCCCTGTTATAAAAATGGAAAAGTAGAAATCTCGTAGATAAAATAGTTTTTGTATTTCTAAATTTCCCTAATATTTCCTGGTTGACCCTTATTAATTATTCTTTTAATTAATGATGGCTTTGTTAACTTGTATCACAGGATACACATTAAAAAACAATAAAATAATACTCCCTCCGTTCCATTTTACTTGATGTTTTAGGGTTTTTTTATGTTCCAAAATAGATGAGTGTTTAAGCTTTTTTCCCAAATTCTCACTAATTTGCCCTTGCTTTGGTATCATACCATACCATTAATTTTCATTGAAATAATTAATCTAATTTTTAGATCCACTCCATGGAGAATATATATACTCTATCCCAAGTAAATTACAACGGGATTCGTAATTTACACTAAATATAGAAACTAAAAACTAGGTGCTTTAAATTTTTAGGAAGCTATTAATATGGGTAGATTTCGAAAAATTTACTCTCTATATGACATCACAGCATCATAGGCGTTGGATGTTGTAGATATGACATCACAGTCGTTGGATGTTGCAGATATGACATAAGTTCATAACTGTAGTTAAGTCATGATGTCATATCTGCAACATCCAACGGCCTGTGATGCTGCGAATTCGCTATTTGAACTCGCAGCGCGAGTTCAAAACATTTTCATATCTGCAACATCCAACGGCCTGTGATGCTGCGAATTCGCTATTTGAACTCGCAGCGCGAGTTCAAAACATTTTCCTTCTTAATCTGCGTGAAAAACTCTACAAAATCTGATGTTATTCTTTTTAGATATGGTTAATTCCATTGATACCCTTTAAAGTTTATACTCTTTTCTAAGACAGTTATGTTGGTGGACTCTACTTAAGCGCTACACGGCCATGATTTAATCTTCCCTCTTCTTCCTCCTTTGTTTGTTTACGAAGACTAATCGGAATACCATTCGAATCTTAACCATAAAAAACTAAAATAATTAACTTCAGTCAGTTTTTTCGTAACCAAATCAGACCAGCACCATTACCTTAATCCAAATCAAATTAATAATATGTTTAACTAATTTCAAGATTATAGTCATCCAAATTATGTGGTTATAATAATTTCGTAATAATAAATTAACTAATTTCATAATTAACCGTATCCTAATTCTAAGAATTTATGTCCAACTAATCAAATAAGAGAATTTTATTAATCCGTGTATAAGAAGCCAACAACTTCTCCTCATCTTCCGCTCCCTCCCCAGTTATTTTTGCACGATGTCAGTATGATACATTGATACTCATAATCTTAAATAAGGGTATATATAAAGAAGAAACCTCATTAAAATATGTTTTTGCCTATATAAAGAGACAACCAAATTTTATTTCTTCGCCTTTATAATAGGGAGGGAGGGAGTAGATTTTAATTGTCAAAATGTAACCCTATTCTGCAAACAAATCTCTCATTTTCAACCCAAAGTTCTAAGGTGCCCTCCAGAAAAACTAAATAAAAATCGCATTCTCACATCTTTTCTTTAGGTGGGCCAAAATGCGGATTGGGCGCACCACCATACGAAAGGGTTGTTTTCACGTTGATTCTATAGGCAGTCTCTGTAATTTTTTTAACACAAAATTGGTTGAAAAGACCAAAATCAACAAATTCTGGGTGAAAAAGATATCTAGATTTTGATATTGTTTAAATGGACAAAAATACAAAAATAGTCAGGATGTAAACAGTTTCATCCTACCCATTTTCAAATACTTTTTCTTTTTTTAATTTACATCAGGATGCATCCAGTTTCATCCTTGATATTTTTTTAGTTTAAGTCAGGATGTATCCAGTTTCATCTTGCTATTTTTTTTGTCCATTTTACCCATACTAATTTTTACTCGTCCATTTGAACAAGGTTTTAAAAGTATTTGGACAAATGACCCATTTCCGTTTTTTTAATTCCTTTTATTGGTTGTTAGGATTGTGAACCGTTTTTGATTGATACAAAAGCCAAGTTAGAGAATTCAACACTCAATGATTTTAAAATATTTTGAATGCAAATAAAATAACTTAGGAACGCAAATTTATAGATTTCCTATAATATTTTATATGCAATCCGGTAACCAAATGTTGATAGCTTCATATTTGTTACATATATATATATATATATATATACTGCATATGTCCTAGGTTTTTCGGATTCCTATGGTGTGGATGTTAAAACATCCATCACTTCATTAGTATCCGCATATTGTGTAAGGCTAACCCTATGAGCTAGATTGAACTGTTAGATTGGCCAAAAAATGTGCAAATTAATAAAAAGTTTGGGAAAAAAGTTAACACTACTTCTGGATACTTCTCTCCTAGCAGTTGCTCGCAGTCCAACTATTAGCGAGATTGAAACGCTGAACCATTCAGCGTTGTATACTTTTTACTATTTTTTTAGAGAGAATGTGATGGAGAGAGAGGAAAAAGAGGGAGAGAGAGGGGGGAAAAAGAGGGAACACGTGATGGAGAGAGGAATAAAAGAGAGAGAGAGAGAGGGGAAAAAGAGGGAACACGTGATGGAGAGAGGAAAGAAAAGGGAGAGAGGAAAAAGAGGGAGAGAGGAAGAAAAAAGAATGAGAGAGAAATGATAATGATTAGTTGTTTGGAAAATAAAATTCATGTGACGCTGTTTGGTTCAGCGTTTAGCGTTGTTTGATTCAGCGTTTCGCTGCTAGATTCGTCATCCCATAAGATTTAGGAGGTTGCCTATGCTGACGTAGATGGCCGATCTAACAGCTAGATATCTATCTCATAGGACGTAGCGTAAGATTATCAAAAATCAGTAGGTCCAGAACCAACCCTGGGGAAATCAAAAGCAGTAGTTGAATGTTGCTTGGATTTGGTCTTCTATTCCACGTGTAAATCGCCACTTGTCTTTTCTAATAGTCACTATTGACTTAAAAAGAAGTCCATCTAGGCTGTAATCAGTTCGGAGTCTTCGGACAAACTTTAAACATAAAGGTGGATGACCTGATGAAGGAAAGAAAAAAAGCCCAAAAACGGAAAGAAAAAAATAAGACCCCTCTCTAGTCTCTACCATGGTGATATGTTTTCGGCCTACGTCTTGTAATCCATCACATACAAGTTCAAGATTGGCAAAGGAGATTCCAATCAGTTAATTATGTGGTTATAATAACAAGCGTGAGCACGTGCGTTACACGTCGGCGATGCTATTTTTTTACTTTCCAAATAATTTGGTGGTAATTTGACACCATATTTTTTTTATTTGAAAATTAGTCGTTGTTTGTACTTAAGAATCTGGCGAGATTGGGGTATACTCAAACTAATTGGGGTATACCCAATTTTATAGGGACTCTTTTTTAAGGGCAAAGGGGAGGTCAATTGGTAAAGTTACAAAATTACCCTTTCTCATTATAACTCTAATTACTATCAAAATCAGTTTTCTTTCTTCATTACATCTTCTTCTCTTCTTCTTCTCCTCCACAACCTTACCTTACCGTCTCCATCACCACACCACCACCAAAACTCGCCGATCAATTCGTTAAAATCGTCGATTCGAAAACTCCGATTAATCTTCATCAATGGATCCACCACGGAAGGAGGCAACTCGTATGAAACAATCTAATCGAAAACCCAATGAGTATAACCCTGGAATTGCAAATTTGGTTGCTAAGAAAGTGAAGAAAAACGGTTGAAGAAGAAGGAATTGAACCCATTGAAACACGTGAAATGGTGCGCTTAAGAAAGTAAGGGAACACTTAAACTCACTCTAGTACTTCAATTTCATGTTTGCATGTCAAATTAGGTCAGAAAAATCAATTTGTGAATTGGTAGTTACTGGCGCCGGCAAGGTTTTTGGTTATCGACCTTTCTAGGGATTTCATAGTTAGGGTCTGTAGGAAGGGTATAAGGTTGAAGAACTTGCCGGTTGTATGGTTTCTATGCTTGCTACTAGCGGGGCGCGGAGTTATTCAAGTGTATACATTGCTTGGCGTCTTTTATCTTTTAATGAAGCCGGCAAGTTTTTGTTTTACCCTTGGCTACTTACATTGAATGTTTCTGATGCCTAGAGTTTTTAAACAGGAAGGGTAGTTATATAAAAACATGCTGGGAGTTTTGTCGTAGGAAATGTATGTGTAATGGACCTTGCCAGGCTGTATAGTTAAAATTTCTTGTTTTTGTGTAGGAAGGCTATTTTGATGATACAATGCCGGCGTTGTTTAGCAAGCACTCATCTTTGGTCAACCTTACAGACTATTGTTTAATAGGATATGTTGAATATATCTAACCTTAGGCATGTAATGTTTTTTTCCGAATTGTTCTTGTTCGGATTGCGAATGGCAAAGAAGAAAGCGACTGAAAGCATCTCTTAGTCCTCCTTCAAACCCTCCTCGTGTTGGTGATAAACTATTGTCTTCAAAACATCAAGGGGTGTATGTTGTGCCGGAACGACAAAGGTCTTAGAACCATTATCCGAACCCAATGATTCAGACGAGACTCCAGATGAAGACCAATCAATTCCATCCGGTAGAAGAGGTGATGATGATAATGTTGATGAAACCAATCAGGCTCTTTGGAGGAGGTAACCATGATGATGATGATGATGGTGGTGATCAAGACATGCATGAGGTTGGAGGAGGTAATGATGATGGTGATGATGATGATGGTAATGGAGATAAAGGTAAGAATATCATCGAAGATGAAATTGTTGAAGAGGAAGAGGAACAAGAAGAAGAAGGAGATGGAGATGGAGAAGGAGAACAAACTCTAGCTGTTGTTCAAGCCACCGAAGCTTCGGCAACTTCAACCGAACGAAGAAGAGGGTGATTACTAAACCTCGTTGATTCTCACATGCCTCCCAAACACTTGATGGTTGCTTTGAAAGAAGGTGAGCCTCCAAAAGGGACCCCGGCGAGATGGTGGAGTTTGTTTTTTTGGATACAAACACTCATGGGCATGTACGGTCCATAATACTATCGTAAGTAATCTTAATTCGTCTTTGTTATTTATTCAAGTGTGTAACTATCTTAATTAAATTTGCATCAAGTGTTTGTATTTCTTTTCATTTTCTTTTTTTTTTGGTATTTAGGATCACAAGCATGCCATCCGTCTCATGAGGCGCAAAGCTTCGTGTTCAGTGATGCATACTTGGAATCTTGACTTGGAATGTGAGGAGGTGAAAGTGATTGTGAGGAACTCGGGTTGTTGCTGCGGTGGAGAGTTCGAATATTAATCATGATAAAGTTACCATCTCTGCATTGCAGTGAGCGGTTCTACGGAGAGACCGATACTCATTATTCCCATTCGGTGAGATGACGATAACTCCCGATGATGCTCAACAAATTCTAGGCCTCGAGGTTGATGGAAAAGCGATCACCGAGGGATTCGATAATGCCATTTCTTTCGAGAAGATTTACGAATTGAGCAAGAAATTGTTCGGTTGGAGTCGAGGTTGAGACGGATGATGTTCTTGACAAGAAGGATGGTCGACTAATTAAGAAGTTTAATGTGAAGAAGTTGAGGGACAAACTATGGAAGACTCAGGAAATCCTTGATAGTGAAGGAATAGTGCACCGGTGCGAATCAATGCTACCGCGGCCGCTTATTTGCTATACACCCTGGGCGAGATGTATCTTCCCCGACAGTTAGGAAACCAAGTCGAGGCCGATTACTTGCAACTATTGGATCCCTTACATGAGATGCGTGGGTATTCTTGGGGGTCTGCGGTGGTTGCCTTCTTGAATAATGAGTTGACAAAATCTTCTAGGGCACTCACTAAGCAAGTTAACGGAAACACATGTCTCTTCCGGGTAATTTTATTGTTTAAAACATTTATATTTGCAAATCTCAAAAGATCGGGGTTCTTACTAAACTTTTTTTTTCTTTTTGCATAGGTTTGGATATATGAACGCTTTCCTTCTTTGTTCAAAGACAACTCTTACGTCAAAGTGGATAACGGTGTTCGTTACATTTGCCAAGAGCTCAAAGGTACAGTTTTAAGGGTACTCGGGATAAGGAAATGCCGCAAAATCTTATGAAACTCCGAGCGCCATCGACAATTTGACTGCGGAAGAGGTGATATTTGATCCGTATCGGGAGGATAGAAATCAAGGTTTAATCCCAAGGAGAAATGAAGTTGTTGCATTATACTATGGACCCTTGATGATTTGTGTTTGAAGGATTTTCAATGTACGATCCACATCGGGTAATGCGACAATTGGGTTACGTCCAAGAAGAACCTCATTTCGATGAAGAACCGTTCTTTACCGTGAGCGGGATAACTGCACCACCTCCCAAAAAACTATTAACGTCTCTTACGATCCAGCGCCAACTCAAGAACATTGGGACAATAGACGGGGCCGTAACATCGATGTGAGTCTTTTGGACGAGGTGACCACCGGTCATGAAGCTACTGAGAAATACATGGCGTGGTACTTGGGTTGGGCTCGTCCTACTGTGATTAGGCCAATGACTACTAGAAGAAGCGGCTCGTAAGAAGAAGATGGAATCGAAAGACCCAACAACAATGCTTAAGATATTTGTAAGTATTTAAGAGTTGCTCTTACTATTTTAAGATTGATTGCATTACCGAATCATTCTATTAATTGTTTATTGTTTAATTGAATATAGAAGGATCAGTTGAAGACCTTTGTGAGGTGTTATGTTGCGCGAAAGATAGAGGAAAACCTGTGCAAAGCAAGCACATTGACTATGCTTGCAATGTTGACAATGAGGATGCCCATCTATTGTTCAAGCAACTTCAAGCTCAAGTAAAGGCGGAAGAAAAAGCTATTAAGGATGCACAAGCCAAGACAAAGGCCGATAAAAAGAGGACTCGTAGTGCTCCCGGTGGTGAAGGTAGCAGCGGTGGTCGTGGTGGTGAAGGTAGCGGCAGTGGTCGTGGTGGTGAAGGTAGTGTTCCTAAACGGGGCCGTGGTCGTGCTCGTGGTCGTGGCCAATGAATTCTTTCCTAGTTCATTTTTTTATGTTGTGGTGGACAAATGTTTAAGTTAATGGTGTGGACAAATGTTTTTTTACGGTTTATGGGACATGTTTCGTATTTTGGACAAAAAATGTTGGATGAATGAATGGTTTGTTTAGCTATATAAAGTGTCAATACATTTGCCGGCATGCTTTTTTTAAGCTACCCTGTCGGCTGTCCCAGGGCCGGCAAGGTTGTGAAATGACACATTGCCGGCACTGTCAACAAAAATTGGGGAATTACCAGGGCCGACAAGGTTGTGAAATGACAGACTGCCGGCCCTGTCAACAAAAAACTGTGTAGTTACCAGGGCCGGCAAGGTAATATGATTCCTACCAAGTCGGCGTTCGTGTAGCCGGAAGGGTACTAAAATAGAGACCCTGCCGGCCATATATTGAAAAAAAAACCATTCTTATGATGCCTAAAATCATGTAAGGTCGGGAGGGAAACAAAACAAGAAAATGCCGGCGGTATTTTGGCCGGCATGCTAATGAACCCATACATTTCCGGCCGTTTTGGGACCCCGGCATTGTATCAAATTTACGACCCTGCCGGCGTGTTCAAAATTCAAATTTTTGCAAGTACAATTGCATTGATTCACTTGTACTTGGACACTATAACGGCCAAATTTGGGCACCATCCTATAAATGCACTACTTATCTCCACAAAACAACACACAACTATTTGCATATACTCTCCAAAGCTCATATCATCACACACTCCATCGAACTCACCCAATAGCTCTCTACACACAAGAAATGGCTTCATTTGATTCTAATGAAGATTTGGCAATCACCAAAGCTTGGTATGCGGAGACTAGAGTTCAAGCGAGTCCTCCGTAAGGGTGGATTCCACAACCTTTTGGGCTAGGGTTCACAACACTTTTAGCCAAGAGTGTGGGAATCCTAACTCAAGAAGTGTTCAACAAGTGCACGATAGGCACATAGTTATTGAAAATGCGATACTTGCCTATTTAGCTATCCAAAAACCAATTTTCAACGCTCCCACTTTAACTTGTCAATTGAACAGTTTGTAAGTATTTTTGTGGTTTATTTTACGTGATCCATGTTGTTTGATCTTCCAAATTAAACACCACTAACAAATGTAAGTTTGTGTTTTGTTTTTGTAGCATGAAGTCGCCAAAGCGCTACTTGTAGGAAAAGGGGAAGCATTCGCATTCGATGCAAGCTATCAATTCATGGAATCCAAAATCCCGGAGTATGCCCCTGAGATGATGGAGGGTGTATCGTCTTCGGAGGAGGAAGATTGATGGCTTTAGAAGTTTTAGTATAGGTTTTGTGGGTAGACCTCTATGTAAACCCTCACGAGACTATAACTCGTCCAATAGGGTCGCCTAGGGGTTCAAAGGCTTGATGCACATGCTAAGTGCATTCGTTTTTCCGTCGACAAGGATTAGGTTTTATGTTTCAATCAATGTAGTAACCAAAATTGAATGAATAAAGTAAATTACATCTTCCATATTATGTCGGCCGGCAAGGTTGTATTTTTTTTGCATGCCGAGATTAATATAGCCGGAAGGGTAGGAAATATTTACATGCCGGCCTTAAGATTGCTGTCCAAGATAGTCGGCGTGTTCTTCATCCTAGGACCATTCCGGCGGATATATGGTCGGCAGCTTATTCAAAGTTGAAACTGCCGGCGGAGTAGAGCTCGGCCAGCTTATTCAAAGTTGAACCTTAGGTGTATGTTTGGTCGGAAGATTACTCAAACCAGACCTTGCCGGCTTTATGCATTTTCAAAACCAAAATTTTTAGATCGAATCGAACTCATATGACGGATCAAAAGGTTAATCTACTGAATTCAGAATTTCAAAATTTTAATCTAAACTAAATTAATTAACCTAATCAGAATTTTAGTGTTAATTAACCAAGGGCATATTAGCCATTTAGAAAATACAAAGTTAAGGGGTGGCTTGGTTTTACTTCATAATGACCAGATTTTGTCTTATTGGGTATACCCCAATTAGTTTGAGTATACCCCAATCTCGCCAGGTTAAGAATCAATTATTTGTTTTATTTTTTTCTTGTAGATTTTTTCAATTTTTTTCCAAGTTATGTCTAATTTCAAGATATGTCTAACTTTTAAAGAAAAAACAGATAAGATTTGGAGACATATAAAAAAAATTGAAAAACAAAAATTTGATATCATTATTTGTGCTCATTGCGTAGCTAATTTAAGGGGTTTTCCAAATATATAAAATTTACAAAAATCCGACATGTAATTTAAAAGATATGAGATTTTTAAATATATAAAAAGTGCATTTACTTTTATGTCCCTGTAACCTTTTTTATATCACTTCTTTAAAATCTAAAGGCCGATAAGAAAAAGGAATTCTAATGATCTAACGAACAATAGTAATAGTTCGGACGGAATTCTATTTGTAAAATCCAACGGTAAAATTTTAAAGTTTGGAGATCCAACGGTTATATTTGTTTAAGTTTTGCAATCTCTTGTTGCTATTAAAAGGGGGAAATTTTATTCAACAATCTAGAAAGCCGACAAAAGTAAATAAATATTCGACGGACCCGTCTCATCCTTAGAAACTAGTAGGGGGCGTTTGTTGTGTCTATCAATTTACATGATGTCTACTTTTTTCGCTTCATATATCATTTTGGAATTTTGTTTTATAGCGGCGCTCCTAGGAATACATACATATCATCACCCAAATGTCTAGAGAGAAAAAATCCTATATTTTTTCTTAAAATTTGTATAAAAGAAATGATAAGGGAAGAGAAAAAATACAGATCGATTCAGAAATTATGTTAAACATAAGATCAAGTGAACCTTTATTATATGGATCTCGTGTTTTTTTTTTAATTGTATGGCATGACCGGTTCATCCTGATATTCTAAATATAAATAGTGAAAAAAAAATTACAATGTGAAGTTAGTTGCTTCTAAAAACTAAAGACTATATATAGTCTCGAGGGGTGTGGAAAGAAGTTGGTTGCTTCTAAAAACTAAAGCCTATATATAGTCTCTCTGGTGTAGGTCTGACTCTATGTGATCATACAGGTACAGTTAGAAAAGCCACAACTGCATTACCAGAGACGACTTAGAAAAAGTGGGAGCGAATGCAGCTTTCCAATGGGCAGCACAGTGGAGCGGCCACCGAATCTCGTTTACCAGTGATTCAGAACCAACCTTGTTCTCACGATAGGAATGTAAGCAAAAGCTCGCAAACAAAGATATGTGATCAGTGAAGAATTTGGCAATAACAACAAATTTGATATTAATTTCATAGCCCAGGATTTTACCTTAGTAAAGACAGAAAATGTTATCTGGAATGCAAAACTTGTTTTTTTTCTTTTTGTAACAAGTATATGATCAAAAACAATTAGGTCGATCACAGCCCGTGGGAAATTTTAAATTACTTAAATACCCTAGTCTGGAATGATTATGTAATGATGAATGGCAGTTCCATATATGGAACAAAAGACAATGTTAGTGTAATGTACCGAGGTTCTCCTCGTTTATAAAAATAAAATAAAATTGTCGTTAAAAAGAATAAAATAAAAATAAATATATAGTCTCGAGCGGTGTGGAAAGATACGACAACTAGACAGGTGTGAAATTAAGATCTAGTACAAGTGGAATCCTATCCCCTTTTATTTGAACGCGAAATTGGGGGATATAAACGAGAATTGGGGGATACAAGAAAAGGACAAAAAATTGGATCCGAGATATCAATTCGGGGTCACCCCTTATCTAAGTATTTTTTTAAATCCTAATCTACCCCTCACTAATCAGGTTTAGTGGTTAATAATAATTAGTAAAAATCTTAAGATTTTTTATAAATGATTAGTGTGTGTTTTATTTGTTTTTGGTGAGTGAGGTGAGAGTAGAAGGAGGGAAAAATATTTTGAGAGAGAAATTTTTTTGTGGAAAATGGAGGATGATTGTGAAGAGAGGATTGTTCTATTTGAATCTTTAGCTCAACTACAACAAGGAGCATATCTTGAATCTTATTAACGACAACAACTCTCAATTGCAACTCATTGTTGATCCAATACCCTTGAATGATGATTTTGACGAGTATGGAGAGTTTCTTGAAGAACCAACACAAGAAAGTAAACTTGCACAACATACTAGCATCCCCAACACACAGGTAAAGCTGCTAAGATGTCGAAAAATCGAATTTTTTCTTTAAACCCGCCATTTTTTCAACTGAAATACCTCGATGCTTTGAATTATAAACCGGCATAGAATTCTACCAAAAAACTATGCCGGTACATAGTTAACCTTTTCACCTAACAAGGAATATACTACGGAATATTCAACCGGCATGGTTTCATTGATCGGTTACCATGCCGGTATTGAATGAAAAACATACAGGAAACAATTCCATCCCAAACCAAAAACCGGCATTGCAACTTAATAAACATAAGCGCCGGAATTTAGTACCGGCGTGGTACCATTAATATCGATAATGCCGGCAAAAAAAACGGCGTTGTTCAGTTACAACTTTTCAATGCCGGTACCTACAAAAAAACATGCAGGAATAAATGTTTTCCAAAGCTAAATTCCGGCATTCAATATCAATTATTTTCAATGCCGGAATTGTGTACCGGTTTGGAACAATAGGTTACGATAATGCCGGCATCCTTGCTTCCGGCGTTGTTTTCTTACGAAACACATATGCCGGAATAGGTTTCAAATTTGGTCTTCCGTTTTGGTTAACTTAGACTATGATGGAAAAATTGTCGAGCATGCCGGTACATGTTTCCGGCATAGTGTTTTAATGTTGTTTGGAACTAATTTTCATTCGATCCTTAGGTGGTGATATATATTGATCTAACAAATGCAAAGCCGCTTTATCGGGATACGTCGGAATACTATAAAATCCCTCCGGTATGTGACCAAATAATACTTTTCACCTAGTATCTTGAACATTACTAATGGATTGCTAGTAATGAACCTTCTAATGAATGCGAAATTGTTCTTATGTAGGGAATAACAGATCGAAAGGAAGCAATCGCTTGGGCTAAAGAGACGGCTCTTAAGAACATGTGTGTGTTGGTGAGGAACACCGAAGGTTTGAAGAGGCGTTTTGAGAGGGCTTGCGAGAGAAGTGGGAAATACAAGGAGAAGAATAGCCACAAGAGAAAGGATTATGTATATCCAAAGAAGACTAATAGGGTATACAAGACTCGTACGAGGAAGAATGATTGCCCTTTTAAGCTTGTATTCCGTTTAAATGACATGAACAATTGGGATTGTGAGGTTTTGTGTGGCTGTCATAACCATCGGGATCCGAAAGATTTTGTTGGTCACTCCTTAGTTGCGAAGCTAAAACCTGACGAGTTCGAGGATGTAAAGAGATTGACCAAAGCACTTATCAAACCAAGACAAATTCTCAGAGGCTTCAAGGAAAAGGACGAGACTAACGTGTCTTATCTACGTACAATTTATGCCGCACAAGCTACTATTAGAAGGGTGGAATGGGAAGGGAGGAGCGTTATGCAAGAATTTGAGAAGATAGTTTGGGATCACAACTACACGCGTATCATTAAAAGAAGACCGGAACTATAATTTATTTCGAACGTTATCCTTGTCGACGGAACAACGAATGCACTTAGCACGTGCATCAAGCCTTTAAACCACTTGGTGGTCCAAGTGGACGAGTTATAGTCTCGTGAGGGCTTACATAGAGGTATACCCACAAAACCTTACGAAATACGTAACTGGTTCAATACATCGCGCTAGGAATTCTCTACGAGTTTAATTATATTGGGCGAATTGCCATTCAACTTCCTCCAAGAGAGTGTAGCAGTCCTCGTGCAGAAACTCATGACCATACCTTAATTCGTATTGAGTCCGACCCAAAGAACACTGGAAAAACAATTATTTTAATAAGTCAGCGTTGTTGAATAATCATAACCAAATAAATAATTTTTGATGAACGGCCTATTGATTCACAAACTTACTCTACTCATGCGGTCTTCGTTTGGCATAGCGTCCTTACGAGCTTTCAATTCGTTTATCAGCAGTACGCATTTATTGTATAAATAAGCGTACCTTTCCCTTATCTGCGTGAGTGTCCTCCTTGAAAGATTTCCGTTTAGTGCTTTGAAAACCTTAAACACACGTTTCCACCAAGCATTGGTGTTTTGATCATGCCCAAAGGTAAGGCCCTCCGGTTGGGTCTTCGTTACTGGCCACCCATTGCGCTTCCTCAACGGAGTGCTTTGTGAGAGTGGTGTGTGCTCTGACAATAGCAACATCTTCTAGATTATTGAATGGAGTTGGAGCCATTTTTAGTGTTCCAAAGTGATGGGTGACTGATTTAGGAAGATTGAAAGTGATGGGTGAATAAGTTTGTTAGAGATAGGTCTCTATTTATAGCAAAAAAGTACCCAACGACTAGTTTTTTGGAAAATCGCCACAACCGGCATTGTCGTAACTGTGAAATAGAATGCCGGCAAACACTGCCAGCACCGTTTATGATAAGTTTACAATGCCGGTACTAGGAATTTTTTTTTACAGAGATTGAGACAAATATGCAACCAATACCGGCATGGTTTCTATAATAACGTCTATGCCGGTAGTTGATGAATTCAAAAAAAAAACGGCTAGTTTTTGAAAAATAAGACCGTTGGAGATTCATCTCTATATAATACCCCCATTCCTTTGGAAAATTCTACACAAACCAGCAACCAAATAACAAAAATCATTCTCTCAAAAAAGCAAGCACGGTTAAAGCTTCACAAAGGATGGGGGATTCATCATCTTCCTCTATTTGCAAAGTAAGTAGATTTACTAACAATATGATCTTCACTACTATGACCCACGACTAATATAATCTTCTCTTACAGAGTCATCATTGCAAGTGTCAAATTTGCAAGTCACCTTCTCATCTAGCCATGGATTTGTCCTTTTATTTATTCAAAGTGTAGAAGTTTGTGATGGGACACGCGGTTTTGGATTGCAAAAACCGATGATGCTTTGAAAATGGAAGAATGTGTCTAAGGTGTTTGAATCACCCAAAGTGCGATGAGTTTCAATGGTTTGACAAAGCTGTTCAACTAGCAGAGTCAAGATAAAACCACAAGGGCCATTGCAAAGCCAATCGATGGGTGTGATGGGTGTTATATGAAGGGAAAGGAATATGTTGAAAGAGAAGAAGAACCAATGAAGTTGATCCTTGACACCCCCCTCCCGGACGATGTCTTCGAAGAGGTTCGAGAAAGGCTCAAAGGTTCCGCAATTGTTGAAAAGAGATGGAAATAGATTATCTTTAACCAAATGTAATCCATGCCATGTTTTTTAGCATGTTTTAATTAAAAGTTTCAAATCCAATGTAATAGATTAATTATTAGGAATAAAATAGAAGAGCATTCGAAATGGATTTTTATTCAAAACTAGCAGAAATCTTAGGCATGGAAGTATTCAATTTTGCGGTCTTAGGTTTTAAAGAACTATGAAAATTTTCAAATTATCAGAAAACCGGCATAGATGTTAGAAAATACTACTGTGCCGGTACCTTCGAATATCTTGATAGGTGTAGAATACACCGTATTTACTATATAGTAGTTTATGCTTTCTTTGCTATTTTTCTTGTAAATTATGTATTTTACGCTTGTTTTGAGTTTTGTAGCTACTTTGGAGTCGCACGGAGAAAAAGAAGAAGAAATCACTCAATTGGAGCAAAAGGGTAAAATTGTCATTTCACGAAGGAGGAAATACTATATGGAGCCCAGAGCAAGGTTAAGGGGAAGCCAAAAAAGTGTCCCCTATCCAAAAGAAGTAAGTGAGAATAGCACTTGGGGTGTACTTAGTGGGTGTTTGAATCCACCCATACCCTAAGCCCATCTACCCATACCCTAAGCCCATCTACCCATACCCTAACCGTACCCGTACCCATACCCTAACCCGGATCCAAACCCAGCCTTCATTACAACCCTAAACTCGAGATTCATTATTTTCAATCATTTTTTCCACCTGAAAGAGAGAAGAAGAGCAGCCATGGCTGCTGCTGCTAGCCGTGAAATTGAGAACTGGAAATTAGGGTTCGATGATGATTGATGGCAGGGAAAGGATGAGAAGATGCTGATTGAATCGAGTATCAGGAAAGGGAGGAATTTGAGTTTGAGTTTGAAATCGAGAGGAGCTGAAGTTGACTGTGAATCGAGAGCAATTCATGGAGAACACAGATGGGTTTGCTATGTATGAAGTGTCGACGCTGTTAATCGAAGGTCTGTGAAGAACAAGCGGCTGCTGTGAAAATGAGATTGCTGAAAATCGAGAGAAACTCATGAAAATCGATGCTGCTATTGAAGTCGAGATTCAGAGATGGGTTTGTGAGAAATAGAGACCTCAGAGATAAAGAGAGAACGATCTGTTACTGCCATAGACCTAGACAGATGCAACAGGTATGCTAATGATGGTCTCTGCAATTGAAGAATGAAAGAAAATGGGTTGGATTCGTTGCTGTTGCCGGTGTTTGATTGAGCTTGAGTCTGGATGAAGGAGGAGAAGTGCAGCTGAGTATGATACTGCCAAGCCCAGAGAAGAAGGAAAGAAGAGAATGTGGAATGAATGGCTCCGAGATAGCTCGGTGATGTTGTTTTGATCTAAGGAATTACGGGGTTGGAGTCCGATGGTGGTCCGAGTGAGTTATACCGAGATTGCAGCAAGTGTTATGAACTGAGATGAGCTAATGGATATCGGTCTTTGGTAGTAGTGATGCAAGTTAAACCTCGGGGAGTTTGTTTGTGAATTGTGGGTATGAATGCTTATGATGGCTACGGGCGGAATAGGCCAGGAAAGGTGATGGCTTGCGGTTCGGGAAGAATAATGCATTTTGTAGTTCTTTGCTGCGGGGAGAGTTGGATGCAATGTATGTGAAGCTACAGAATATGAGCATGAACTGGGATTGCAGTGGAGAATGAATTGAAATTGAGTTACAGGGGAAGATTGTTGGCTTTGAGCCTGGCAAGTGGCTGCTGGTGGAGAGAATGAGGGTTATTAAGTGGTTTACGCATTTGGAGTTTCTTGGTGGCTGTGATGATGCAATGAGCCGGATTTGAGTTGGTTTGATGGCGGGAGTTGCGGCGGGTGGTGAGTGAATGGACTAGTAGTGGCGGGGAGATGGTGGTGCGGTGGCTTGGGCTGAAATGGTATAGCTAATGGAGCGGTTGCAACTCGGGAGGTCTTTGCTAGGGTTGGAATTGGAGCTGAGATGCAGGCAGTGCAAAGCAAGACTCAGCAGAGGAGAAAGATGCAGCTGAGTGCAAATGGTGAATGTGGTGTTTTGTAGAAGCCAAGGCAGTCATGCAATGAAATGACGGGGAATGAGCTTTGTGTTGCTTGAATCAAGATGAGAGAAGGTTCACGTAACCGGATAAAGGCCATCTAGGCCGTGACATTTTTATGAAGGAGCAACAGACAGCCATCTTGGCTGTGAATTGCAAGGCAAGTGCAAAGCTGCAACAGCTCTGGCCTGGACTGACTCGGGTCAACTGACTTAGTTGACTCCGAGTTGACTCAGTGATTCA